>JAQPPZ010000159.1:1800000-2295425 GCA_028583015.1 Wollemia nobilis
CATCAAAAAATAGGGTTATGTCGGCCTGGGACTCAGGCTCATCAGAATCTGGTGATTCTAAGACATGGAAGACCCCATCATCGGGTAGTTCTATGACCAGAGGCTGATCATCTTCGAGAGGAGCCTCTGCTAGTTGATCGGCTATGACCTGACCTTTGATGGATTTTTGTCCAATAAACTCTATGTCAAATTCCATCAACAACATGATCCATTTCATCGTGCGGCTACTATGATAAGTACGACTCATCATGTACCGCAATGGATTCTCCTTAGACACAACATACGTCTTGTTGCTCAGCATGTAATGGCATAGCTTTTTGGTAGCAAACACCACTGCCAAGCAGAGCTTCTCGACGTATGCATAGTTAAGTTCATAGCTGACCAGGGTGCGGCTAAGGTAGTAAGTAGCCTGTTCTTTGTGAAGTTCATTCTTCTAGGCTAACATGGCGCCCAGTGCCACCTCAATAGCTGAGATGTATAAGTAGAATGACACTCCTGGTCTAGGTGGTGCCAATACTGGCGGTGAAGCCAAGTATTGTTTAATGTCATCAAAGGCAGACTGGCACTCGTCATCCCAGTGAAATGCTACCCCCTTGTGCAATAATTTATTCATGGGTCGGCACTTGTCAGATAGCTGCGCTATGAAGCGCTTGATTGACGCGACCTTTCCCTGCAGGCTTCTGAGCTGCTTGATGGTTGTTGGGGGAAGCATTTCAAGGATTGCCTTGACTTTGTTTGGGTCCACCTCGATGCCTCACTTTGAGACTATGAAACCCAAGAGTTTTCCAGATGTGACGCCAAATACGCACTTCTTGGGATTCAATCTGACTTTATGTTCCATGAGGCGATCGAGGATCTTGCTTAAGTCATCGAGATGATCTAGGCACAAAAGAGATTTGGCCAACAAATCATCCATGTAATCTTCCAAAGTTTTGTGCATGTAATCATGGAAGATGTATGTCATGGCACGTTGGTAGGTGGCGCCAGCATTTTTAAGGCCAAAAGGCATGACCTTATAACAAAATGTCCCCCAAGGCATTGTGAACGCCATTTTTAGCTGATCCTCAGGATTGATACAAATCTGATTGTATCCCGAGAAACCATCCATGAGGGAAAGCATTTCATGACCCGTTGTAGCATCTACCAATGCGTCGATGCTTGGCAATGGGAAATCATCCTTAGGGCTCGCTTTGTTTAGATCTCAAAAATTAGTGCATATGCGAATCCTCCCATCAAGCTTTTTGATGGGCACCATGTTGGACAACCATGGCGGATAATCCATGCAGATGACAAACTGTGCATCCAACAACTTTTGCAATTCATCTTTGACCATCAAGGCCATTGTTGGGTGCATCTTACATAGTTTTTGCTTAACTGGCTTGACTGTCGGATCAAGCGTTAGATTATGCGTGACTAGCTACGGATCTAGTCCCGACATGTCTTTGTATGACCATGCAAAAACCTCCTTCTTCTCTTTGAGAAGGGCAATGTAGTCGGCTTGCTCTTCGGGGGATAGACTTACCCCCAGCTTGATGATCTATGGATTCATTGGATCTGAGCCGATGTCTACGTCAGTCGTCTCCTCGATCGACATGTGGGATCCATCCTCCAACTGGTGTGGAGTTGGGATCAAATGGATATCATTTGCTGAGTTAAGATCATCGTTAGGAACCTCGGGCTCCTCTTCAGCATGGAAGATATCCTGAGTTGGCCCTAGGGTGAAATGAAGCATTTCATCGAAAGGCTAGTACTCTGATGGGGATGGAGGTGAATTGACGTGATCCCAGTCTATGGCATCTATGTCTAGATACAATGACTATGTTGGATCGGTCGGATTGTGGATGGGGGCGGTTAAGTCAATGGAGATCATGTTGATGAAATGATTTTGGTCTCCATTACCATGGGTGTGGTGACTCGAACATTCTGGATGTTCTCTGTGCTCTGGATCTGGCTCTAGAGGTATTGGCATGAATGGATCGGCCCTATGTGTGGATAAGAAGATAGGATCTGCCCTCGGCACTGATGTTGCTATAGGGTCTCTGGGTGGAAGGTACTCTTCGTATGCCCAAAGTGGTGGATTCAACACTTGTTCCCACCCTGCTGGGTCTACGTACCACTCATGCCCTGGCACTATGTTCAATTGTTCAAATATGTCATTAATCTCCAAGGGATATGGTCACTGCATTTGCCGCATGTGATTAAGATATGCCATCTCAGTTTCATCTTCATAATCACTATCGGAGATCCAAAGGCCTTCGTTGGCTTCGACAACTGCTTGCGGCATTAAAGGCTCGTCTTGCTCGAGCAAATTGATCTGGCCCCATTGGGGTTGTTTCGCTCTCTACGGTGGGGCCTGATTACCTTGGAGTGGCACTTGCTCGATTGGAGCATCCAAAGGGAACATTGTCAAGAGGCTTTCTTGATAATCATCCATGGGGATCACCTGTGAGTGATCGCTATTTGATTCGAAGGGGTCATATGATGCTGGTTCATACTCTGACTCGTCTTCTGAGGACCCTTCCTGATCTTGTCTATATCCCCTTTGTAGGTGAGCTCTCGAACTTTCTCCTCTCTCGAGCGAAGGGAAAGGGTTGTTGAGGCTAACAAGGTTGGTGGTCGACCATGGGAGATAATCTTCCAATGTATATGTTGTATTAGGATTGGCATAGGGATTTAATGCCAATCCACCCTTGTTGCCTATCCCTAGGCCTTGCATGTTCTCTACCAAGATGTCCAAGGGCAGGGGGTGGTTGAACCCTACTCCTGACTTGTCATACGGCATTTGGTATCTTGGTTGGCAAAGAACACGCACTCCTTGCTCATATCTGCCTAACCCATATCCATGCCAATTGCATTGGCCAAGGTATCTCAAAGCAAAGTCTGGGTTAGACAAATAGTTGACATCTTCTACAAAAGGCTCGTCATCTTCATCCTCTTGCATGTATGGTTCAGTACCATGATCAAGGCCCCCATACACAAAGTTTGTCTAGTTCGATGGGTAGCCTAGGGGAACAATAGTGCCGATGGGGAGGCGAGGTCTCCCCATGTCCTGCATGGACTCCAGTGTGGGTGTTGCTACAATATTCCACACCAAATACTCCCCTAGGCCCGTATTGGCCATTTCAATGGTGATTGTTGGTGGTTGGGGGGGAGGGAATGGAAGTTCTCCCTGAGTCCACTCCATGTCGGGTGAACTAGGAGCCTCGACTTCCATTCGGCTAGGCATATCCTCAGTAGAGATAGTTGATACTGATGGCAGTGTCTCTTCCAGAGGTGGCACCTCTTCCAGAGGTTTCTTCCCTTTGTCCTTCTGTTTGGCCCCCATAGGTGGCATCGTTGGTGGAGGACCAGACGATGAAGATGGACCCAGTTGGGGTTTTGAAGAACTTGCTAATGGGGATGCCTACGAAATCGGACCCTGTTTAGATGGATTCAATTGAAAATCCAAATGCGTTGATGGAAGGGTCGATTGTGGCATCAGCTGCACCGCATTACAATACTTGAAGGGTTCTAAGTCCGCCGGGACTACATGCACCTCCCCTTCAAATGTATACTTTAAGCACTGGTGAGCTATCGAAGGGACACACTTCATGTCCCTGATCCATGGCCGACCCAGCAAGATGTTGTAGGCCATCTCACCTTCCAAGATGTGGCACAATGTAGGTATAGTCTTTTGTCCCACTTGGATGGGTAGGACGATTGTGCCAACTGTCGAGCATATTGCATCATTGAATGCTCGCAGAGTGTAGGTGGAAGCTGTGATGTGAGATGCGAGCAACTTCAGATGTTTTAGGGCCATGGTTGTGATGATATTACTGGACGAGCCAGTGTCTATCAACACCCTCTTATATGGGATCCCGTTGACCCATGCGATAACGTGTAGGGGTGGATCCGCCATGTCATCAGTCATTGATCTCAATTCGTCTTCCCGAAATGTGATGACTGGCTCAGTGCATCATTTGACATGTCCCACGAAGTTGTTGAAAGAATTTGTTTCATGGGGCTGCAACTCGATGGCTTTCAATATCTCCATTAGAGCCTCTCGATGGGGCGTTGATTGTTGTATGAGCTCGTATATGGAGAGCCTAGCCGAGGTGGTCCTCAAACTTTGAGTTAGTTTGGTCCGAAGTGTGGCCACCGGCTTAGGCGGAGGAGGTTGTGCAAGGTGTTGTTGTGGTTGCGACGTTGTTGGCACCTCTCCTGTAGCTACCGTAGGAGCATTTGTGCTCGGGTACCTCCTGTTCCGAGTCACTATACTGATCATCCCTACATACCCCTGCATGGGGTAGTTCTGTTTGACCTCATTAACTTGTAGGGTCTTTGCCTATGGAGCATGAGCAGGCAAGGGGTCTTTAAAGACCTCCATTTGTTGATTGCTTGGTGCCACGGGATTATCTACCGCTAGTGTCTTGTTATCAATTAGGTCTTGCACCAAGCCCTTAAACTTCCAGTAGGCATTTAGGTCATGTCCCTACCATCTATGGAACCTACAGTACAAGTCCTCCCTATACCCCTTAGGCTTGGGAGCATTGGGGTCTATGGTTTGAATCTCTGGCAGGTTGATCAAATTTGCCGCTAACAAGCGGTCAAACAGGGAGTCCCTGGACTCTGTGTAGGGTGTGAATTGTCGCCTAGGGCGACGCTGCTGACTCTGTTCTTGCCTCTGATTTTCTCTATCATAGTTGTTAGGAGGCACCACCTGATAGTTAGCCTTTTGAGGCTGTGTTGCTTGTGTAGGCTTAGGGACATTGATAGCAACTTGGTTGACCGCAGCGGGTTTCTGTTGCGTGGTCCCTATTTTAGTGTTCTTAGTCCACTCTTTTTTCTTAGGTTTGGCTATCTCGCCATCCTGTATCTTGATCTCTTCAATGATCCTGGCTTGCGCCAGAGCTTCTTCTAAGGTGGCATATTGCTGCAGCTGCAATAGCACAGAGATCGATCTCAAACAGCTCTTGGAGAACATTTGAGTGAGGTCGGACATAGGAGGGAGGTAGGGCAGCTTTGAAAGCAAAGCCCTCCATCGATTCCCATAGGCCGCCATGGTTTCTTCCTCATACTTCCTGAGGCTGGCTAAGTCACTTAGTGACGCCTTCTTCTTGGTGTTGAAGGTGAAGCGTTCGAGGAACGCATCCACTAACTGATCTAAGTTGTTAATGCTATGCTTTGGTAATTGAGTAAACCAATCCGAGGCAGGGCCTACGAATGTGGTTATAAATGTTCTTAATAACAAAGCATCATTGTCCTGAATGCCGAAGCATTGGCTCAGGAATCTCGTCACATGCTCTTGGGCATCCTCCTCACCTCTAAAGACTGCCAACTGAGGCAGCTTAAAGTGTTCAGGGTAAGGGGGTGTTGGCACTGACGGATGCACAGGATGACTATGGAGCTGGCGTAAAGTGGGCTTTTGGGGCCCAAAAGTTTTGGTTTCCATAGACTCCAGACGCTCTAGCAATGCTTTATATGCATCTAAAGATTTAATCTCTTCCTCTTTAGTTTGCTCCCATTGTGGGTTGTGGGAGACTTGAGGCCTATGGAGGGGTGGCCGGATAGCAACCCCTCCGCCTTGGTAGGGCATTTTGGCCTGCTCTTCTTCTTGCTCATACTCCTCGTAAGCTTCTTGAGGAGTCTCTGGATGAGACCTATGACCCTGGGTGGGTCCCCATGGAGGGTACCCATCGTTGTTCCGGGGAGTGGCCTCCCGCTCAGGTCTAGGAGGTCTCGGAGGTAGCACTTGGTAAGGTCACGGAGACCTATCTCGCACCAAGGGGTTGCGCCTCTCATATGGTTCTGCTCTTTGGGTGCGAGGGGTTGGAACCCTCTCAGGCATCGGGTTATGGAGCAGCTCATCTATTTGGCACCGAATGCGCTCTTTGCTAAGGCGATATAGATGCTCTAGCTATTATTGATCTTGCTCAAGCCGCGTGATCTGCGCTTGGTGGGTGGCATGTCTAGCGACTGCCAGGTCGATTTGTTCTACCATCTTGAGCCTAGGAGGCCTAGATGCCTCTCCTATGCACTTACCTCGGTCGTGATGATCCGAGATCTCAATAGGTCACTTCCCTCTATCGAGGTTGGTGGCATTTACCCGAGGCTCTGGCCTTAGTAGGTGATCATGGTATATAGCAGGTGCGGAAGCGCATGGCTCCCATATTGTATATTGCTCTTGAGGAATGTAATGGTCTTCCTCGTGCTCCCTTTCGTATGTGTGAAAGGGGTGGGCAGAGTTGGCTCGCCTTGCTTGAAGAGCCTTGCGCTCTGGATTTTGTCTATTGGTTCTAACAGTGATGGGGGGCAAAGGAGGGATGCCATAATCATGTGGCCTCTCCTCATGGACACTATGCCGCTCTAGCGCTTCATCGCATGGTGGCCACTCATATCGAGCTTCTAAGGGAGCCTTCTTATCTATGTTGAGTGCCACGTGTAAGGAATCCTCCTGAAAGGGGCTATGATGAATGGGCGTGTCCCTCAAAGGGGTGCCTCTATAGTCCCATTCTAAAATGGAATGATGTGGACTCTCTCATGGGTCAGGCCACCAAGGCGGTATGACCAAGTCCTTGGGGCTATAGCGGAGGTGACTTGTGCCCCCTTGTACACTCTCCGTAGCTTTCGCCCTTGATTGGGCTTGGCTACGGGTGTACACCATGGTGGTGTTTTTCTACAAGCTATGTAGGTTTTTATCTTTTTTTTATGATTTTTTTTATGCTACACTAAATAGAAAAGAGCACACACACACAAAGCAATGATTATCTCGTTTAAAGATTAAAAGTGTGTCCTAAACCTGGTTTAGTGTGTTTTGGTTTTTGTTTTTTTTTTTTTTTTTGAAGGTTTTTGTAAAGAACATTTAAATGCAATATGATGGCTCTTATGACTCCCAAAATTGGTCGCCCCTTCGATATACCATTGCCAGGCTGATATACCAACCTCTCTATATACCCGCCCTTACGTGAGGGAAACTATAGGTACGTGAGAGCAGATGGTACATGGAACGTAGGCGGTACGGAAGGGGAATCACCCTATTTATGACACCTACCATAGAAGACTTATCCTCATGTGCTGGGAATCACCCCAGCTACACTCGGTCAGCTTTCATCAGGATTTACGTCTAGCAATAGTAGCGATCGGGGTAATGGATGCAAAAATTCAAGCCAAGGTGGTGATGAAATCCACCATTGGTCTTGATCAAGGGCTGGGGTTTTACGACCAGCTCCTTGGTGTTTAATTTGCCACGTGATGTGTGGGGTTCTTTTTATTTTGCAAAAAGGAAACAAGCAAGCAATAAAAGAAAACTTTCCCTAAGCAAGCAAGTAACCCCAAAATAGAAAACTAAAAACAGAAATTGACAGGAAAAGTTCAAAATCCCTACCTCTTCTCTGCCCAAATCTGTCGGCTCTGAGTTTCTGCCCTGAAACTACGTAGAGAGCTATTCATCCCTGGATGGGATGAATAACAGAACTGAATTCATCACAGGGTGGGGCGCATTCAAATTCGTCCCTGGGTAGGACGAATTCCAGCTCTGTATTCGCCACAGACTGGAACGAACAACAGTCCCGCGTTCAAAAAAATGATACCTGCAAGCAAAAAGCAAGTTTTGATCAGATTTCTGATCTAAAAAAATAGAGGACAGAGGTCCCACCGTGATCGCCACTGAAAGCACGAGGATACGGAAACAAAAAGGAAACAGGGCTCCAAGTACGATGCAAAAATGAAACTAAACTTAACGCTAAATCCTACGAATCGAAAATGCATGAAATAGGAGAAAGCATGAACAAATCGAAACCAAAAAAAGAAAATAAGGAAGACAGCCCTTTATTTTATTGATATCTTTCAGAACTCGGTTACAATTCGCTTCCTCCCATTTTAGGGGCGAGGAGCGTTAAATTCGTTTCTTTGTTACATCCACGGATGCCATTCCTTCTTCCGCGTGCCCACATGTAAAGTGGGTGGACCAAACGTCACCGCCACTTGTGTATACGAATGTTGACTCACTGCTGCTCCTCTAATGTCTAGATCCTACATTCAAAGAAACAAGAAATAGTCAGTAGCACCTGCGGATGAGATGAAACATGCAATCCCCAAGCCTACGATTAGTGCATGCAAGAAATAGATAAAACGATGACTAAAATGTATCCAAATGATCTAAAAATTTGACAGGGGCATAGAAACATCACCAGGAAGGCATTGCAAAAATAATAGTCAAGAAATTCCTCACCGATTTGAATTCGCTCCGGGGCGGGACGAATTTACCTACAACAAAATGCCAGATAGCACCGCTCAAAATGTCACATCTGGACAGCTCCAAATCTCCTACAAAAGTGGGGGTTAGCTAATTGGGGGCATTTTGGGATGACCCAGATGGTCATATTTCCCCGATTTGGCCTCTAACACCTGGATTTTGATGATGCCCTCTGCAAGTTAGTAAAGACGAAAAATGATAAAACATGATAAGATTTGCTCAAAACATTACGAAATCAAAATTGCAAACTATCTAAGCAGCATAAGATGAAATGCAAGATAAAAATGATAGAAAGAACAATCTGCCATAGATTCCTAATCGTTCCTAAAAGGGACGATTAGACTTGCAGCAGTGCGGGGGCGCCCGGGCAGGCCGCCCACCATTTGGGGCTTGATTTTGGCACCAATCCACTTGGGATGGGTCCAAAATCTCTTGTAAAGTGTTGTCAGAAAATTGGGTGGTATTCTATGGCCAAATGTCGGGTTTTGGGCTCAATATTCGACCTTCCAATGATCACCCAATGACCTCCTCTCTAAAAGAGATCACGGATGTGAAAGGCACAAATCAACCAAGGGTGTATGGGGAAATAAAATGGCAGCACTTCATTGCTTAAAATGCTCTATCTCTCCTCTTTTTTGGGGTGAGGAAACTCACCAATTTATAGACCTGGAGGTCTCTTGAATTGGGCATGCAGAGGCGCCACTTGGCAATCATGCCTTCCCAGGGGGAAGGAGATTCCTCCCTGATTAGGGACTTCATGACTGCCCTTGCAACTGCCTCTAATGCTCAAAAATGCTCACCCACACTCCCATGCGATGAACAATCGTGACACTTTTTCTTCCGTACAATCTCTCTTGCAATATGTCGTGAAATCGTGACACTTTTTCTTTCGAACTCTCTCTCTTGCAATATGTCACGAAATCATGACACTTTTTCTACTTGCCTTTTTCTCTTCCAACATGTCGTGAAATCGTGACAGTTTTTCCTGCTTGCACTTTCTCTTTGAACATGTCACGAAATTGCGACAGTTTTTCTTTCTTGCGCTTTCTCTTCGAACATGTCACGAAATCACAACAGTTTTTCCTGCTTGCGCTTTCTTTTCGAACATATCACGAAATTGTGATAATTTTTATTTCTTCTCAACATGTCGCGATATTGCGATAGTTTTTATTTCTTTCTCAACATGTTGCGATTTCCTTTTTGAAATCGCAACACTTTTTCTTCCGTACAATCTCTCTTGCAATATTTCATGAAATCGTGACACTTTTTCTTTCGGACTCTCTCTCTTGCAATATGTCGCGAAATCATGACACTTTTTCTACTTGCCTTTTTCTCTTCCAACATGTCGTGAAATCGTGACAGTTTTTCCTGCTTGCACTTTCTCTTCGAACATGTCACGAAATTGTGACAGTTTTTCTTTCTTGCGCTTTCTCTTCGAACATGTCACGAAATCACAACAGTTTTTCCTGCTTGCGCTTTCTTTTCGAACATATCACGAAATTGTGATAATTTTTATTTCTTCTCAACATGTCGCGATATTGCGACAGTTTTTCTTTCTTGCTCAACATGTCGCGATATCACGACAGTTTTCTTCCTTGTGATTTTATTTTGATTTTTAGCATATGGTCCACTTCGATCTTTTGAAAAATAATTATACATACTTTGAATAACCTCTTAACTCCTGTCCACTACATCAAATGATCTGTCTGACTGTGTTGACAACAATGAAAATACTGTTGCTACACCTTGCTCAACACCCTCCTCCTTGTGAGGCTAGTAGACGGTATAACACTAGCACTCGATAGCAATAGTAGTAATATCCAATGACATATCCTTAGGATGCTCTATTTTAATATGCTTACAGCCTCAGATATACAATAGTAGACTATAGCTCATGCCCTTATGGCTTCGCTCAATAAACTGGTATAGCTCCCTATAGAGGTGGCATAATAGTGTGCTACCCCAATCTAAGTGCAATGGCTGCCTTGTAGAACTCTAGACGACTCTCCAGATGCTAGCCAAGAGGTTCCAAGGAATCCTCATGCCCAAGGAGTTTGGAAGCACAATCTATACCACGAGGATCATGAAGATAGTAGTGCAAACTAAAAAGACACACTTACCCTCATAGTAAGAAATGTGGACTCCTCCATGGTCAATAGCATCCTGAGCTTGCTGGCTCTAGTCTCCAAATATAGCATAAAAAATTAACTTCTTAGCCCTAGAACTTGAGGATACGATGGCCTCGCAATCGATAGGTATCCTAAAGATTTGATATACATCCTCTAAGGTGACAGTCATTTCACCTATGGGTAGGTGAAATGTATTTATCCGAGAATTCCAGTGCATGGACAATGCAGTCAAGTAAGCTTGGTTTACCCAAATAGTGGATAAATCCAAGACATAGCTGAATCCAATGGCTCAAAACCAATCATGCTCACCATCCATGAGCCATTCACGGAGAGTCTTAAGTAGATTTGGCTCTCTCGCCCTAGAGGTCAATGTCTGGAATAAAAGCATACTATAAGGAAAAAACTAATTAAAAATGACAAAAACATCTAAAAAACTGATAAAATGGCAAAAATATGTCATAAGACATTCATCAAAATCAGCAAAAATACTTAGGAAATTTAAAAACGCATTAAATAAGATTAATTGCCTATTAAAATTAGAAAAAATAAAAAAAAATTAGGAAATTTTTTTCTAAGGTCGCGAACCGTGGGACAACCCTGCAGTCTGCACACGGTCAAAATTTGACCGTTGGAATTTTGAATGTTGATCACAGCTATCAGCTGCGGTCCCCAATCAGTCAATTGGACACTATAACTAGTATCTACGATCTCCATTCAAACCTCAGACGGGGCTAATTCCCTGCCCAAAAAACAAAAAAAAATTATTAAAAAATTAAAACCCTAATCTAGCTAGCCTAATCTAAGTTTGAGGTTTTTTGCTAGTAGTTTAATTGGGTTCATTTATATCATTTATTATTGAGGTTAATTTTACTGGTAAAAAATGCATGGTCTAGGTATCGAATTACCTTGCCCTCGCTCCGACCTCGGATGGATGAAGCTTCCTCCCATGTTGCCATCATGCGATAGGTAGAATGTCAGTATGATTAGGTAGGGTTTCAGAGTAGGTTTAAAGATGTCACTTTCAAAGCTCTGAAACTATAAAAGAATAATGAGGTAAAAAGTGAAAATTTAAATTTTTATATCTTTTTACTATTCCACACGGATCGCAGTTAAAACCTACGATCCAGGAATTCGGGTTTTTATGACTACAGATCTTAGTTGTGGTTCCCAAAATTTGCAAAATGGGAACCACACATCATGTCTGTGGTTAGCAACTGGAAGAAAAACTAGTAAAATCCCACCATGGGAAGGTCTAAAAATGTAAATCAATGATTTCCATTGGATCAAAATTTCAATAAAAGCAATCAATATTGCAAATTTGATGATGTTCAAGCACCATAAAAAAAAATTCAAAGAATTTTAAATCCAAATGCATCTTGTATTCATATATTTACCCTATACACTTTGCGGTTGCAGCGACTTGCGATCCATGCAATCCGACAAGATGATTAAATAACCATAAGGACATTTGGGGCAAAAATGTTCATCGTTGATCTGATATGCTTCTTCTCAATCCCTAAGATAGAGCAATGGTTCTAACCACTCAATTTTGGCTCCTTGGACTAATCAGTATTAATCGTAGCCCATACCTATGGTTTATAGTTGAACCACAGCTGATACCTATGGTTTGCAGTCTAGACCATAGCTGTGACCTATGGTCTTAATTGAAGTTCAGTTGGCCTTCAATCCAAGCAAAATCAATTGAAACGGCCATTGGATCTAAAAGAAGGTGGTTAGAGGGTTGAAGCTTCCACTCCAACTATCCTAACCATCCCTTCTTGATCTTGGCTTCTCCAGGAAGCAACACCTAGCCCTTGGGTAGTCCTATAAGTGCCCCTCAAAATTAGGATAAACTATCAGAGAGAGCATTGGAGATTTGAGCAGTGGATCCCTATCGAATTGTACACTCAACCGAGTATACTAAGAGAGAGCTATTGCACTTATCCCCTATCTAATTGCCAATATTCATGATGAATTGCATTATGAATTCCCTAGGATTCTAGGAGAGCCAAGAAATGCAAATCCGAGAAAACGAAGGCCCAATTAAAGTGATTTGATCACCAAATCTATCAGAAGAACATCGAAGGTAAACCTTGA
The DNA here is from genome assembly GCA_028583015.1 of Wollemia nobilis. NCBI lineage: Eukaryota > Viridiplantae > Streptophyta > Pinopsida > Araucariales > Araucariaceae > Wollemia > Wollemia nobilis. Next base: position 1,812,460 of record JAQPPZ010000159.1, read on the forward strand.
ACATCAATTGGACAAAGAGTTCAAGCCCACTACCCTTGGAATTGAGGGTAAGCCTATCAAAGTGCTAACCGTGGCTCTCAGTCATGGTTTACAGTGTAGACCACTTATCAAAGTTACAGTTTGCAATAGAGATATAGCCACCTTTCTATTTCCATTTCTATCTGGTTAAATAGCTTAGATTGGTTGTTTTCATGATTTTATGGCAGTTTAGCATATTTATGATCATAGAATTAGGTTAATTTAGCTTATTTGTGTTTATGCTTCAATTAGGACATTAATAAGTTCTTTATGCACTTTCATGCCTTATTTCATATATCTGATCCATGCATAGAGTAGATGATGTTTTTCTTTACGCTATTGAATAAATCTTGATTCGATTTGCATAGTTTAGAAGCATCTTTTATACTTTATTGATTATGCATGTTTAAGGATGTCATTATGCAATCTACCTAAAAGGGCCTCATCATGATACGTTGCCTATCTTTTTGGCATTCTTGTGTTGTTTCTTGATCGCAAGGAACAGTTTCAAAGAAGAACCAACTATCAAGTTCCTTCCCCATCGTGAAGAAGAGGGCATCTCCACCCTAGAGCAATTTGTGTCACCCTATAAAGGCACATTGAGCATCACACCTATCTTGAAGAGGATTACAATCACAAGAAACCTTATTGTAATATTGTATCAACGTGATTATCCCTAAGAGGGACGTAATTATAACACAAATTGGACTTCATGAATAAATAAAGTGTTTATCATACATCTTGTTGTCAATTTTATATTTTATGCATGTTGCTTATTCATTTACTATTGCAATAACAATATTATTTCCTCGGGTGTGATACTTTATTCAATTGGTTTGTGGATCTCTATCCATAGGAGAACTCCTTCTCCTCTAATCTAGATGGTGATCCTCTAGAAGACTACTACCTCCACTACTATGGGTTGTGGATATTTCTCCACTGAAGACCTCTATCATATATTCCCTAGCTAATGGATATCTATCGACTAGAGACTAATTTTCTTTGCTCTATCACCTCCAAATATTTTCTCAATCTCTATCTCAAATCTGCACTAAACACAGTCCTTCAGTCTAGCATAAATCTGCTTGATCTCTATATTTTTTATGTACTAAACTTAGTCCTTTGATCTATCAAAAAATTTCTCAATATTTATCTTTGGTCTGGTACAAATCTATCCTCAGGTTTGCACCAACCTCTATCCTCAATCTATCTTCAATCTTTACCACAAATCCTGATCAATTGTAAATCACCTCTGCTAGATTTTCCCAAAACCTTAACTTAAGGTTTGAACAAATCAATCAATCAAATCTACTCTCAAGTCTTCTCAAATACTTGTCTCAAATATATCCATAAGTTCTGTCAAGAACTTGTCCAATCTGCTCAACAAGTCTTCACCAAGACTTACCTCAATTCTGCTCAACAAGTCCTCACTAGAACTTGTCCAAGATGCTCTCAAGTCTTCACTAAGATGTACCTCAAATATGCTCAATATGATTGTAAGATTCCACAAAAACTCACATAAATATATCCAATCTGATTGTAAGTTTCCACAAAATCTTACACAAATATATCCTTAATTTTTTTTAAAATATTTCTCAACTCTGTAGTTAAGTCCCCTCTAAGACTTACTCAAAAATGCTCACAAGATTTCACCAAAGCTTGCTTCACCCTGTCCTCAAGTCCACTCTAGGACTTACTCAAATCAACCACTATATTTCACAAAAGCTTTTTCAAATCAATTACAAACTTGCACACAAAATCTCAAATCAATCTCTCATAGAAAATCTCTTTCAAATAAATTCAGAATATAGAACAATTTTTTTCACATAACTAGAACTATCACTCCAACACTTTCCAATCAACTATGCTCAATCAACTCAACTCAACCAATCACTTAATGAAACAAAGCTTACTCACAAAACCCTAAGCAAATGTTCCACCCAAATATTTCAACCACTCTCACAATGGAACTCAAACTCAAATCAATATGATTCTAAATTTACATAACAATGATACTCATGATATTTCATAAACCCTAGTTCACAATCTCACATAACAATGATACTCATGATCTTGCATAAACTCTAGTTCTCAATAGTTCACAATTTCACACTCAATTTGTCTTCACAAATGTTCACCCAACATACATGTGAAAACTCACTCAATTATTTCCAACAATGCTTACCAAAAAAAAACTTTTCACTCCAACTTGCATTCACAACATTCAAAAAACAATATTCCACTGACAAGGATAGTTTACCCATACCTTTATCTTGAAGAATATTTGATCTCAAAACTTGTCTCAATTACACTCAACCTCTTTGACAATCTCAATGGTTAGATATCACAATTTTATCCTCAATATTTGCCTTCAAAATATTTCACAATGCAAAAATCAACTATACCTTATTTATCATTTCAATTTAATTTATAATATGACTTTATTTCAACAAATGACATCTAACACCTTTGACACACCTTATTACTCCTTTTAACCACTTAAAAATAAAATACCCAAATTAAAACTTTGCATACCCTTTTAACTCCCTTTATAACTCATAAACCCCTTTTTAACTATGCAAATTTTAATTAACAATACCCTAGGAAATTAAAAAATAATTTTTGCCTTTGCAATTTTTGGATGCAATGACAAACCTTAGAAATAGCACATACCTTTTAATTTTTGCCCAAAATGACCTCGACGAGATTCAAACCATCGATACCTCTCTCCCAAGTGCCTTTGCATAGTGTGAAACCACCAAGTGGGATACATGCCTTCATGTGATGAATGAGGCTCACGCATCCCTCTTAAACCATGTTTGCCGATGCAAAAAGCAAATCGAATTTTTGCCTTCCAAAATACTATCGCGTGGATTCGAACCCATGACATATTTACTACGAGCGACTTACCACTACCCTAGTTGCCAACTACGCTACCAATGTGTTTGCGATTTATTTGGCACTCCTCTCTACCTTATTCCTTGGTCTACCTCCTTAAAGGGTTTAAAATACACATGCAAATTTCTTCCTTCATTCTTGGCACACAATTTCCTTTGCATTCACAACAATCGCATGGATACCTTCCAAGGTGGAATTTACCACCTTATATATGCTTTACCAATTATTAAAACATATCGGTCCTTTTATTTATTTTGAATTCGATTTGATTCAAATTTTGAATATGGCATCTTTAAAATTAATTTAAATTTAAATTTTACCTTAGGGTAAAATATTTAAATTAAAATAATTTAAAATTAGAGCTTTATAAACGTTTACATGGGTCTTTTAGGGAATAATAATTTTATCACTTTATGACCTTTGTTTCTCTTCACACCAAACTATAATCGAAAAATATTATGATATTATATATTATAATATTATTATTGTTATCAACCTACTTCTTTGTCTTGTTGGAAAAACCATTGGAGGACATTAATAAAACCGAAATTTGGACTACAACCTTTTAACCTATATGCATGGATGACATAGAAAATTGGTCATCATCCTCATGATATTAATGATGATAAATCTTGCTTTCTCCTTGACATCAATGATAACAAACCTTGCTCATATTTCCAACATTAAGTGCCTCTGGGGCCTATTGTGGGGATTTCCTGCTTACCTCCTTAAGATTTATCACATCATAGGAATCCCAAACATCACAAGTATTGTAGAATCTGGTGTATCTACCTCTTTGACACAGGAATAGATTACCTATGGGGCTCTAAAAAAACCAGGTCTAGTAAGAAAACCCCAGACAATAGGTGCAAATATTTACCATTGTAACATGATCACCCATGTTCTACCAGATTCGATGATATTATATTTTCTTTTATATTTTATGACCAAACCAAGCATTTTTAAAACACATTAAGACCAGACTGGTGCCATGTCCATTGGGTAGTCATAGCAAGTTTAAATTTTATGAACCAAGAAAATAATAGTGAAGAGAAACTAGTTTGTCCACATTCATTCAAATGATGTAATAAATGGAAATTATTAAACTAGAAAAAGAAGGCATCATTTACACATTCAAATTACTGTAATACACAAATGAGCAAGACACATAAGCCATAAACACAAGGAATGCCAAGAACAGAGTTGGAGCTTGTATTCATATAAAAATATTTACATATGAGAAGACCAATAGAATGCTTGGATCTTATATGATAATAGTTACAACAAAACCCCTGTTCGAATATCGTAACATGAGGTTATTTCTCTCCATACTAATTGTAGTGATGTGAGAGTCTCCAAATCTAGCACATCCATAGGAAATGATCTTGGTAGACAAAGCTTCCTGAAAAGTCTCTAGACAAATGGTAGAAGAAAAGGTGATGTAAGAGACAAAGGGATTAACACTTAATAGGAAATATGAATAACACTTCAAACACAGTTATACCTGGACTTAAGTTTTCTCTCTCAAAGGTTTGATAAAAAATTCTAGTGCTATAGTGGTCTTCCATATATAGTTTTGATCGCTCGAGTGGAGCTATAACCGTTTCTTCATCGGCCCTCTAGTTGGCCTGATTTTGCTTCATCCAAAAGCATGATATAATAAAAAATGGGAATGTGGCCCATGTTATTCCATTTAAATGGATGGTGGTTGAGGCTATGTATTGTCTTTCCTACTATCCTGAGTAGGTGACTATGTTGCACTTTGCTCATTGGATTAATTTGGTGAGCTGAGCCCCACTTCTTCCCCTTCAAGATCCTGTAGAATTTGATCAATGTAACTCTAATATTCATCATGGAAGGTTAAGGTAAATATTAGTAGGTTAAGGTCTTGCATGAATTTTTTCACCCATTCTTTGGACCACTCTACGGTGTTTTCAGTGAAGACACATAAGTGATCCACCATCTACACCAAAGCTATGAACTGCATTGATAATTTTTCATCCTAACCCAAGTCAAAGCTTTGTATCCTATTGAGAACAAAATCCTTGATGTCAGGAGCTTGGATGAACTCATCCGGTATAAACCCATAATTTTTTAGTTCATATTCAACCTCCTACTCAATGCTAACAAATTTTTGGTCCTAGAGGAGCCAATTGGGTCTGTTCTACAGGTAGATGAAAAATTTAGAGTATTCTTCTGCAAAGAAACAAATAGAACCATCCTCCAATGTAACTGCTACTACACTAAATTCCACATATTTCTATTTGAAATTTTGGTATATAGGATATATCGAGTTCACCCTTTGTTCATCTTGTTGTAATCGGTCACGTAGGAGGCCAATGGTGTGCTTGGTGGCATAGATATTATAAAATATTGATGCAATATCCTCCATATTTTCCTATATCTTCTCCTTCATCTCCTATTTGAATTCATCAATGGATCTAAAGTGGTCATTAGCCTATGCAGTGGTGTCTTGGGAGGGATCTAGCACTTGCTTCAATTGATTGACCTTGATATGTAGTTGTTGTACTTTATGTTGTAGCTATTCCACTTTTATAGCCTTGGTCTTCAAAACTACTACCTCCTCTACTATTACTACCACTTATAATTGGGAGGCCACATGTGATTTCATCATGTCCATTGGGCCCACTTCTACCCTTATTACACCCTTGCCAAGATTGATCGTAGCTTCATTTAGGCTCAGTGGTAGGGGATGTAAAATGTAGGAGTGGACACGTCACACATTTTCTATCTAGATGTACCTTGGGGTTTGCTTACTCCTTATCAGGGGACCTTTGCTCCTCCATATCCTATATTTTATCCTCCTCATCTATGGTAAATTAGAGTGCATACCTTACTCTTTTCAGCATGATATTTTCTGTATCTGGGGCAAAATATTCAGTTCTAGCCTTTTTCCTGGTGGGGTACTGTGAGGGACTTTTTTCCTAGACCTCATACTCCCTGAGAATGCTGGATAACCCCCCCACTTCTTGTATTTTATTTATATCATTAGGGGGATTGGTATGTTCTTCTTTATTGATCACCAAGGTTGTGGTAAATAATGAGGACTGGACCACTACCAAATTAGTTTGACTTGATGGAGACATCATTATCTGTGTTGATGATGCAAGGCTACACTCTTGGTGGGAGGAGTAAGCTACCAAATATTTAACTTTTGATGAAGTAGCAATAGGAGAGCTAGAGGATGAGGGAATCCTTACCTATTCTTGTCAAGTTTCATCCACTATTTTCATCATAACCTTGAATATATCTAAGTTTTGGTGGACCACCTATAAGGTGGGGTCCAGGAATTTTTGTGGGGGAGCAGCTAGGACTAGTGGCACCACCTTGTCTACCAATAATTCTATGTGTAACCTTAATTCAAAACTATAATCCCCCATTGCTTCCAAATTATTGTGAAATATTTGGTCCATTATCCAAACCAATTCTAATGATCAGCCCTGCCTGATGGCCTTCTGCATTTCATCTTCAAAATTATCTTCCATGTGTGTGACTTGCAAGAGAGCGAGCTTGCTAGCGACAACATGCCTATGGTGACCCTCAAGATCATAAGGTCTCCAGGTAATTTTTGAGAAGTAGCATGTATCCATGTTCCAGATGGTCCGCATCATTGAAAAATGTCCTAAGTATGTATAGGGTCCCATTGTGCAAGGAATTGGCAGCCATGACACACTCCCCTTCTTCCTTAAGAATCTATTCTTGAATTCCTCAAAAATTTAACCTGGTTATCTATAGAATATCAATTAATGTTGGGAAATTATTTGGTAATGCCTTCGAAGGTAGCTTAGACCCATAGAGTATGATATAAGAGTATTCTTTTATGTAGAAGAAATCTCCTACTTTAGCTTCTTGGAGGAATGTTATAACCCCAAAACCAAATCTGTCAGGATCTTCCCTGTATAAACGAGCATGAATTACTGGTAGAATATTTTTGAAGAAGGCCACATAGCTAGATCATCCTTCCTGAATGCATAAAAATATATCCTGGACTGTAGTGGCACCAACCCCTCCCACCTTAATAATTTTAGACTGCTCTAGCTAGACAACAACCAAGTGAACTAGGAAGGAGTAGTAAGAAAATGGGAAAGTTATTCTTTGTTGGATAATATGACCTCCTATAATTCTATCAACCCCTTGTTCATATTATCGCTGATGACATACTCCCATTGGCACATATGTATTTTATCTATTTTGTTTCATTGTAATACTATGAACAAAACTTCTTTTATGATGTGATCGAAATATTTTGTACCCAATACCAAATTGAACATGTCTGCATAATCCTACGCCTAGGTATGAAGGATATTTTTACGTATGAGGAAGTTGGAGGGCATCCTTTTGTTTCTATTTAGGAGCATCTCTGGAAGAGAGGTGCAAAGCATAAAATTGGATTGTAGGGCCAAGGTGGGGAGGTCCAAAATGCACATGGCTATGGCGAGATCGAATACCTTCCTGATTCTATTGACCATTAATCTAAATACCACCTAATTTTTGTAGTCCCTAACAGTCCTATTCCTAGGATCATAGGCCACTACCAACCACACCAAGAGGTCTAAAGAATGATAGACCTTAGGTCAAGTTAACATGTTGATATTAGAATTCCATTTGTTGTAGATAGAACTTGGCTTGCTACTATCCCTCTATGATCTCATAAAAAACCCCTTAGTAAGGTAGGGTGGCACTGGTTTTCTTCTTCACTAGGGTCAAATATGTATATTGTTATGCCCTCCACTTCTCACTATTGGTCCAGTGTGATGTCTCTACCTGAATGCATTGGATAAATCAGTGCCTTTGGATCCTTAGCTCTCTGTGCTCTCTTCATCACCAGCCAAACCCCTACCAACTTCCCAATTTTGGCCTTTACATCTGGTACCCCATATGTAGCTACACTTGTGGATGCCATGAGAATGGGTTTTCATAGAGGGTGATTGGGAGTGCTCAACTTTTCAACAATGTACTCTGCATGCATATATTCACATCGATTCCATGAGGGAGATCCAACACCTCGTATTTAAAGCACCTGCATTAATGTTATTAGGTGGAGTGCCCATCCTTTTATTGGCCAAGGGTTTTTTTTATTTGTCGTGCCATGGAGATGAGCATACAAAGTTAATCCCCCATTAGATGTTAATTGGACACTTTTTGGGTCTGCATGGTTGGATTGTTGTTGAGTGGGTCCCACCATCCACTTGCCTACTTCTCATTGGTTCGGATGGGGCACGCTCAAGCAAGGCACACAAATTTATGGAAGGGGTACATGAAACCCATGCACCATTAATATTTGCATGTTTTTAAAGTATTGATGCATGAATCTGAGTCGAGCGCACCAAACTCATGCACCTTTGGAGATTTTATGCACCTCACACAAGACTAGGCACACAGAATCACACACCCTTAAAAACTTCACGTGCTCCAATTGGGAGTGGTGCATGCAGACCCAAAGTTCAGTGTACAAACTTGTGCACCCATAAAAATTTCACACACTCCAAAGGAGTGGAGCACACAGACCCAACTCAGGGTGCATAGACTCATGCATCCTTAAGACTTTCATGTACTCCACTTGAGAGTGGAGTGCATGGACCCAAAATCAGGTGAATGATCTTATGTTCTTGCAAAAACCTTCGTGCACTCAAAATGAGTGGAGTGCATGAACTTAGCTAGGGTCACATAGAATCATGCACCCTTAATATTTTTGTGCACTCCACTTGGGAGTGGAGCGTATGGATCTGAAGTTGGGTGCACAACCTTGTGCACCCACAAAATCCTTCGTGCACTCCAAAGGAGTGGAGTGTGCAGACCTGACTTGGGGTGCATGGACTTGTGCACCCTTAAAAATTTTGTGCACTCCACTTGAGAGTGGAGAGCATGGACTCGAGCTTGGGTGCATGACCTTATGCGCACTTAAAAAATAAAAAGAAAAAATAAAAAGGAAGGGGTAATTATCTCACAAGGCTAATAGGGCCTTTTGAATTTGATTTTTCCAAAGGGTTTAGGTGCCTTTGGAGCTTTTTTAATTGACTATGTTGTGTCTATATATGAATTCAATGCAAAGGGTGTAAACTTTGAAAAAATGATAGAATTTGTGGAACCTTGTAGTTGATTTATTGATTTATGATTATGTGATTATTGATGAATGATTTGAATTAGATTTTTTTGTGGGGAATGTGTGTTACCTTGATTTATCCAAGTTGATTGATGATTTGATTGATTTTTGGGGAAGGTGTGATATATTTGAACATCCCCAAGTATATTGGTGATTTGATTGATTGTTAGGGAAGTTGTGATACCTTGAGTGCCCTAAGTTGATTGATGATTATGTGATTGATTGGGGGAAGGCATGATATCCTAAACACCCCAAAGTGGATTTATTACTTGCTTGCTTTATTATTGAGGTAATGTGTGATACCTTGATTTACCCAAGTGTATTGATTGGTTGATGTGATTGCACCACATAATGTATAAAAATCATGAATCAAAATGTTAACCTTTTCATGAAAGTCATGCATTTGAATATGAACTGTATGGAATAAAATGTAATATTATAAAATATAAATGATGAATGTGGAATATTGATATGTCACAAGAGAACAACAAGGCTTTCATGAGACTCAAACACCCTAATTAACCAGTCAAAATTTGTATACTGGCTATACATGAATTTGAAAGAAAAAATCTGCTAGGAAGACCTAGATATTCAATATTCCTATGTGTGCATAGTGTTGTTCATTAATGTGATGCATAAGACTATCCCATTACGAGGATGGATCTTATAGCCCATTCATGTAATGGAGATAACCCTACGATTATCATTATCCTACTTTTATATGTAGTTGGACTAGACTACTGGGCAATACAAGCTACCAAAAGCTAGCTCATCTACAAGTTGACATTGGTCTATATAAAAGGTTGCTAATGTGATAAACATATCACCACATGTAAGGCTACTCCACTACCAGGTCAATTTCTATAGCCCATTTCTGGTGATGGATATTTCCCCATGGCTTTTGAATAACTAAGGATTCCAGGGATTCAATCTCATTACCCCCTTCTTTTCTTTTGATTGATTTTATCTGTTATAAGATACTTTCTTGTTTTGTGGAAGAACAAGGAATTTTTTCTTTGGGTAGGGGGAGCTTGTTCTTGTTATTTTTTAAATTCTCAACATTATAGACCATGAGCATAATAGGATGAGCAAGGGAAAACTTTCACTTAAGGGGGAAAGGACTATGTTGTAGTGTCATTATTTCTTGTTCAAAATTCGATTTAAAAGTGTGAAATTTTATTGGTATTTTGAGATATACAAGGTACAATCAAAGCAAGACCTTACATTTAAAAACCAATATAGCTTTCTACAAAATCTAAAAAGAAAACTAGAAATGGTTGGATTACCAAAATATTCTATTGAACACTCTATAACAACTTATTAGGTGAGGGAAAAATAACACAAGCATCTATGACAAGGAATGTGGATGTATGTGTTTTCCTTATGAAATTTTAAAAACTAAGAGGTATGCATAAAATATTTAGTGGTCATATAAACATCATTATTGATGGTCATCCAGTATCTACCCTATCTTACGAGGACCTCTTAATAGTCAAAATATCACAAGAAAAGTGGAAATTATGACACAATACAAGGTTTTATTAAGACTCATGACAATCATACAAGCGTGGTGCCATATGAAATACAAATAGTGATATACCTAATACACTTAACTAATATACCTAATTTAATAACTCAATGAAATGCAGTAATGTGTAATGCATGATAATGTAAGCAATGTAATCTTTTTGTGATTTTTGATTTTGTATTGTTTTTATTATTTTTATTATTATTATTATGGGGAAGGTATGATAGCTTATGCATCTCCAAAGTTTTTCATAACTAGTGAACGTAGGGAAGGTATGATACCTTGAGAATCCCCAAATTGTTTTATTTTTTAATATATGGATGACAGGGGCGGTGTGATACCTTGAGAATCCCCACTGCTATTATGGTAGATGCTGAGGTCCTAATAAGATGAGGTGAGTGGACCATCTATGGGAAAGACCCCCTATCAGTAAGATCTTGGACTAAATTCTTAAATGCATAGCAATAATTGATGTCATGACCTATTTTCCTGTGATAGAGGCAATAATTATTTTATTGATATGACTTGGATTTAAGTCTATTGGGGTCGATAAGGCATATGTCAGGTTAAACAATTATTTTTACATCTTGCAATTTTTGAAAAATGGTCAACATAGGCTTTGATAGAGAGGTATAGGTACGAGGCTAGAATTTTGAATGAGATAAATGAGGTGGTATGGGAATGGGGATGTCCCCCTATTCTATAGGTCTTGAATCACCTTTTTAAATGCATAAAAATTATTGATGTCGTGGCCCACTAACCAATGATAAGGGAAAAAGTGAACTGTCTTATATGACCTACGTTGAATTTTTTATAACCTTAGATATAATGCACCTTATATCTCCTTGCACTTAATGTAAAGCATATATTAAATTCAATGTAAATATACATGTAGACACCTAAAACATGTCATATTAAGGATACTACCTGAATGGACTTATTTTAGACCACATAACCCACCTTGGGTAGATTTAGGGCTAAAATAGTGGTTCTCGCCACTTTTGGGTAATTTTCCCTATAACAAGTGTGGTCATATTTACCTGAGATGGCTACTAAATTGTAGCTATCTCCACCTGATATGATCGCTAGATCAAAGCTGTATCACCCTGAGATGACCACCAAATGCAAGCTTAAAAATAAAAATGCATTTAATTGGTAGTCGAAAATCCCATTTAACCCCACACATGATATCACAAAATGCATGAAGCACCTCACATACACTAAAATAGGAAAAATACATGCAATCATGAATCGCATGATATTTCAAAGATAAGCATTCAATTTTCTTAATGTGAACTACCTCTTCACTTTTTCATGCAGGGTGCTTCACATTTTTTAGGCTTCCATACGAGAAGTCTATAAAATAGCACTCACCCCTCACTTTTAAAGGTCCTTCATCATTTTATTTTGTGCAATGAAGTGCTGCAAAAATCCATACAAGATTTTGCGTAATGAAGTGTTGCCCCTCTTTGATCCTTCAAGCCATTCCACTATTGAAATCCATGCTAGCAGACTATTAAAAAGGATAGGAATTTGCACTTTTGACATCTATGCATTCGAATGCCCTTGCCTCGATGATCTATCTAAACCACCAAGTTTCCATCCTAGAGCACAATCCATTGACAACACATTCAAGATATCTTGCATGCCACTCAGGACTAGTTTTGAGATAATATAGTTTAGAGACAATGACTGTCTTACCCTAAGACAACTCGTAGGCAAGGTTGTTTGACCCTAAGACAGCCTCTGGTAGAGACCTAGTTTTTATGGATTTCCTTTTAGTATAGCTTAGATAATTCCTAAATTTAGATAGATCTAAGATTTAACATGCTTTTGTTGAATTTATTTTATTTATCGCATTCATTTTATTTATAATGCATATGCTTTTTATTTGGTTCTAGTTTCTTTGTGTGGAGATTATAGGATCTACCCTATGGCAAAGGAACCCAAGATCCAATGGTGATCATGAAAATATTTCCCCCATATGATTTGTGATTGCAAGAGACCATTCAATGCATTTGGAGATTTTATCTATATTCATTGTATCATGGGTAGCATCCTCTCAGATGGGACTTAATTGTACCACATTGAAAATCAAATATTTAATACAAATAGGACCCCATCTTTCATTTTTTTTATCATCGTGTTTACAGTTAGATATATATATATATAGATATATATATTGCTATCTTTATTTTGTTATTGGTGCATAATTTTTGAGCTCTTAGATGGTGATCACAGTGGGACTGCCAGATACCCTATTTAGCTTTTTGATGGTTATTGATAATTTTTGGTGTCTTATAGGTACTCCTGCACCATCATATCAGGGTGAGATGATCTATTATACAACCATATCAGGTGAGGATGACCTCTAGTCATAAAGTAAAAATAATAGTAAACTAGATCTACATCATACTTAGGCTAATAGGGATTAGTATTGTATTGCATTTAATACTCACATGAATCATGTGTATTAAATGCAGATTGTAAAGGAAGATATACCTATAAATATGATTTTGATTAATGTAATTGATATTTTTCATCATGTAATTCTTGTACTTTGCTCTTGATTATTCATTCTATATCAATGCTATTAGAGCTAAGCAGTGTATAGGTGATTATCCTCTTCCTCTAGGCTAGTCTGGTTCAAAAGAGGAATGAGAAAACCACCAGTGGATCTTGGCATTGGGTGAACATTCTTTCCTTCCATATATATTCAAGCACTTCTATTCATGAAAAATCTCAGTTAGGGTCCCTATGGCTCTGGCCCTCAACTAGTTGAGTCCTAACTTCAAACTTAAACTCGTGATCTTCATTCACAATGTCGACCATTTTGCTTTTTGAATTCACCGTACAACTTCAACAACACTGTGTAAAAAAATTTGTACTTCAATAATTCCATGCAGTAATGTCTACCAATTTTTAGCAGTTTATAGCTATAATCCTCACTGTTGTTGCCAACTAACCTACTATTGATGATCTCATTCCTACTAAATATCCCATTGAAAAAGATCAAGATTCCAAACATGATCTAGATATTGAATAAATTGTAGCCACACTTTGATTCAAACCAAGGTCTTTGGGTGAGATACCCAACATATTTCAACTAGAATATGTGGATCCTGATGCAAATATAAGCTCTATTGCAACTCTTGTTGCTGAGATGAAATATATTTCACTGTATACCATGGTTCCTATGAGTCCTGCATATTTATAGCATAGGAGTCATGATCTCCTATTTTGATCATCGATCTGTAGGACATGGCTTTCACATCATCATTTAAAATATTTCTATATCATGATATATTAACCAACTTGATGGCCATCATCACCATATTGCCCTCTGATGTTTGTTTCTAGATGAATTTTATGACCACTCACAGATCATTTTTAATGGATCACACTATATTCTGTTGTTCACTGCCACTTGATCATTACAGATCTATTTTGTTGGTGTACAATCTACTATTTTTCACTAGCACCCATGCTTGACACCCTCTCAATAGCTATCTACATCTTTACCCACACATCTTGGGTAGATGGTCTTCATGGATTTGGAATTTTTGACTGCTACATTGAACCTCTTATTTTCTCATCCATGGCCTTCATCGAACGTGGAACACCAATTATCTTCACTGACATCTGTGTTCTATTTTTTGCATGTTTTTGGTATTCTCTAACTCCATGGCAACTCAAATTGCCTTAAATGATACACCCACATATGACCATTCAACATTCACCACAATATCCATTCCATTACCAGTGATGACCACATCAATCTAATGATCATCGCTACTATTCGTGCTTTCTAAGTACTATCCATTCCATTTTATGCTACCTACATCTACTCATTTGACCGTCAGTCCATAATGCACACTCAGACCCATCTACAGTGATATTTATGGTTACAATGATGCTATTACACAGTGAATCCTGCACTCCTCTACGGTTGATTCGGTGCTTATACTATATTTTTTATCAATGCTTTTTGTCTTCGATAATTTTTGAACACTGCTTTGTTGCTCTACTTACAATTTTTTTATTAGTGATTCTATCCCTGCATTGCCATCCATTCATGGAATACATGACCACCAATCATCACTCACACTATCTTGCATTTCCTCCATCGTTACTTCTTGGCACTCTACAACATCCACATCCATGGCCACCACCATTGTGTTCAATATTTTAGTTATTGAATGCTTCCTTATTTGTTCGTGACATCCACGATGCTTCGATTTGATGTCTTGGCTACCGATTGATCCTTCGATGTCTTAAAATTTTGATGTGCATCTGATCCACTACATTTTATTATTATCGATCACTATGGTCGTATCTCTTCGATACCATAATACATGATGCTCACTTGAACTACACCATATTTCGACCACTATACAATTTTTTGGTAACAAATATTAACAATATGGCTAAGATTTTAATCATTTTTTGTGAACACATATTTTGTCGATGCATATTCCCCATTTCTAGTAGCTCATTACAATCCCAGTGCCAATCCAAATTTTGACATGCAAAAATTAATCTTGAAACTAAGGTTAATTAATTTTTGGCAATCTCTAAACATTTTCTAGCATTGTCATTTTCCTTTTTACCATCCATTCTTTCTCTCATTGATTTCATGCATTTTGGTTAATTTGGCACTATCCTTCAGTAGGTATTCTCCCACATTGCCTATGTTTCAAATTTTATGTCCTTTATATTGCGTTGACCGCACCAAAGATATTAGCCAACATCTATTGGCTATCCCTACCCATTCTTGTCATTGTTCCCTACTTGCTATCATTAACGTGTCACCCTTCCACTCAAAATTACCCCATGTATTTGTCCTATTGACTTGGCTATCCTAATATTTGATATGTATCATACCTTGGCTACATTCCTACCCTGCTACCTATCACCTTCACAAACATTACCTGAACATGCCCTATCAGTTTCAACCTTTACCTACTCATTGGTTAGCCTTACAAACAATCCTTTACCTTCTGCACCTGTCACCCCTGTCATGCCTAGTTGAGTGAACATCGGTCACTACCCTTGTACAAATCGGTCACTACCCTTGTCAGTACACCTTGTCAATTTTAGATCCGCTCGATCATGTGCTATTCCCAAGGTTTTTGTGTCCTCATCATGGTTTGCATGCTCTATTAGTGCCAGTTCAGTCCAATGTCAACCTTGTGTCAGATTCAAGTGGATATTTGACTTGTATCATACCTTGGCTACATTCCTACCCTGCTACCTATCACCTTCCCAAACATTACCCGAACATGCCCTATCAGTTTCAACCTTTACCTACTCATTGGTTAGCCTTACAACCAATCCCTTACCTTCTACACCTGTCACCCCTGTCATGCCTAGTTGAGTCAACATCGGTCACTACCCTTGTCAGTACACCTTGTTTATTTTAGATCCGCTCGATCATGTGCTATTCCTAAGGTTTTTGTGTCCTCATCATGGTTTGCATGCTCTATTAGTGCCAGTTCAGTCCAATGTCAACCTTGTGTCAGAGTCAAGTCATCCACTATCAATACCTTAGTTTCCATGGAATCATTGACTAGTCCTCACATAGAATTTCATTATGTCATTAGCATTTCGTGGTGGTGATGCCGTCAACAATTTTCCATGTCCAATCAAATCTCAACAATTTTTCATATCTAGTAAAATATCATAATGATTGATTTAGTCACATTTATTAATGCATAATATTTCATGCAATAGCATTTATTAATGCATAATTTTTTATCAAATCACATTTATTAATGTGTGATAAAACATTAAAAATAAAAATAAAATGCATCATCAATGCCTTTCATTAATGCTAATGCTAAAAACCACATATTTCATGCCGACAAAATTCAAATTTTTTGCTTGGCATATTTTGTGCATGTGGTTCAAGGTATCTTTTGCTTCATATTCTCCAACACTTCAGTTGCTATTGTCTTCTACCAAATTCAATGACCCATTTTAGCTATCCACCAGCATAGAAGTGTTTACAATCATTGGAAAGTATTTTCTAAGCCTGATCCAGATCCAGTGTTAGATTCTGGTTTTCTGAAGCCATGTAGAATTTTATTATTTTGATCTTCATATTTTGGTAACAAGAGTGTATTTTTAGTAGTACCCAAAACTCTTCAGCTACCCATATTTATCTTTCTATATGCATTAGGGACCAATGCTTCCTCAGTAGGGAGGAATAATAGGGATTAGTATTGTATTGCATTTAATACTCACATGGACCATGCATATTAAATATCGATTCTAAAGGCATATATGCCTATAAATATGCTTTTGATTAATGTAATTAACATTTTTCATCATGTAATTCTTATGATTTGCTCTCGAGTGTTAATTTTGTATCATAGGCTATCTAAGTAAGTGCATCTACCCTTATTTTCCTATTTTCATAAATAAAAGTAGAAAAATTAGGTTACAAAAAGGAGTAAATTTTTTTTAAGTATTGGGTCTCTATCTGTGACTATCCTAGGTATATATGGCACTTGTCTATGATTGTCTCTAGTCCATATGGCCTCAATCTATGACTATCTCAAGTCTATATGACCTCTATCTATAGTTATATCTCTACGAGATGGCCCCCTATCTACTACTATTTGGTTTACCTACTTGTTGCCTATTCAAAGGCTATACATCATATAGGGTTCTACATTACAAAATCTATTTTTTTGCATTAGTAAAAAGAAGAAAAATCATCATATGCTCTTTGATTTACTTTTACAAATTTAAAATGAACCCTCACACACACATGCAACAAGTTAACACTGGTTAGTTGGATTTCATCACCAATGATAAACAACAATCATGCGACATGGGAATTCATCTCCCACTGTAGATTTACCCCATAGTAACCATAGTAGCCCCAATTGAGTGGCTTTATAGATTTCATCACCATAAATTTCCCTAATTTTGGGTGTGCTCAAAGTAGGAAGAATTAGATGCCCTACATTTTGGGGGCTAAATAATTATAGAAACATAGTTGTCATTCATACCCAAGCTCAAATCAGAGGGTGAAGTGAAAGTCTAGAATGGACTAGTAACAAGGTAATAGACAACATGGCCCCTTTAGGGGTTATTTATTTCCATAGGTTTACCTTGATCCATATCCAATGTAGGAATCCATTTAGGTTACATTTCTTGATAGGGGTTTTGTAGCACCCTAAAATTGGCACAGTAAACCTTAGCAAATAATTAAAATTACCTTTAGTAATAATTCAAAATTGGAATTTTAACCTCGAACCACCTGTTAAACCACTTTCCTCATTTTACGCACCATTTTTAGGATTTTTTGTGATCGTTGGACGATATCATCACCGATCGGACGATATCGCCTCAGATCGGATGATTTCCTCTAGACTAGAACGTCCAGACGATTTCGTCCCAAAACTAATTTTTCATAATTATCTTCTATTTCAATCGTGTCTCTAACCTGGGAAAAAGTGTGTCTACGCAGTTAGAGACTTACCCCATTGGAGATCTCCCAAATTGGGATGATCTCCAACCTCCCAAACTCCTTCATATGCCTATTTAATCTTAGGCCCTCCCCTTGACATTCCACTGGCTGAATTTTCCTGTAACACGAGTTCTATTTGCATTAGATCATCTTAAATCACCATTTGCCTTCGTATTTTTCCAATTTTGTTTGCAAGAACTTCATTTTTTTTCAGTCGGAGCAAGCTCAGATCGTCATAGACGATCCTGTACGATCTCGAACAATTTTGCACAATTCAAGACGATTTCGACTGCAGTCAACATTAGGGGCAATTAGTGCCCAGAGTTTGCACTTTTCTCTTCTCGTCTGCTGTTTCATTCTACATTTAGATCAATTTATTGTTATCTTCTGCTATTCTACATTTTTGAGTTCACCCATATAGCTTAAGTGCATGATAAGATCATAATTTGTCATTAGAATACTATAATTTACTTGAATTTGTATTCGTAATTATCATTTTAGTATCTATATTGTCATTTTACACCGTTTTCCTCTGTTAGTATTGCTGCATTTCTGGTATTCTGTATCTATTTCTATGATTGTAGGTCTCTGATGAATTCGTCAGATCTCAGACGATCTGGTTTGATCACAAATGATCCTGTCATATCAGAGGTGATCTTGACTGCTTCAAAAATTAGAACCTCCATCAGACATCCGAAATCAGGTATGACTTTTCTCATCTAGCTTATTCTCTGTGTTTTATGTTCAAATCTACCTTCTGTACTCATTTAAATTTGCATTTCATATAGAACAGTTTAGATTCATTTGGCCAAACCTAGGATTTGAATGATTAAAGATAAAATTTAACACATCAAACACATTCCCAACCTAGGCGTGGAAACTGCCATTCAAAAGTTTCCTGGTGAACCCACCATCCGTCAAAAAATCACCTTAATACCCCTCCCCAGAGAGGCGAGACCTTCAAAGGGCCTCTTAGTCCGAGGTATTGTCCCATCCTTCTCGCATCCCCCTTCCGGTCGTGGATCCTTTAGCCTGAAGGTAAGGGTTCGGAAAATTTGGAACGATACATTTTTGGTGAACCCGACGTGAAAAATAAAACCTTTTGAAAACAAAAAACAAAAAACATAGATGCATTTAAAATCATTATAAAACTACTAAGTTGCATATCATGTTTAGATGGTAGCTCCTAAGAAAAGACTAGTTGTCACTATAAATGTTGAAAACCAATTAGCAGCCATAGAAATTAATTTTGTGCTTAGTGTGCCTTAAACAGATAGAAAACAACTTTTGTGGGATGAACTTGATAAGAGACTAGGTATCATTTCATCTAGGTCAGTAGATCTTAAACAAATCAAGAGGTTTGTCCTAGATAGAATCCTGGATCCTCATCAACTCATTTTTTATCATGAACTTTAGAGAGCTTGCCATAGGTGGTTAGCAGATAGAAGAGCCCTTGTGTCTTCTGAGTTGTATACCTTTGAGGAATTCCTCGAGAATGTAGCCATAGTGCATCAATTTCTAGCTCGTATAGAGGACCAAGAAGCTAATATTATAGATAGAAAAATATGGAATAGAGTTCCTAGAGCTGTGTTATATCGAGAGTATTGCCACGAACTTTATTTTTACCAACCAGAATCTAAAAAAGACAATATCACCATAGCACACTTTGTTGACTTCTTGAAAAACAATTTTCAATTTGAAGAAGAACATTTCATGACTCCTGAAGAACTTGAGCCCGTTAATGATATTTATAAATTTTTTATAGAAAACTAGATCATTGCTTTCATTATTATTATTTCTTGTGTTTTGTGTGTTGTTTGTTATATTTATAATATTGTTATAAAAAAAACAAGAAAAACAAAAAACATAATAAAATCAAAACATTTTATTTTAAATACTATAGTAGGTATATAATTAAAATATATACCTCTTAAGCTTGTTGCATATATATATATATAAATATATATATTTGCTGAAATATAAGTTTAAGCACAATGACTAGACTTAGGAATGGTAAACAAACTGAAGAAGAAGAAGAAGAAGATTGGTTAGGAAAGAAAACAAAACAATCAAATGCCCTTCTTGAGGATCCAATTCCAGAAGGAGAAACTCTAGAACAACCAAAATATGAGCTGGCTGAAGAAAATGAACAACAAGAAAATGTTAGAGAGGAAGGATCCTCATCCCCTAGAATGGCTCCAGATGGAACTGTTACTTTTGACAACATAGATCATTTCTGGAAATTCTTCAATAATAATATTGGTGCTCTTAATATGGCATTTCGTATTGATAGGGGACAAATTAGTGAAACTCAAGCAATCCTAGAAGAAGGATTTAACATGCACACTAATCCCTTGTCTTTTGTCGATCAAGAAAGTGATAAAGCTGGACCATCCAATATAGATATGGACACTATAATTCAGAACATGCAAAAACAACAGGTTACCCAACCTCCTAAGGAACCTGTTATTGAGCCTAAAATCATTCCCACACAAAAGAGACCTTCATTCACTGCTTTATTTCACCAAACTATTGACCAATATGCTTCAAATCGACAAAAACCTAAAATGAAGCCAAACACCAATTTTCAACAATCTAGGATACAACATAATACAACTTCAAAACTTCTTCATAACACCCTTCCTACCAACAATTTACACAATAGCAATATAGCATCTAATATTCATGTCCCTCCATCATATTCTCACCAATCCCATATTAATACCCTACCGAACCAATATGGTGGGGAAACCAGTAATCTGGAAGCCATGGTGAAACAGTTAGCTTCCCGCATGGAACAGATGGATCCCTATCGTCCCTCGTACAATTATCGAGAGATGTGTAGTCATTGTAGCACAACCATACCCTAAACACTTTCCTATGCCCGTCCTGCCTATATATAAAGGAACTAAAGATCCCATAGAGCATCTTCACATGTTTAGGATAGCATGTCATGATATATCACATGATGACTTGTTATTACTAAAAATGTTCCTAAAAATTTTAGGAGGAATGGCATTGGAGTGGTACTATCAATTGCCCACTCATTCTTTGAGAAATTTTGAAGAGACCGCTGAATATTTTGTGCATCAATTTAGTGCCTATATCAAAATGCATGTAACCATTAAAGATTTGTACAACTTAAAACATGACAAAGATGAATGTTTTGCTGATTTCTTAGCTAGATGGAGGCAGTTGATAGGAAAACTGCACTTTGTGCTACCTTATAGGGAAATGTTGGACATTTTTATTAATAATTTGCAAGAAAAAATATCTTATGAGTTATCAAATGCTACCTTAACCACCTTCGATCAGGCTATAGACTTAGCTCGAAGAGTAGAATATGCTCTCATTAGGAGAGGCCAGCTTAGGAAGAAATATGATGAGAAAACATCCAGAAATCAATATAAAAACAAACAAGTTGTAGGTGATGGAGTCACTGATAGTAGAAATGTTTCTAATATCAATACAACGAAGACAACAGAAAAATTTATATTGAAACCTCCTGATAAACCTCCTTGAGAGTTTACTAGATTGAATCAACCATTATCAACTATTCTACCCATATTACTCGAAAGAGGTTTGATTCAATTACCTAATATCTAGGAACCTGATCCAACCATACCCGGATACATAGCCGATTTACACTGTGATTTCCATAGAGGGCCTGGACACTCTACCAACTCTTGTAAAAGGTTAAAACATAAAATACAAGATCTGATTGATAATAATGAGATGGAGGTGCAAGCCTTCCAACCTAAACAAAATGCTCCTAATAATTCTCAAAAGAATATTTCCCCAAATCAAAATCAAAATGCTAATCAATCATTAGATATATTTCAACATCCTTTACCAAAACATGGTAAAGAGGTGGCCAATCAAATTGAGCATCATAATGTCCCTCCTCCTACCCGATATGTAGGAACTATTAGTGGACATTTACCTAATCATGATTTGCAAAAATTTAACACAACTTTATCCATGGTCACGACCAGGCCCCTACATAATATTCAAACACCGGATCTCAGTGATGTAGAATCGAATACTGAAAGTGAAATAGACATCACCTCAAATCAATCGAATAGTTTTGAAAACGAATTAGATCCTATTCAACCTATCATAGATTCTATGGTTCCGAAAGAACCATTTCCTAGAAGAGTTACTACTCGACCCTCTTCTAATCAGTTCCTTCCTAATGAACAAGCCATAAACGCTAGACCGAGACCTATTCAACATCCTCAATATAACATTGTAGGTACCATCGGAGTCGTTACCAGACAACAAGCTCAAAATTTTCAACAAGAACCAAATCATAATGATGGATCAACTCCATTTGTTTTGAAAAATCCCAATAAAGGGAATCATGCTCCTAATGTTCAATCTAAACCTCCTTATAATATTAATGAGCAATTATCCAATACTACAACCAGAATTTCCCTTTTGGATTTATTAAGATCTTCTCCTACCCATAGAGATGAATTGATGCTCACATTAAGCCAAATGATGGTACCACAAAACATTCAACCTGAAGCCATGGCCAATACTATCATCACTCGAGAAGTTGATTGTATTGACTTCCGAGATAAAGATATACCACAACATAGTTTACATAAGGATAACCCCTTATATATTACTGCCCTAATAGGAGATGTAACAGTCAAAAGGGTCTTGATTGATAATGGTTCATCTCTAAATATTTGCACTTTTGACTTCTACCAAAGATTTGGATTTAGAAGTGATGAAATGAAGAAAACTGACATGATCATAAAAGCTTTCAATGAAGAAACACAAGAAACATGTGGAGTTATCACCATCCCATTGCAAGTTGGTTCGAGAACCTTAGATACGACCGTGTTTATTGTACATTGCCTTGCATCATACAATATACTCTTGGGTCATCCTTGGATCAATGCAATGCGGGCTGTCCCATCAACTTTACACCAATGTGTTAAATTTGAATTTAAAAATCAATTGGTCACTATCCATGGTGATCCTAGACCCTTTGATATGTGTGCTTTGGCAGAACCTGTTGGAGTTCAATTTTGCCCTGCTCTGTCATCCACACATTCTAATTCTTATTTTTCATCTAAACAATATTCTAAACAAACCACACTAGAACCTCAAAAATATCTTAAATCCACAACCAATCCTTCATGTTCCATCCCTATAATTTCAAAACCTATAGACCCATTTACTAACATCTCCACATTATCTACATCTATCATACCTTCCACATCTAAATATATAGGGAATGATCCTTCTACATCTTATGATCTTTCTAATGAACTCTTACCTGATTTATCTAAAATTCTTATATCAGAAAAAACAAATGCTTCTATGCAAAATTCCATTATATTAAGTAATTTTCTGCCATATCCTCGTACTTTGGGCCTCCCACAACCTATGGGAAGTACTTACCAATTTGGGAGTTGTGCCTTCATTTATAAGGGATATGACTAGGGAAGAATACCCAGGAACATCAAAACTCATCATGAGGGATATGCTCGATGTTATTTTACTAATGAGTATATTAAAGCTAAACCTATAATGCTTAAAATAGGATATAAAGGGAAAGGCTTGGGACCTCTCCAAGATGGTATGAAAGAACCCTTTGAGGTAGAACCATAGCCCGCCTAATGTGGTGTGGGCCTATTTCCTAGTAAGGGTCAACCCTTCCCTTTTGAAGATGATGATCAACTCATATGTTATCAAGATTATTTGGATGGGCGTGATGATTTGCCTCTAAAAAATCAGCCATTTACATGCAATATGCTATCCATAGCTTATCCTGAAATGATTACTGAATCCGATGATGAGTTGGAAGGAGATATTTTCCATGATGTCTCCGTTGAAGAGATGTTACACAATGAATTTTATTTTGATGGTTCTATACCTACTATAGCCCATCTTGAGGCCACGACTCCTCAACATGAATTATCCAAGTTAACCTTAAAAGAATTACAAGAATTGGGTGTTTCACCCACCCCACCTAATTTTGAAAGAGATATACACATGGAAGTAGAAAACGTCATTAAAGTTAACATTGGAACTGAGGATAATCCCCACATAATCAATATTGGATCAAAATTAAGTCAAGAAAAACAAGAGTAATACATTGCATTCCTTAAAGAATATGAAGATGTCTTCGCTTGGACATATGAATATATGCTAGGTTTAGACCATTCTGTAGTCATGCATCACCTAGTAGTCCATCCGAATGCTAAACATGTTAAAAAAAAACTTAGAAAAATGCATCCCAAAGTGGCCTTGCTAGTCAAAGGGGAGTTAGAAAAACTCCTGAATGTTGTTTTTATACAAGATATTGATTATGCTGAATGGATCTCGAATGTAGTTCCAATCACCAAGAAAGAAGCTACCAAAGTTAGGGTTTGCACAGACTTTAGAGATATTAACGCTGCATGCCCTAAAGATGATTTTCCTCTTCCAAACATGGATCAAATCATTGATTTTATTGATGGGAGTGGAATGATGTCCCTAATGGATGGATTTTCCAGTTATAATCAGATCAGGATAGCTCCTAAAGATCAGGCTAAAATAGCCTTTATTACCCCTTGGGGAACCTTTTGTTGGAAAGTGATGCCATTTGGCCTAAAGAACATAGGTGCAACCTATCAATGAGCTATGACTTATATTTTTCACAAAATGATGCATGATATCCTACATGATTACGTAGATGATATCATAGCTCGTTCCTTCAAAGAAGATGAACATTTAAATGATTTAAGGACAGTGTTTGATCGATTAAGGGAATATCTTATCCGACTAAATCTTGCTAAATGCATATTTGAAGTTAAGTCCGATAAACTATTAGGGGTTATAGTTTCTTTACGTGGCATCGAAATCGACCCTCTCAAGATTGTGGCTATCACTAATATGCCCGCACCTACCAATATATCTAAGTTACGAAGTTTACAAGGTAAGCTTCAAGCTATCCGTCGCTTCATCAATAAGCTGGCGGACAAAATCGGTCCCTTTCTTAAGCTTCTTAAGAAGGATGTCCCTTTTAATTGGGACGACGAATGTAAGGAAGCTTTTGAACTTCTCAAACAATACCTCCTTAACCCACCTATGATTTCACCACCTAGACCTGTTCACCCATTTATCCTATATATTTCAGCTTTAGATTTTGATTTAGGAGCTATGTTAGCTCAACTTGATGATGAGAAAAGAGAATGTTCTAATTATTATATTAGCCAAACTTTAATTAGTTATGAAACCCGCTACACAACATTAGAAAAACTATGTCTAGCAGTAATATTTTCTATGCATAAATTATGCCATTATATGCTCAGGCAGAAAACATATGTCATTGCTAAATATGATCCCTTGCGGTATCTCATGAGTCGACCTTATTTATCGGGTCGCACAACAAAGTGGGTTCTTGCTCTAAGCGAGTTTGAACCCATGTTTATAGGATATAAGTCTGTTAAGGGTCAAATCATAGTAGATCAATTAGCTGCTACACCCTTAGAGTCTACCCATCCCCTCATCATTGAGTTTCTTGATGAATGCATTCAATTAGAGGCAGACCATGTTGAACAATGGTCCTTATACTTTGATGGAGCCCAATGCATGAGTGGGGCTGGTGTAGGTATTATTTTAATATCTCCATAGAAACACATTATACCTTTGTCCTTTAAATTAACATTTTCTTGCACCAATAATACTGCTGAATATGAAGCTCTAATCCTTGGATTACGAGCTACCTTAGCGCTAAAAATTAAACATCTGCTAGTTTTTGGTGATTCTCAACTTGTTATAAACCAAATTAATGAAGTTTATTAGACCAAAGATGATAAATTGCGTCCCTATAAAGCATACGTTTTACAATTAATATATCTATTTGATCTAGTTACCTTGGAAGCTATTCCTCGAACTAGCAACCGTGCGGTTGACGCTATGGCCGTAGCTGCATCTCTCCTGCCCTTGGAGTTAGATGACGAATATGCCACCATCATTATTCGTCGACTCCAGGAACCCGCTTCAACTAAGTCATGTTTAGAACCTTTGGATGTGTTTCTAATCAATAAAACTACTCCTGAACCTTGGTATACGGGTATATTTGGTTTTCTTCACAATGGGACTTTCCTTGCCAGTTTTAATAGAAACTAGCATCGGTTATTACGTAGACGAGCAAGTCGATTTGTAATAATTGGCAATACTTTATATAGGAGATCTTTTGAAGGTATCCTATTGAGATGTTTGAATTTAGAAGAATCCAGATCAGCTTTGAGTGAAGCCCACAATGGATCTTGTGGAGGACACTTCAGTGGTAGTTTCATTTCTAAAATGCTCCTTAGGATAGGATACTTTTGTCCTACCATGGAAAATGATGCACATGATTATGTGCGCCATTGCGACAAGTGCCAAAAACATGCTGACCTTGTCCATGCCCCTGCACAAGAATTGCAGGCTATTTCATCTCCTTGGCCCTTTTCAAAATGGGGCTTAGACATTATTGGCAAAATTAATCTTGTGTCATCTGATGGACACAAATTCATCATAACCACCACCGAGTATTTCATGAAGTGGGTTGAAGCTATGCCTTTAGCTTCCTACACTGGAACACAAGTCTCTAAATTTATTTTTAATCAAATCATTTGTAGGTTTGGAATTCCTGCAAATCTCATCTCAGACAATGGAACTTGTTTCAAAAATAAATATGTTAAGAAATTATGCCAAAAATATAAGATTCAACATCGCTGGTCCACTCCCTATTATCCTCAGGGTAATGGCCAAGCAGAAGCTTCTAACAAAACCTTAATCAAAATTCTCAAAAAATTGATCAATAAATTTGGCCGTGACTGGCACATTCAATTATATCCAACTTTGTGGGCATATTGCACTAGCGTTCGTACTCCCACAGGTACTTCACATTTTGTTTTAGTTTATGGCACTGAAGCTATTTTTCCCTTTGAATTAGAAGTTCCTTCTTTGGCTCTACTACTTCAAGATAGGAGATGAATATCGAGCTAGCAGACTCAGTCAGCTAGAATTCCTAGATGAAAAGCGCATCAATGATTTGGAGCATCTTCGTGCCTACCAAAACAAGCTTAAAAGATCATATGCTAAGAAATTTCGTCATCGATCCTTTGAGGTCGATGACCTTGTTTTAAAATAAAATAAAAAAAATACTAATGCAACTAAAGACCTTAAAGGTAAATTTGAGCCCAACTGGCTTGGACCATATGTT
Source organism: Wollemia nobilis (assembly GCA_028583015.1). Lineage (NCBI taxonomy): Eukaryota > Viridiplantae > Streptophyta > Pinopsida > Araucariales > Araucariaceae > Wollemia > Wollemia nobilis. The sequence goes on from JAQPPZ010000159.1 coordinate 1,839,722, forward strand.
ATCATTGCTAAATTCGAGTTAGGAGCATACAAATTATCTACCTTAGATGGTAAAGAACTTAAAGAACCTATGAATATTATGCATCTTAAGCGATATTACGCATAAAATTTGGTTATTTCATCATTGTATATATTTGTTTAAAATATTTCAAAAAACCACTATCTTGTATTTCTTTCAATTTATAAACTTAAAAATACAAAAACACCAAAAACATCCAAATCATCAAAATCTTCAAAAACATATTTTATTTTTGTACTTCTCAAATTGTGACGTATTGCAGTTATATTTTCAGTTATTTTGGATAAATTAGCATTTATTTGGAATCTCGCACTTTCACATTCACATGAATAAATATCTTGATTTATTTGGTATGATTACTAATCTCTCTTATATCAAAGTCCACAAAATTCAATTTAATAAAGTTTGAGCACAGAGAATTGATCTTGTTATTTACTTAAACCAAGCATATCCTTTCACAATAAAATGATTATATTTGTAATGTCCATGCTATGCTACATAGTAGAAGTGGTTTCTTGAGCGAAAAGTTTCCCCTGCTATCCTATCATGCATATGGTCTAGAATCTTTGAGAATTGACAAAAGGACAAGCTCACCCCTACCCAGAATAAAAATCCCTTGCTCTACAACTAATCCGAGCAAGTATCCTTAGAATAGGAAGAAAAAGAAAAAGAAAAATCAAGAAAAATCATTTAGCACTATTTCAACATTATCTCAAATATCAAAGCAAAAGATACGAAAAAGAAAAATACAAAAAAAATAAATAAAGAAAGAAAGCAAAACAAGCAAAAGCAAAAGCAATACAATCCCTTTCCCTACCCATTGAAAAGAAAAGAAGGGTTGATGAGCTTGAATCCCTGGAATTCTCAATTATTTGAAAACTATGAGGTAAGCCCCATAACAGGTGGTTTGTGCCCAACCCGCTTGGCCTTGGGTAACTCCTAGCATGGTGATATGTCTGTCACATTAGCGACCTTATTTTGTATAGACCTATGTCTGCTTATGGATTAGCTAGCTTTTGATAACCCGACTTACATAGTAGTCTGGTACGGTTATATGCATCTAAATCATGGTTAATGAACACTTATTTGGTTAATTCAAATCACTTGTATCAAATTATCTTGCTCAAAACTGGTAAATGCACAAAGCAATTGCACACACATTTGTATTTGAGAGATTTTGTGTATCATTATGATAAATCAAGATCGGAAATGAACTCACATACGCACATGGGATTCCTTATAAATCTAACTTTTGTCTTTAAGATACTTTAAAATATTTTTGCAAATTGTCTGGAATAATTTCATTTTCTTCTTTGAGAACAGTTGTTTAGTATAAAGACAACTACATGCATTACCAAAAACAAATCAAAATCATTTAAAAAAAAAAAACATGCAATAAAGTTACATTTATATATAAGTTTTGAATTTCGCGATGATGGTATAATTCCAAAACCAAAATTGGAATTTTATGCCTAGCGCAAGTCCTCATATTTATATTTTCTATTTATTTTCAAAAATTAAAAATCAACCATGCAATAAAACTATTATTTCTTCTTTGGATTTCGCGATGATGGTATAAGTTTATATCTATAATTCTATGCCTAGCGCAAACCATCGAACTAATTTTATTTCTCATTTATTTCAAATCATAAAAAACATATGACTTAACTCATTATGTTACACAATTATGCTTTAAAAGAACGCACATTGTTACTATTTCATGTCATTATGTCAAACTTTAATTTTGCAATGATGGTATAATTCCTAGGGAATTATTCAAAAATTTTATCACACTTAGGAATTTATGCCTAGCAAATATCATTTTAAAATATTTCATGCATACTATTTTTATGAAAATCTAAAACAAATCATCAAACCATCATCATCATCATCATTTGCATCATCACAACAAAGTCTTAAGATAGTCTCTTAAGCACTATTTTACTTTTAACAATATTTCTATACTAGGATTAGCTTGACGACCTAGCGAGCGGTGAATCCATGAAATGGTCTATAATAGCGACAATGTCCTTTGAAATTATTATTAGAAGTCCCTTTTATTTTTATCAAATTATCCCACAAACAACCAATTTGTTTATATCAAATTATTTCATTTAAATTTTAAAAGCATGACATTCAAACCATAATATTTCCAAATGACATAATTACATGAATCATCAAATCAATCACACCAAAACAGTAAAGCATCATACAAACACATAAGACAAGTCATATGATAAAAAATATCTCATCTATATATCTATCAACAATATATACATCATCTCAAAATTGGATCGGTATGCCACAATCTGTACCTCGGCATACTCAATCCTCTATCAAAAATAATCAACACTATGTATCAATCTGTGTAGTGCAGTCTGTAGCAGCTAGCCTCGAGAACCCTTCAAGCTCTCAGCCTCATCTCCTCCCTCACCCTAAGGTGGTCATAGTCCGTGTGGTGCTATGAGTCCTGGACTTTGATCATGATGATGTCCTCAATGACCTCATCATGACAGGCTCCATAATGGGGGCTGACAGCGGTAACCTCTGCCCCTCTGGCACCATCTGGTAGTATAGCGTCTGATAGAATGTGATCTAGGCAATAGCCCGTGCTAGGTCCCAAGTTCTCACCCCTCCGCTCCGTGCTCTGATGCATGCAATCTCATCTCTAAGCTGTGTGGCCTCCTCTCAATGTCATGTAGCCGTATCCTGCAAGGACTACACCTGAGCCTGGAGACAAACATTCTCCACCCAGAGAGTAGCCATCTCGCTACTCTCTCCTACCTCGACACCCTTGCCCTTATCGAGTGATGGTGGCCTCTCTCTCTATGGAGAAGGGGGTCTCTCCTCCATCCTCTCCCACTATCGTGGCCTCTGCTAAGCCTGTGGCCTCCTCTGCTCTCTCCCATCATGACCCTGCATCACCTCAATGGCCGCCTAGCGTCACCTCCCCATCCAATGTACAACTATGTGAATCAGACCCTAAGCCCTCGTCATCTGAGGAGGGTGGATGCCTACGTACCAGGCATCATATCCGTCAGTAACCCCAGTGTCATCACCATCCACTGGCTGGATGGTGGCATCATCCATGTCCTCACTCCAGAAGTGCTACATATCTAGAGCTCCACTAACTATAGTGTTATCCCAGACGGTCTGGGAAAACTCGTAGTCCCTGAGAGACGGGATCCCCTGTTGTAGACCGAACTGCCTCAAAAATCGATCATAGTGGTGGAGATCCACCTCTCTCCTCTCCATCCTCAGCCAACAGGTTCGCCTAGCATGAGCTAGCTCCTGTCTGTCCTTGACCCACCCTGGATGATCTCTCCAAGGACTCCAGGTGATCTAGTCAGAGACAAGGTCATCAAGTAGTCTCCGAGACATTGGTAGATCTATCCGCCGCTTTGACCCTCTCTGGAGCCACCAGTAGAAAACTCGAGGCCTCTCCCTATCAATCCCTATCAGCAGGAGCCCTACTGGCCTTCGTACCATGTTGTGCTCCTAGCATCAAACCTACAGTAGTGATGTCAAAACCAGACATCAACCTCCCTTGTATACGAACCCATATAGGATCCTATACAATTGGCATAATACAAAGCTCCCCCAAGAAAACCTGTACCCGTGGTCTCTCACGTCACAGACCACATCTATTAGTAGCCATGGTAGTTTGCATCCACTTTGATGGCATAGCAGTAGACCACCTACCACCCCAGCCAAAACCTGTGTCAGTTTGGATGCCCCAGGCATCTGGTGTAGTGACTCAATGTTCACTCCGCCCTTCTCCAGGGCGAAGCTCGAATCTCTATACAGTCACATCATCGCGTGGCCCTGATTGGTCACGAGAGTTATTAGTCGTCCTTGTATGGGGATCCTCAAAATCCTCCATACATCCTCCAATGTGGGAGTCATCTCCCCTGTTGGTAACCAAAAACAAGAAGAACCCGGATACCACCTCTCTGCTAGGGCTGTCAATAGCCCCATATTTGTAGAAACCTGTGGCATATCTGCCACATGCTGCAAGCCGACTCGAGCCAACTGATCTCGCTCTGCCTGAGATAGAGTGGCCAAGTCATCCTTCAGCCCACCATATTTCCATTCTTGGCTCTTTAGTAATCCTCTCTACAACATAAACAACAAAACAATAAAAATCATCAATAAAACAGTGATTAAAAATGCAAGTAAAATAAGTTCACTTTCATAAAAATGATGATATCGTCCACTATTAGACGATATCGTCCAAAATTTGAGCAAATTTGTCTTCGATTTTGCAAGAAGGAATCATCCCTTATTGGACGAAATCGTCCCCATATCATCGATTTTGCCCTTGGACGAAATCGATGATATCGAGACGATTTCGGCGAAATTGAGACGATTTCATCCCAACGACGTCGACGGCCCAAAAATGGCCATGATGCTAAAAAATCATTCAAAATTAATCTAAAAAGCATGAAATTCAAAATTAAAGCATTCTAAATTAAGTTTGGACCCTTACCCGTAGCCCACGCTGGACCTTTGTCGATCTGTGTGCTGTCTCGACCATCTTGTCTACAGAGCTCTAGAAACGAGGAAAATGAACAGTAACAATGAATTAGGGTTTTACCCTATTTTTTTAAATTTTATTCAAAAAACACTTAACAAAATTTTCACATTTTGCTTTTCTGCGTTTTTACCTCAAACGTTCGATTTGAGTAAAAACATGGAGGGGGCACCATAGTAAGTTGTTGTACGATTCGACCTAGAATCATCGCCTAAAAATGGGAATAATTTTTGCTTTCTCGTAGATCGAGAAGAACTCATATTTAACGCATTTTCTTCAAAAAATTTGCTAAATAGGGGGAAAAATGTAGCACCCTAAAATTGGCACAGTAAACCTTAGCAAATAATTAAAATTACCTTTAGTAATAATTCAAAATTGGAATTTTAACCCCAAACCGCCTGTTAAACCACTTTCCTCGTTTTCCATGCCATTTTTAGGATTTGTTGTGACCGTTGGATGATATCATCTTCGATCAGACGATATCACCTTAGATCGGACGATTTCATCTGGACTAGAATGTCCAGACGATTTCATCCCAAAATTGATTTTTTATAATTAGCTTCTGTTTCAACATCTCTAACCTAGGAAAAAGCGTGTCTACACGGTTAGAGACTTTCCCCATTGGAAATATTCCAAATTGGAATGATATCCAACCTCCCAACCTCCTTCATATGCCTATTTAATCTTAGGCCCTCCCCTTGACATTCCCCTGGCTGAATTTTCCTGTAACACGAGTTCTATTTGCATTAGATCATCTTAAATCACCATTTGCCTTCGTATTTTTCCAAGTTTGTTTGCAGGAACTTCATTGTTTTTCAGCCGAAGCAAGATTAGATCATCATAGATGATGCTGTACGATCTCGGATGATTTTTCATAATTCGAGACGATTTTGACTACAGTCAACATTGGGGGCAATTAGTGCCCAGAGTTTGCACTTTTCTCTTCTCGTATGCTATTTCATTCTGCATTTAGATCAGTTTATTGTTATCTTCTGCTATTCTGCATTTTGGAGTTCATCCATATAGCTTAAGTGCATGATAAGATCATAATTTGTCATTAGAATACTATAATTTACTTGAATTTCTATTTGTAATTATCATTTTAGTATCTATATTGTCATTTTACACCATTTTCCTCTATTAGTATTGCTGCATTTCTAGTATTTTGTATCTATTTCTCTGATTGCAGGTCTCTGACGAATTCGTCTGACGAATTCATCAAATCTCAAACGATCTGGTCTGATCGTAGACAATCCTGTCATATCAGAGGCGATCTTGACTGCTTCAAAAATCATAACCTCCATCAGACATTCAAAATTAGGTATGAATTTTCTCATCTAGCTTATTCTCTGTGTTTTCTATTCAAATCTGCCTTCTGTATTCATTTAAATCTGCATTTCATATAGAACAGTTTAGATTCATTTGGCCAAACCTAGGATTTGAATGATTAAAGATAAAATTGAACACATCAAACACATTCCCAACCTAGGCGTGGAAATTATCGTTCAAAAGTTTCCTGGTGAACCCACCATCCATCAAAAAATCACCTTAATACCCCTCCCCCGAGAGGCGGGACCTTCAAAGGGCCTCTCAGTCCGAGGTATTGTCCCATCCTTCTTGCATCCCCCTTCCGGGCACGGATCCTTTAGCCTGAAGGTAAGGGTGCAGAAAATTTGGAACGATATAGGTTTTCTCAAATTACCTTCAATAGCTTTTTATCTTGTTTACCCTTAGTTTTCATAGGAATAGGGGTTAAACATAAAAATATATTGAAAATAGTAACAAGAATTAGCAATAAAAATTAAAATTTAAAAAAGATAAACACATTGTTTTCTTTCTTGTTTCCTTACTATTTGCATAATTCTATTTATGGTAATAACTTGTGACCAAGCCCGATCAAGGGCTATTTCTACTAAAAACATACAAGGAGATGTTGAGAAACAACACACCCCCACTAAAAAAATGAAGTTCCATCCTTTGAAAGTTTTTACTTTGCATTTTTTTAGCAGGGACCCTCTTGAGTTTTTCGGGTTTTAAATTCCAAATTTTTCTTGCCTCCTTCTTCAAGTTGTGCATTTATCAAAATATCTAAGTAGGCTTGCATGGGGCATTGTTTTCAATTTAAAACTTTTGAAAGATTGCATGTAAATGTATTAATTCATGTTAATGCATTTTCTCTTAATCCCTGATGAATTCTAAAGTTCCGTTTGCAGGTTCGGATACCCTTTTGCCTTGTTTAGATCCTTGCAAAGTTTCATCAAATTCTGGGCACTTTGAGTTTTTGTCCTTTTTTTTGCACCAAAAGAAGCAAGGCATGAAAGTGTCACGAAATCACGACACCATGGAGAGAAAAGGGCCCAAGGCAGAGTTGCAATTTTGTGACATCACAAAATTGTGACACCATGGAGAGAAAAGCGCCCAAGGCACGAGTGCATCGCGAAATCGTGACATCGCAAAATCGCGACGGGTTTAAGAGAAAAGGGCCAAGGCACAAATGCGTCGCGAAATCGTGACACGTCGAAGCCAAAAGGGGCTTAAGGCTTCAGGTGTCACAAAATCGTGACACGCCGAATCCAAAAAGGGCTTAAGGCTTCGGGTGTCACGAAATCATGACACGCTGAAGCCAGAAGGGGCTTAAGGCTCGGGTGTCACGAAATCGCGACACGCCGAAGCCAAAAGGGGCCAAGGCAAGGTCGCTGTCGCGATTTCGCGACATGTCACGTTTTCACAATAGCAACAAACAAAAGCGCCAAGGCAAAGGAGCTGTCGTGATTTCGCGACATGTCACAAAATCTCGACATGTCACGTTTTCATGGCAAAAACAGTAGAAAAAGTTTCAGCCGCAGGGAACGTCGCGATTTCGTGACATGTCGCAAAATCGTGACATGTCGTAGTTTCACGGCAGGCAGGAGGAAAAAGCAACTAAGTCAGAGGAACGTCGTGATTTCGCGACATATCGTGAAATCGTGACATGTCACGGTTTCGTGGCGGGCAAGAGGAAAAAGTGCCTAAGGCAGAAATAGGTCACGATTTCGCGACATGTCGCGAAATCGCGACATGTCGCATTTTCACGATGGGCAAGAGGAAAAAGCGCCTAAGGCAAAAATAGGTCACGATTTTGTGACATGTCAGGAAATCGCGACATGTCGCTTTTTCGTGCAGGCAAGAGGAAAAAGCGCTAAGGCAGAAATAGGTCGCGATTTCGCGACATGTCACGAAATCGTGACATGTCGCGTTTTCACTGCAGAAGAAGCCAAAATAGAAAATAGCTAGATTAAACGTCGTGTTGTAGTGACACGTGTCAAAATAAACCAAGCCGACAAGATAATGAGCGTTAGGGTTTTAATCTGATTTAATTAAAGTACTAATCCTTGTTTTGTCTTTTTGCAGAAAGCGATACAATTGCATGATGGCGAAAGTAATGACGAGAAAGACAAAGTTAAGCGCAGATTAATCGAGGACCGTCACATTAAAATTTGAGATGCCGAGAATTGTTGTTTCATCCAGATTTTACGGATCTGGCCGCAAAGAGACTTTACGGTGACTAAGCAACTGCCCATTTAATAGAATATGTCGGCAATTGACCGAAAAATGAAAATATCTACACACGGTTACTGAAATTTGCCGATGGACGCATTTAATGAAAATTTATGGCAGAAGTAATGGCGTGCAGAGATTTTCAACTCAGAGATGGCTCTGCGAAGATGAAATGTCAGAGAAGTGGTGACTCATCCAAATTTCCCAGGGGAATTAATGAAGACATTTACACACAGTTACAGGTGGATGCAAATAATATCAAATTCCGCCTTCTCCATTTATGGCAAGTAACTGCACTGAGATTTGCAGAATGATTAAGTTTTATCAAAACTCTATTTTAAAAGGCCTTATATTGTAAAACCCGGGTAGTAGAGTTTGAGGTGATAAGATTTAGGGTTTGAGAAGAAGATATTTCTGAAAAGATCAGGGTCTGTCCCGAGTCTATAAATACTTCTTATGAATGTAATTTTCGGAGGCGGAGACTTAGAAATAAAAAGCTATTTGAGCAATTTCTTGCAAATCTGATTTGAAAAGCTTTGTTCTGGACTTAGAGTTGGTGTGATTTTTCTTTTTCTGTGATAGCATGGCCAGGAGCCTAATCTGTTTCAGATTGTGATAAGTTCATCTTCTTTTGTTTTCGTTTCATTAAGGTTTATTTAATTTATGCTGTAGATCTGTGTTACCAGGATTGGATATGCTGTTAGGCTTCATTTTCTTTATTGTATGTTAGGGAAAATTACAGATTTAAGGTTCAGGCCTGTTCTAATTGCTCTGTCCTCACTGTGCGAGCTAGGTTGTCGGTGAGAGATACCAATTTTAACCGACTTCCCTTCTGTTTATAATTTTTTGTTAGATCTGTTTCATCTTTGTCTTATGCTCTTAGTTGAAAGTGATCTTAGAAAGCTGGACACTTTCCTCTTTGATTTGTTCTATTGTGAAGCTAACCGGTATAACTAAAAATTGGTAGTTGTGGTCTTGCAGCTAAGTTAGATAAATTTCTCTTTCTGCCCTACCCTACTCTCTCTCGCTCCACCGTGAAATGATCCATTTTTATCTTTCTTTAAATTTGTCTTTTATTTAAATTTGCTAAAGTATAAAGAGCTAGATCAAAGAACTGATTGTAAATCTGATTATCCACAAAGATAACCAACTCCAAGAACATTACCGAACCGAAGTCCCGAGCCCGTTGTAAGGTAACATGCATACCCACTTGAAACTATTCCATAAGTGGAAAAGAGTGAATAGACATTCGACCCAACTCCGTAACTCACACCTTGGATATCCAACAAGATCCTAAAGTGAGTGGGATTTATCCCGTATAAGTGTTATCGGTATTTTATGCTCATTCTTCACAGGGTGTGTATAAAAGTCGAACCAACATTTAAAATTGGCGCTAGAAGGAGGGCCTCACTGAACTCCGTTCAGTATTGTAAGTTGTTTGTGCAGAGTCTGGTATTTTATCTTTTGAATCATTTTCCCTCCTCTTTAGCCTTTTAAAACTTGTTTGTTTGAGTTTTTGCCTAAACAGCGGAACTCAACACCAATATTTAAAATTGCTAGAAAAGAGGACCCAAAGTTCAGTAGTCTATTAAGGATTGTAAGGTTGTAAGTGCTGGTGAAAAGCTGGATTCTAATTATAGAGTAACAAGGTCCCACCCCAGAGCCGGAGAGCTCCTTGTGCCCGAGTTAGAAACTCCCGAAGAAGCAACCTCAAAATGGCCAAGTCCTTGTCTAAAATAGTTTTATCACCACTTGTAGTTACTCCAGCTGCAACTAAAAATATCATTGTCAATCAAGTAATAATGGCAAACCGGTTAGGTTCCACTGCCTTAAATATCCCGGGTGCAGCCCATGACCTGCCCAGAAATCCTGAGAGATATCTTCCCGTATATAAGCATGATGGAACTAGGACAGCGGAAGAACATCTAGTAGCTTTCAAGAATGCTCTAAAATTGTTAAATGTACAGCATGAAGATGTGGCTTGCAGATTGTTCCCGTTCACTCTCCAGGAGGGAGCTTACGACTGGTTTCTAAATCTCACTAACGATTCTATTACCAGTTGGAATGACTTGGAAAAGGTTTTTGTATCACAGTTTGGTGAGGTAATAGATCCCAGTGTATTATATCAACAGTTTTCTGGTATTAAAAGAGAAATAAATGAATCTGTCAGATCTTACAATGTCAGATTCCAGAAAGCTTATGGTAGACTGACTGGTTATTATGTGCCAAATGCAGACCTGGCATTAGAGATTTTTAGGAATTCTCTAGATCCAATGACTTCTATTTTCTTGAAAAGAGATCCCTCTATTACCAATTTAACAGAGGCTTACAAAGAAGCTTTGGTTCTAGAAAGACAGTTGGGACCCCAACCTTTAAATGCTCATCAAATTCCTTTGGTCACACAAGCTGCCCCTATTTTCAATCCCATACCACATCAGATGATGTTGCCAGTGTGTCAGACTCCACCATCAGAAAATCCATTGGCTGTAACACCCGCTGAAAATGTACAGAACCCAGGTAAAGAAGCCGATAATGCAAGAGTTGAAGAAGTGTCAAAAATAGTCCAAAAGTTGGCCAATGATTTTTTGAGTTTTAAAAGGCAGGTTTCTACTGGGGAGAACTCAAACAAGTATTCCTATCAGCAGAAATGCATTCACTCGGCCCCCATACGAACCCAATAAAGATTACAAAGGTAAAGGTCATGATGTAAATATCTGTGATTTGGCTTTGCCTAACTGGTGCAGGATACATGCTACTTCTCAAAGACGGGGAGTTGGATTGTTTGGAATTTTGTAACGCCTTTGAAGCTTTGTCTGGGGAGTTGATTTCTCCTGAACATCAAAGAAATACGGATGGCCCAAGTTCATCCAGCCACAGTGCAGCTATGGTCTTGGATTCTTTCACTTTCCCGGAGGAATCTGAGAATGTAGTTGAAATGCCTATGGATGAGGTGCAGGCTTTTCAACAATACAAGAGGGACAACTACAACCTCAGAAATAGAAATCCGGAGCCCAACACTACATCTACCCCTCCGGACAACTCCCACAATGTTCCTCCGGATCCATCTTCAAGCAATAACCCATCTCCACCCAAGGGAGGAAATCCGAGAGGACCAGATGCTTTTGTCCCTCCACTCAATAAGGGATATAACATAGTGGAGGACATGAAGAAGATCAAAGCCAACATCACTCTTCATGAGTTGGCCCAAATTTTAGAACAGAGGGACAACTTGATTAAAACATACTCTGGGCCTACTACAAAATCTTTGGACAGGGGAAAGAAGATGGCAAATGCGAATGTAGCCATGTATAAAGAGAAGACTGAAGTTCCGCCTTTTCTACTGGATTGTTCGTATTTTTGGGAAAAACTTACACAACCGTCTGGTAGATTCGGGTGCTTCAGCTAATGTTATGCCTTTGGCCATTTGTCAACAGTTGGGTTTGACCCCAATGAAGTCTGAAAGAAGAGTTGTCCAATTGGACAAATCAGAGGTTAAAGTAGTAGGTGAACTTCAAAATATCCATATCCAGTTAGCATCTGAACCAAGGGCACAACATAGAATTGAAATTCAGGTGGTGGATATTCCTGTGGGGTACGGGATGCTTTTGAGCAGGGATTGGTCGAAATCTTTGAATGGATACTTGGAAACTGACTTTTCACACATGTGGTTGCCATGGAAAGGAGTGGCAAACCAATTAAGGGTTGAAAGAGAACCCAGATACAAACATACGATCACTGAATATAATGCAAAAAATGAGACTGTAAATATTGCTGATGTAGATATTGGAGTGTATAATTTAACAACGGGACAAAATGAGAAGTTTAGTAAAGCTCATCCTGTTCATAGTAATGAAGTCTGGACGCTTCATGTGGATGGGGCTAAATCTAAACAGGGTTCTGGTACGGGGGCAGTCCTTAAAGGGCCTGAGAATCAGACATATTTTATGTCTTATCGCCTATAGTTCCCTTGTACAAATAATTTAGCGAAATACGAAGCACTGGTATTAGGATTGAAATTTGCTCTGGACAGAGGTGTAAGAAATATCCGAGTTTTTACAGATTCATAGTTGGTGGCTAATCAAGTTAAAGGTAAATTCCAGTGTAAAGCATCTTATTTAAAAGGATACAAACACCGAGCCTGGGATCTCGTGGAAGATTTTGATGCTTTTAATTTAACGCACATACCTAGAGAGCAGAATTCACGTGCAGATGTCTTGGCTTCATCACCGCAAGTCCGAAACCACTGGAAGAATTCAAATGGAACAAGTTTTCGATCGAGTTAGTCCCTTGTCCTTCGGTCCCAAATAATGTGGATAATTTTCAGGTTTTCTCTGATGACCAGCAGATTATAAATTTTTTACAGAGTACCAAAGCGTTTGAAAATGCTATAATCGATGATGGACAAAGGGATACTCTACTGGAGCAGTTAGACGATGAAAGGGGAATAATAAGGTTGAAAGATAACATAATTCCAAAAGGGATGGTAGAACTGGAGCGGCTCTTTGATGTTGACCAAATCAAGCAAAAGGTGAATTCTGAGGATTCTATGGGCATAACAAATAGTGAGACTGAGAACCTAAACATAGGGATTGAAGAAGATCCCAAGCACCTCAAGTTGGCTAAAACTTGTGACCCAGAAATAAAAAGAAGTATGATCGATTTTCTTCACAGGTCCAAGGATGTTATGGCCTGGTCTTACAAAGACTTAAAGGTTTTTGATCCGAAAGTTTACACTCATATTATACCTTTAAAAGAATTTTGCAAACCTTTTCGGCAAAAACAGAGGCATGTCAACGCTCTGCTAGAGCCCCTCATCTAGAAGGAGGTAGAAAAATTATTGAGTGCCGCCATTATTTTTCCCGTTAGGCATTCTACTTGGGTGGCCAATTTGGTGCCGGTCGGAAAGAAAAATGGAGAGATCCGCTTGTGTGTGGATTTTAGAAATTTGAACAAGGCATCTGAGAAAGATAATTATCCTCCGCCTTCCATGGATGAGGTGTTACAGATTGTCAATGGTTCGGAAATGATGTCTTTCCTAGACGGTTTTTCAGGGTATAATCAGATATTGGTTGAAAAGGAAGACAGGATGAAAACTGCCTTCACAACCAAGTGGGGAACATTTGCCTACAAAAGAATGCCGTTCGGATTGATTAATGTCGGAGCTACTTTTCAACGTGCGATGGATCATGCTTTCAAAGGCCTTATGGGTAAGTGCATTGTTGTTTACATGGATGACTTAACAGCTTTTCTCTAAATCTCGGTTTGATCACATAAAACACTTGGAGTCTGTGTTCAACAAATGCAGGGAGTTCGGCATTTCTTTGAATCCGAAGAAGTGCATTTTTGGTGTAACGGAAGGAAAGCTCCTTGGGCACTTGATCACCAAAGATGGCATTTTCGTGGATCCTGACAGAGTTGAAGCCATATCCGGCATACCCTTTCCCAACTCTAAGAAAGAGTTAAGATCCTTTTTTGGGAAAATTAACTTTGTCAAGAAGTTCATCTCACGGTTTTGCAAAAATAGTCAAGCCACTAAATGATATGCTAAAGGAAATTGCTCATATTTCCTGGACAACAGAAGCTAAAACAACGTTCCAAGAAATCAATACTGCCATCAAGCAAGCTCCAGCTTCGGTGAGCCCGGATTTCAGTGCAGATTTTTACTTGTACACCTTTTCTTCTCGAACACACACTTGCTGCAGCTTCCGACCCAACGAAGAGAAACGGGGGAGCATCCAATTGCTTTCAAGAGTACCAATTTAAAGGGGGCTGAGCTAAAATATTCTCGCTTAGATAAACAAGCCTATGCCTTGGTGAGAGCAAGTTAAGCGGCTCGAGCACTACATACTAAGAAGCAGAGTTCATGCTATAGTTCCCGACCCAAGCAGTTAAATACCTATTAAGCCAGGACGAATTGGGTGAACTAAGAGGTAATTGGGTTACAAGACTGCAGGAATACGACTTAGAAATTTGGCCTCGCAAAATTAATCGGAGGACTTGGTTTGTCTCGACACATTGCCGAAATACCTCGTGCAAGAAGAAATTAATCAGCTTGAATTCTGGATTCGATGACTTGGTATGGAGATATTATTCATCTGCTGCAATTTGGAATTTGTCCATCTCACTTGAACAGAACCCAAAGGAGAGCACTAAAACTGAAAGTCTGCTCATTATCTCCTCAAAGGAGGCAACTTGTATAGAGAGAATTATGCTGGCATTTTCTTAAGATGCATTTCTCGAGGTGAAGTCAATGAGGTGATGTCCAATTTTCATGAAAAGTTAGGGGCGTGGCATTCCTCAAGATCTGCTACTACGCATAAAATATTGAGAGCAGGCTATTACTGGCCTACATTGTTTAAAGATGCGCATCAGCATGTGAGAACTTGCCATCAGTGCCAAACTTTTGCATCCAAAGAGGCCAATCGAGCTCTACCATTGCAACCTGTTGTAATAAATAAACCTTTTATGCAATGGGGACTTGATTTTGTGGGAGTGATAAACCCAAATTCTTCAACAGGGCATAAGTATGTTCTAACAGCTACTGATTACTGCACAAGATGGGTCAAAGCAGCAGCCACCATGAGAAGTACAACTCATGAAGTGATCAAATTTCTAGAGTCAAATGTCATAACCAGGTTTGGGGTTCCTCTGAATTTGGTGTGCGATAATGGACCAACCTTCCAATCATTAGAGTTTGCAGAATGGGCATACCAGATGGGGATAGTTATCAGATTTTCATCCAACTATTATCCCCAAGGTAATGGACTAGCTGAGTCCACGAATAAGAATTTAATGAATGCCATTAAGAAATCTGTAGCGGACAAACCTAGACAATGGCATACATTATTGAAATATGCACTTTGGGCTGACAAGATAAGATATAAAGTGGCTCTTAAGACTTCCCCATTTGCTTTGTTGTATGGTACTCAGCCCATTGTTCCCATCTCTCTGAAATTACCTACTTATCAATTTGTCTTAGACTATTTTGAGGATCAAGCAGATGCAGAGGCTCGTGTTTTGGATCTAACTAATTTACAGGATGAACGACTCCAAGCCCTGGAACATTTCAACCGGCACCAAGAAACCGTCAAGCGCTGGTTTGACAAAAGAGCCAGAGTGAAAGCTTTCAGACTTGCAGACCTGGTGCTTCTATGGGACAAGGCCCATGAAAAGAAGGGTAAACATACAAAGTTGCAGCCGCTATGGATAGGGCCATACCAGATTGCTGAGATTCTAGGTAATAACGCATTTCGTTTATAGGACCTTGATGGTAATTTTCTGAACCTCCCTGTTAACGGTCAATACCTAAAGCATTATTTCTCAGCTGTTCCATCCAATATATCATTTGAATGAATCACAAAGAAGTTGTAACATGTGTATACATTGTAAATAAGCTTTAAAGTAGTTTTATTTTATTTTATTTTATTTTAAAGGTCTGTGTTTTATCCTTTGGGGTCTGTATAGTTTTATTTTATTTTATTTTGGGGTATTTATTTTATTTTATTTTATTTTAAAGTCTATGTTTTATCCTTTGGGGTCTACTTTATTTTATTTTAAATTCTTTTTTTTTTTATTTTATTTTTTTTTTTAAAGTTCTACTTTCCTAACATCAAAGAAAGTCAGCCTTCTAAAAATTGTTTTATTCTCGAGTTCAAAATCCAAGTGTTCATTATTCTAATTGAGAGATAGTCTCGCTTAAACTAAAAGGGAACTATTTTGTTATTCGAACAAAAGAGAAAGATGATTGGATTTTGTGTCTTGCTTGCCAAAGTTATTTTAATTATAAAGAAACCGCTATACTGTTTGGTCGAGAAACTCCTAGGGAATCCAAGAAAAGTTGGTCATAAGAGGGGACTATGATTCATGAAATTATTTGAGTATCCATAGAGGCTATCAGTACCCAGGCTGAAGCAGTTCTAGATTGATGAAATATTAAAAGAAAAATTGTTGTTCTTTTTTAAAGGCTTTTCAGATTTCGGTATATTTCAAAGAAGAGAGAGAGAAGGTGAAAGTTGAGCAAGACAACATAAAACTGGCACTCTGTTATTTCCTATAAAAAAAAAAAAAAAGAAAAAAAAGGAAGGAAAAAGTTATGTAATGAAAGAGGTAGCCAAGGCTTCAGAAGATGTTTTCTTTTACCAAGTGGTAGATACTACTTCACAGTTGTGGATCAGGGTCGTGTAAATCTAAAGAGTAACTCCGTCGGGTCATAAAAGGCTAAACTAGTAAACAGAGCTCTACTCGGTTTCCCCTTTCACAACTCTTTCCTCTTCCTAGAAAAGTTGATCAATCCAGAGTACAACATTCGAAGGCCCAGTCATTCTTGAAGAAAGTTTTATACGCTTATAATTGCACATCAGAAATCTTCCTTAAGTGATTCAACCTAGTATGTCCTTGGGAAATTTTAACAACTATCAGTTAGTAGTTAATTTATTTTGAAGAATATTTGTGGCAAGGCATGATACATGGTCTATGTTGTTTTGAAACTAGAGTCCTGGATTCTAAAATAATGCTACTATTTTACCCGCAGATATCGCCATTTGTTGAGAAGCAACACACCCCCACTAAAAAAATGAAGTTCCATCCTTTGAAAATTTTTACTTTGCATTTTTTTAGCAGGGACCCTCTTGAGTTTTCCGGGTTTTAAATTCCAAATTTTGCTTGCCTCCTTCTTCAAGTTGTGCATTTATCAAAATATCTAAGTAGGCTTGCATGGGGCATTGTTTTCAATTTAAAACTTTTGAAAGATTGCATGTAAATGTATTAATTCATATTAATGCATTTTCTCTTAATCCCTGATGAATTCTAAAGTTCCATTTGCAGATTCGGATACCCTTTTGCCTTATTTAGATCCTTGCAAAGTTTCATCAAATTCTGGGCACTTTGAGTTTTTGTCATTTTTTTGCACCAAAAGAAGCAAGGCATGAAAGTGTCACGAAAGCCAAATCGCGATGTCGTGATTTCGCAACATCGTGAAATCATGACGCGTTTAAGAGAAAAGGGCCAAGGCACAAAGCGCCAAAAGCAACGTCACGAAATCGTGACACAAGCCAAAACCAAAGGCACGAAATCACGACACCAAGCCAAACAACTCGGGCACAAAATCAGACACCAAGTCCAAAACAAGCCATGTCACGAAATCGTGACCCAAGCACAACCGCAGAAATCGTGACACAAAAGCAAAAGGCCAAGGCAACTGTCACGATTTCGCGACATTTCACAAAATCGTGACATCAAACGACAAACAAAAGTGCCAAGGCAAACGTCACGATTTCACGACATGTCGCAAAATCGTGACGCACCAAACAAACCAACGCCCCAAAAACAACAAACGTCATGATTTCGCGACATGTCGCAAAATCGTGACATGTCACGACATGAGAAGAGAAAGGCCAAGGGAAAGTCCATTTCATGACTGTCACATGGAAAATAACGACGTCATGTGAAATCGTGCGCGTCGGGAAGAGAAAAAGGCCTAAGGTAGAATAGGTCACGATTTCGTGACATGTCGCGAAATCGTGACATGTCGCGTTTCATGAAGGAAAAGGAAGGATTCTGTTTTGACATGTCGCAATCGTGCATGTCTTTAGGAACATTTCGTGTCGTTAGAAGAAGAAATAGAAAATAGTGGATTAAAGTCGTGTTTAGTGACACGTGTCAAAATAAACCAAGCCGACAAGATAATGAGTGTTAGGGTTTTAATCTGATTTAATTAAAGTACTAATCCATGTTTTGTCTTTTTGCAGAAAGTGATACAATTGCATGATGGCGGAAGTAATGATGAGAAAGACAAAGTTAAGCGCAGATTAATCGAGGACCGTCACATTAAAATTTGAGATGCCGAGAATTGTTGTTTCATCCAGATTTTACGGATCTGGCCGCAAAGAGACTTTACGGTGACTAAGCAGCTGCCCATTTAATAGAATATGTCGGCAATTGATCGAAAAATGAAAATATCTACACACGGTTACCGAAATTTGCCGATGGACGCATTTAATGAAAATTTATGGCGGAAGTAATGGCGTGCAGAGATTTTCAACTCAGAGATGGCTCTGCGAAGATGAAATGTCAGAGAAGTGGTGACTCATCCAAATTTCCTAGGGGAATTAATGAAGACATTTACACACAGTTACAGGTGGATGCAAATAATATCAAATTCTGCCTTCTCCATTTATGGCAAGTAACTGCAATGAGATTTGCAGAATGATTAAGTTTTATCAAAACTCTATTTTAAAAGGCCTTATATTGTAAAACCCGGGTAGTAGAGTTTGAGGTGATAAGATTTAGGGTTTGAGAAGAAGATATTTCTGAAAAGATCAGGGTCTGTCCTGAGTCTATAAATACTTCTTATGAATGTAATTTTCGGAGGCGGAGACTTAGAAATAAAAAGCTATTGGAGCAATTTCTTGCAAATCTGTTGAAGCTTTGTTCTGGACTTAGAGTTGGTGTGATTTTTCTTTTTCTGTGATAGCATGGCCAGGAGCCTAATCTGTTTCAGATTGTGATAAGTTCATCTTCTTTTGTTTTCGTTTCATTAAGGTTTATTTAATTTATGCTGTAGATCTGTGTTACCAGGATTGGATATGCTGTTAGGCTTCATTTTCTTTATTGTATGTTAGGGAAAATTATAGATTTAAGGTTCAGGCCTGTTCTAATTGCTCTGTCCTCACTGTGCGAGCTAGGCTGCTGGTGAGAGATACCAATTTTAACCGACTTCCCTTCTGTTTATAATTTTTTGTTAGATCTGTTTCATCTTTGTCTTATGCTCTTAGTTGAAAGTGATCTTAGAAAGCTGGACACTTTCCTCTTTGATTTGTTCTATTGTGAAGCTAACCGGTATAACTAAAAATTGGTAGTTTTGGTTTTGCAACTAAGTTAGATAAATTTCTCTTTTTTGCCCTACCCTACTCTCTCTGTTCCACCATGAAATGATAAATTTTTATCTTTCTTTAAATTTGTCTTTTATTTAAATCTGCTAAAGTATAAAGAGCTAGATCAAAGAACCGATTGTAAATCCGATTGTCCACAAAGATAACCAACTCCAAGAACATTACCGAACCGAAGTCCCGAGCCCATTGTAAGGTAATAGACATATCCACTTGAAACTATTCCAGAAGTGGAAAAGAGTGAATAGACATTCGACCCAACTCTGTAACTCACACCTTGGATATCCAGCAAGATCCTAAAGTGAGTGGGATTTATCCCGTATAAGTGTTATCGGTATTTTATGCTCATTCTTCACAGGGTGTGTATAAAAGTCGAACCAACAGGAGACATGGAACATATTTGAGTTAATCCAAAGTGTCTAGCCATTCTTGAATGACATCTTGGTTTTTGTCATAACACCAACATTACTTATAGGGAATTTGACCTTTAATGGGTCCATATTTAGGATGCATCTGTAGGTCCACAATATGATCAAAGTGATAAATTTCCTAGTCAAGACACTCTTAATGCTTTATTTAGATAAAATCTAGGACACATGGAGGGTCCTAGTACGATAGTTTCACACATTCATGTACTAATTTGTCATACCACTCAATCAGGGCATGATCAATAACATACATCATGGCTAGACCTGGATGATCAAGCCACCCCATTGGATAACCCATGGATGAGTCATAATTATGCCCATATGGATAGGTATATCACTCATCACCCTAGTAATGTTTCCATGTTTGATCACACATTTCTCATAGATGATGAGGAGGAGGACCCAAGTCATCCTCCTAATCCTTATGAATAGTACTCCATGCTAGCACATTGTGCCTTTGCACCAATTGAGTACATAAAGCATACCTTTAAGTCTAAATATCATATCAATGTAGCCTCCATTGATCATGGGAAGTAGGTGGTCAACCCTTCTAGGGCTAAGAAATAAGTCAAGACTTTTCATATTAATATGAGGACCCATTGATCTCATATAACTGATCAGATAGATCTGGTACCTAGCCCAAACATTGGCAGGCAAGAGTAGTTAAACCAGTTACAATTGGATAAACAATGATTAGACCAGTAACACCAAGTGAATCAGTAAATGTTGCATCAGCAATGGTTACATTAGAAATAGTTGCAAAGAGTGTTACATGATATGGTTTCTACCCCTAGCACTCATAGGTTATGGGTCCATCAAAGGTGCTTCATGCAATATCAATACTTACCACCTAGGCCAAACTAGAACCATTATCCTTGTGCACCCCTTCAAAATAATAGGCCTAAACAACCTCAACCATACAACCCTCAATAAGAGTATAAGATCTATGAGGACCTTAAATCATATTATTAGGAATAGGAGTATCCTTAGTTACCTTACGAGGATATGGTTGATGACCATGTTCAACCACCTCACCCAGTCAAAATCTTCCACCTCCTCCTCTTCGAGGATAAAGGTGTACCAATGAAATAATTTCACTTGATGCATACAAATTGCTAACTGATCACATTAATTCTCTAGATCAATGAAACTTAGGGACAAGTTATCATAAACCTACCTTGCATTAGTTGTGCAACCAACCCTTGCATTCGTTAGTTCCATACCCATTATATCTTGAGCATTTTGAGATGCCAAAATTGGACAAGTTTAAAGGAGACGAATATTCTCAAGAGCACGTCACAAGCTTTATGAACATGTGTTTTTATCTTCACAATGAAAATGCCCTTATGCTTAGGATGTTCCTCATAACCCTTGTTGGGCCAACTTTAGAGTGGTATCATCATATATTGTGAGATATCATACATTTATTTGAACAACTGGCAAATGCATTTCTAAACGCTTCACGTTTAGCATCAAGAAGAAAGCAACATTGATTGACTTGTACAACCTTAAACAATTCAAAGAGTAGTCAGTCATGGATTATGATAAGTAATGGAGATCAACCATTAAAAAATTTCCATTGACCTTGCCTATCACTGAGCAAACTTGACTATTTACGAGGATTTATTCCAAAAAAAATTTACTCTTATTGCAACTCCAACAGTATAGAACATTTGAGGAAGCCTTAGCTCAGGAAAATATTATTGAGGACATCAAGATCCAAGAGGGAAAAATTAAGCTCTAAAAAAGGAGTGGAAAAAATTCTAAAGGTAAATACATGCAACAAAAGCTAGCTTTGGTAAATCAAGTCATCTTAAGTATCCTAGGGACTTCACAAAAAACTCCCTATCAACCACTTAACTATTAGGTGAAACCACCAACCATGTAGTATAACACTTAACCTCAAAATAATTAATGGATGAATCAACAATATTGTCCTCCTCACTAGTATACACCATTACCTAAACCATTGGCTTCTATTTTTCATTGACTGTGGAAGGAAAAGGCCATCACTCTGATTGAATTTGACAATTAGATCCGAATATACCAAATCCTAAGAATCATAGAGAGGATTTACATTGCATTTATCATTGGTATAATAGTCATGACATTAAAAATTGCTACAAATTCAAGAACCTTGTGCAAGATATGATAGAGAAAAATGAGCTTCAAATCGATAATCCTCTTGCTACAAGCAACCCGAATATTAGCATATTTTAGGATCTTTTACATATGCATGGGGGCTAGGTAGATAAACCTAGGCAGGTGAATGATATACATATAACCCTACCACATCAAGGCTTTTTTTGGAATGATTAGCATAATGAAAAGGAACCATAGATACCCAAACCAACCTACACAATTGATAAGTCCAACCCATGTTACATCAACATCACAGTTATTATCGCAACCAACTCCCATCCAAATTCTTCCACCTCTCTCAATCCTCACAATAATAAATAGACTCACCCAAATTCTAAATATGACATCGATGAAAATTTCCATATATGAGCTAATCCAACAATTAAATCAACATCAAGAGGCTCTAATGGAAATTCTAAAATTGATTGAGCTACAACCACAGGAATCTAACTCTTTTAGCATTTTTGTGGGGCATGTTCAAAACTACAAGAAACTTGTTATAACATTCCATGATCATGAAATCAAATCAATATCCATTGAAATACTCGATCCCCTACTGCATCTCTAAAGAACACAAGCTTATACTAAGACGGGGGTGACCAATATAAGACCACTTTTTACTTTTACTTTAAATTCAATATTATGCAGTGTATAGATAGCAATATCAATATAAGTAATCAAGGCAATGCATAAAACACCATACACAATAGAGACACCACAATTTACGTGGTTCACCCAATGTGGGATACTCCACAAAGAAAATATTTTACTAAAATTTTCTCAATCAATCTCTTTGGGAATACTTCCCAATTATAATGTTTATGGACCTCTGTCCAAAGGATATGTTGATCCCCTAATATTAAGTTCATGTATCTCTTCCACAGGAGAACTCTTTATATTTTTACTCTGGCTAGTGATCTTCTAGAAGACTCTATCTATCTACTGCACTGACTGGTGGATCTCTCTCCACTTGAAGACTCCTCACTCAGATCTGTCTTAAATTGTCTTGGTTTCTGGATATCTATCCACTGAGACTATGTCCTCTGTACTTTGTCATCTACAAATATCTATCTCAATAGGTTCACTCAAAACCTTATCAAAGCTACTCAACAAGCTCACTCAAAACTTGTCAAAATCTGCTCAACAAGCTCACTCATAACTTGTCCAAATTTGCTCAACAGTCCGTACAGAACCTGCTCAATAGGTCCATACAGAATCTGCTCAAATATGCTCAATAGTCTACATAGAACCTGCTCAAATATTATCAATAAGTCCTCTATAGTACTTGTCCAAGTCTACTCAATAAGTCCTCTCTAAGACTTGCTCAAATATGCTCAATATGTCCTCTCTAGGACTTTCTCAAATCTGCATAGCAAGCTTCCACAAAATCTTACTCAACATCAGTCCACAAGCCTTCTCAAAGACTTGTCTCAAATTTTCTTAACAAGCTCACACAGAACTTGTCCAATATCATAGAATCATAAAGAGAATTTTTAGAGACTCAATATGTTCTATACTTAATGCTTAATCAATATCTCAACTCAATCGCATAGCAGCATAAAGAGAATTTTTAGAGACTCAATATGTTCTATACTCAAATCCAATCTCAACTTAAATAAATATCATAGAAGCATAAAGAGAATTTTTAGAGACTCAATATGTTATATACTCAAATCCCAATCTCAACTCAAATCAACCTCATAGAAGCATAAAGAGAATTGTTAGAGACTCTATATGTTCTATTCTCAAATGTCAATCTCAAAAGAATATAGAATAGCTTGTTTTATGGAACTTGAACAACCACATGCATCCACTTGACTAGGCTCAATCAACTCAACTAAACCAAACACCTCAATGAACAACACTTTCTCACAAACCCTAGTCCAAGAATGTATAAATCAACTCAAAATATTTCCAACAATGCTCAACAACAAATCTCACATAACAATGATACTCATGTTCTTTTCTAAATCAATTTCAAGTTTTTTGCACAATCAATGGGCTTCAACAACAATGATTATAAAACAAGGTTTAATAACAACTCTCAATTCAAAAAACCTTGAAGCATTAACTCAACCACTTTTGAAAATGAAACCACAATCAATCCTTTTCACTCCAATGATATTTTCAGAAATCAATCATGCAAATAAATCAATAGGATAATGTGCCCATACCTTTTTTGAAGATGAAGAAACCTCTTTGGAAATATGCCACAATCACAATATTCTCTTGCCAAACTTCATGAGGGTTAGGAGAATTTACAAAACAAATATCATAACCTTTTACACCTTATTTCTCCTAGTCAAAAATCACATCCACCACTAGAAAATAATTAAAAATAATGATTTCCTCAATTAATTAATCATAGCATTAATATCACCACAACCATTTATCATTCCCTTATTTCTTCTAAAAATCACTTTACACTAATGCACAACTCACTAAGCTCCTTAATGGAAAAATTCCCACATCAAATAGTGCAAAATATAAACCACAACTCATAAATTACATCACCATAGTATACCCTCAATAATGGTGCTTGAAACCTTAGCTTTGATAAATTAAAATATTAATTATTCATTATCTGAAAATTGTGGCAACAGGTATACCTTAGAAAATAAAATATTTTCCAGCTCTGAAGAATGCGGTGATAACAAACCATGCAAAAATGTGTTTCGGGTGACTCGAACCCAAGATCTGCAACGAGTGCACCTTTGCACTCCCTCCGCCCACCAAGTGGTCTAAGCTTCCCACATGGAAGCTATTCCACCTTGTGATCCTTATGCTTCTTCTTTTTGCCCACGAGCTTTTAAACAATGAACAACGCTTCAACCAATACAATTCTCAGATGATGCTTGCAAGAATCAAACTCACGACCTCCATGTTATCAACACATTTGCACAATCCAAGCTACCACTAGGCCACGCTGCCCAATGTGATTTAGGAAGTGGTCATTGTCTACTTTTAACCATTCACTACATCACATAAAACAAAACATAAGATCTTTCATTCGCATATACCATGCAATATTATCAATGAGCAAGGATAATCAATTTAAAAACTTGGTGGTATATTTATATGCCTTTACCTTCACTTGGAAACATCGGTGCTTTTAAAACTTCCCACATGACATCAACGAACATGGTGGAAAACTTTTTATTTAATTTTAAAATTTAAATTTAAATTTTAAATAAATTAAAATTTTAACTAAACCTTTAAAATTAAATTTCTCCATCACCGGGGCACCTTTTTCAATGAAACGAAAAGCCAACTTGGGTTTTAAAAAAAACCCATTTCAAATCTGTCATCCATGGTTTTAAATAAAACCTTTCATTTTGCCTACCTTGGTTTTGATAAAAACCCTTCCTTGCACTTTCACAAAACATAGTGCATTTCATAATAGATCCTTTTGACATCAAATAACCTTTTGACATCAATGACAACATTTTAGATTAGGGACTCAAAATGTACAACAATATCATGCTAGTGTGAATTGTATATACTATAAATTGGTCTTCATAGATACGGGTTCCTCCATTAACATTATTACCACTACTGCACTTCAACATATTAACCCACCACCAACACATATAAAGTTTTCTACATTCACCCTTTAAGCTTTCAATGATGTTATATGCTCTACTATCAACATGATAGTCCTCCCTATTCAGATTGGTCTCAAGACAAATCCTACATTGTACCACACCTTGGAGGGTGTAATTTAATACAACATATTACTTGGTAGACGAATCCATGATATGAAGTGTGTACCTTCCATATTGCACCAATGCATCAAGTACATACATGAGGGATAGGTTCATGTAGTTATTGTAGACCTAGAGCTCTTCAAGTTTTGCAATAAGATCAATCATCTACAAGAATCTGCCTTGCCTATCAAACATTCATATCCCTCATCATAATCATCCACCAATCCATCACCATCACCTCCATATCAACCATAACCATTGGTATCTTTCAATATTCCTTCTTCATCATCGGATCCTCCAAATAGAAATCTATCGAAGGCACCAATAGATGAAACCTCATCATCCATCTCCGCTATTTTTGAAACAATAATTCCAACTCCTATGGATGAGGAAGAGTCATCGGTTGCCATGGATGAGTCATCCCAACCTACATCCCCATCATCATCATTCTCTTTTCCATAAATCATGGTCCATATGATCAATTTAGGGCTCACTCAGTATTTGGTATAAAATATTACACTTACTCCCCTCATCAAGTCAGTGCAAGACATGGACATACTCTAAATCATATTAAATTTATCTATGGGGGTTTGATGATATGATAGAGTCATCACCTATTATAGAAGATGGTGAGTTGTTCTTAGTGAATATTGGTTACATATCAAGCCTGGTATTTTTTCTACAATACTTTTATCATTCCCATTGTCATGGAAGTGGTCTTGGTTAGTATGAATAAGATCTTTGGATCCCTTACCAACCATAGTATCAAATACCTACAATTAGATTCAGCTTAGGGTATTTTATACATATACCAGATGAGCTCCTTGTAGACTCACTCCAACACCTTACCATAGGCTTTGATGACACGATTGATGAGAATAAATATACTAATATTAGCTACATTCATCTGCTGAGTGACCATATGCCCATTATTATAATATATATTGAGCCCTTTTACTCTTTTGGTAGGGTATTTGAATAAAAGGAATATTAGAAGAATTTAGAGTATACAGATCCTAGCTACATTTAGTGGTTTGGTGATCATGTTCAAATTGATGGTTCTTCATCCTTAATGCAAGAGCATACAAGTGGTTGGATCTATGATAATGAGTCTAATGAACAAGAAGAGTCTAAGATAGAAAATGAAATTCAAAACAATAGGATCAAAGAATATAATGAGTCTGACCAAGGTTGTGATAACATGTCTATCGGTTCATTTTACCAATATTATGGTGCAATGCCTATTAATTCAACTAGCTTAGAGGATGAGTTCATGGCAATCAAGACCCTTTATGATTTATATTAATTTTATCTTCATATTTTTTCCATTTACCACCATATTTGATGCATTAGCTCCTTCCACCATAGGACTCAGTTGCTCATACTCCCCCTAGGCCACACCTAGTCATTCCACCTCCCATGCAACCACACTTGTCGCATCTGTGTCAACCCATCATCAATTTATATTTCCCACCAAATAATGAAGATCATCCACCAACCATCAATATGATCTCCATTGACCTCACAACTCCACTTTGCAACGCTGATGACTCTTAAAAACCTTTACCCCTCAATAGTGAGGATATTAGTTTTGATCACGTTGCTTCCTTGTCATCACTATAATAATTCCTACCCTATGAAGAGATGTTACAACTATTTCATTTTAAAGAATGTAAGCTTATACCGAGAGGGGGTGGGTGAATAGTATAGCACCCACTTTTTACTTTCTTTCCAAACCAATATCAATTAGTGTCCTCAATTGTAATAACCAAATATAGCAGTGTGCATTAATAACATAGATAGCAATAGTAAGCAAGTGCACAAATCACCACACACAATTGAGACACAAGATTTAACATGGTTCCCCCAATGTGGGGTAGTCCACCAGATTTTATCCTTATAATATTTTACAAAGAAATAGGGATCCTTATCCCAATACAAATGATTACTTTGATCTGATCAAAGCTAGGCTATCCTGATCTGCTCAGGTGGGCTCCACTAATTTTCTTAGCTATGCTCTCCACTAATTTGCTCAACTAGGCTATCCACTAATCTACTCAGCTAGGCTATCCATTGATCTACTTATCTAGGCTATCCACTGATCTTCTCAGCTAGGCTCTCCACTAATCTACTCATCTAGGCTATCCATTGATCTACTCAGCTAGGCTATCCATTGATCTACTCAGCTAGGCTATCCACTAATTTGCTCATCTAGGCTCTCCACTGATATGCTTAGCTAGGCTATCTTGACCTACTCAGGTGGACTCTCCAATGATCTACTCAGCTAGGCTATCCACTAATCTACTCATCTAGGCTCTCTATTGATTTGCTCAGCTAGGCTATCCACTAATCTACTCAGCTAGGCTATCCACTGATCTGCTTAAATAGGCTATCCACTAGTGACTAGCAAATAATCTCCTCAATGGTCTCAATTAGTGGTAATGGAATTAAAAAGTAACCAACAATAATCTCCTTAAAGCAATAGCAAAAACCTCCTCAATAATGGCAATATTCTTAATGAACTCCACTATCACAATCAAGGAACGCAAACATCAATTTTATCCATAAAATTGATTTTCTAATCCAAACACTTTCCCTCAATATCCAAGGCACATAATCAAGCAATTTGTATTCAAATTCAAACCCTAACTCATGTGCATATCTTCTAACTCAAGGTAGCAATTAACTAGGTCTCAAGTTCCTAGTTTAACTTCATAATCAAATCATGCACTAGAACATATACATGTTCAACACTTTACAACATTATGACTCCCTAATTTCATTAACACATACATCAAGCACCTATGCTTTTATTTATTTAATTTCACACCTTATAACTCCACATACAACAATCACAAATATTTATTTCAACACCTTATATCTCCCTAAGCACACACAACAATCACAAATATTTAATTCCACACCTTATATCTCCCTAAGCACACACAACAATCATTTATTTCCAACAAATACCTTATGACTCCCTAGTTATGGCAGAAATGATTTTAATGCACCAAAAACTTTGGAATATCAAATATTACCATGCGCTTAGTGATAAATACCTTTTATGAAATTCGCTGCCTTTGAAACCTTCAAAATCATCTTTGCCAAAATTGATTGCCAAAACTAATGCACCTTCACACCTTCATGAGAGTCGAACTTCGTTCCTCTTGCTTAGCATTGTGAAGCACTTACCACGTGGGTGCTGGCCCATGTTGGGATTTAATCCCAAACACCCAACTTTAACTTGCACTCAAATCTTAAAACCCGAATTGCCTTTCTCAAAAAAATACTTTGCCCCTAGCGGTATTCTAACAACAAACATACCTTGTGAAAATTTTGTGTGCTGCCAGCTGCACTCTAGACTCCTACGTGACATCACCTCCTTACGTTATTTCTTTGACCTCACTCTCACATCTAAAAAATATTTCTTTTCGTTCTTCGCTACTCCCCTTCGACGACTCTCTCTCATGAGCTATCTCTTATGTAAAATAATCAAATATTTTTACCTTTTATTTATATGCACCTCCATGCCTTTGAATGACGTCGGTGAATCTTATTTATCTCCCCAAACTTTGCATGTCGGCGGATAATATAATACAACCTTAGACCTTAGAATTATTAAATAAAAATTTAATAATTCACCTTTTAACTTTGAATTGGGATATCTCCTTCATTCTTTTGAATTTTGTCATGAAACTTTTTGCACCTAGGTTTTATTGGAAAACCTTTTCATCCATCATAATTTGGATAAGTCTTAGCATAGTGGTTTTAATGAAAAACCCTTTCCAATGGTTTTAATGAAAACTCTTCCGTTGGTTTTAATAAAAAACCCTTGACGTTGGTTTTAATAAAAACCTTTACCATTGGTTTTAATAAAAACCATTAATATAATATTTAAAAAATTAAATATTGTATACCTCTTGTGCCACCAAACCCTGTATATAGCTCTCCAAAATATCATAAATGATTATTTATGAAGTGATTTTGCCACAAAAACTCAATGTGATCCATGTGATATCAATGAAAACAGAAAATAACTAAAATTGCCAACAATTTCCCTTTTTGTCATTGATAGCAATACCTCTAATGCAAATCATCACAATCACTACAAAAGCCATTTCTAAAAATCAAAGCTTCTCCCCCTGAATCAATACTCTCTATGGAGGCTGCTCCCCCTATATGAATGCTATATTTGGAGGCTACTCCCCCTAACTCAATGCTCTCCCCCTTACTCAAATCTCTCTCCCCTTTGACATCAATGGCAAAAGGGACACCTATGGGGCTAAAATATATGACTCTTAAGCTTAGTCCCACTGCAACCTTCTATATTGAGGTGATTAATTTTGGGTTAGGATTAAATTTACTCCCATATTACATTTTTCCTTTCCTTTGTCAACTTCCTTCCACATCTTTCTGGTCTCCTTTTATTGATAAGTTACTTGATCTTCTTGTCTTGAACCTGTTTGACCTTCTTGCCTTTAACTTGTTTGGAATTGAGTCCTACACCATCTTGCAATATGTCCAAATTTATTGCAATTAAAGAACTTGATATTGTAGCCTTTGGATGATGCCCATGTCTTGAATTCTTTCTTGAAACCATTTCCATATCCATTCCTTTCCTGAACCTTGTATTGTGAAGTTATTTTTTCATAATTATTTTGACCATGACCTATGAATTGTGTAGCTCTATAATCAAAACCATATTGATCATTTCCTTTGCACTGAGAAGCTCTATGACCAATCCTATTGCATAAGAAGTAATGCCCCTAAAAACCATACCTTCTTCCTTTGAAGTTCCTTCTAGCAAAATCAAACTTCTTTGATCCATAGACCCTTTCTTGACCATTATCCTTGTGATCATCTTTGACTTGTGCATTGTATCCTTGATCCTTCTTTGTGGTATCTAAATCTTCTTCCTTAACTTCTTCCTTGATTTCTTCTTCAAGAATTTCTTTTCCTTTTGAACTTGATTCACCTATCTCAAAACAAGATCCAAATTGGATATTTGGAGCCATAGGAGCTTTAGAACTTTCTTCATATTTCTCTTCATTTGTGTCCAATAGAAAAATGGCATCTGTATCTATTGTATCTAAAATACATGTTTCCTTCTCGGTTAAAACATCTTGACCTTTTAAGTCATGTTATGGATCAAAATTCTCAAGTATGGAACATCTCAATTCTTTTAGATCCTCCTTAACCTTTTGTAGTTGCTCATGGATATCATTGAAGTCTTCTTTTAGATCAACTGAGACATTTGTCTTTCTTGAAATATCCTCTTGTTTAACTTCTTCTGTTTGGAGTGGAAGTTCTTCTTCTACTTCTTTTATCCCATAGAAAAATCCTTCTTCATCTTCATTGTCACTGAGATCATTATCTTCTTCTATAACAAACAAAATCTCATGAATCCTTTGTCTTTGCCTATTTCCTTGGTATGTCATTTCATCTTCACTATCACTGAAGCCATTGTAATATCCTGATATATGATCTCGTTGATCACACACAAAGCATTGTTCTATTTCACCTTCTATTCCTAAGAATAGATGTTATTCCTTTTCATCATCTGAGTGATCTCTATCACTATGACCTGAGCCATCATTTGCTTACTCAATGCAAAAATTTTTCTTAGTATTATGAAAACTTTTCTTCTTCTTATGCTTGCTTTGCTTTTACTTGTCATCTTTGTCATGCTTATGCTTTCCTTCGTCTTTTCTTCTGTGATCCTATTTTTCATCATCACTATTTTCTTCATGTGGAAACTTGTTTGCATAGTGACCATAATCACCACACTTGTAGCATTTGACTTTCTTCATATCCCTGTAATTCTTTGAGTTCTTTTTCCTTTTTATGAAGTTAGCTTCCTAATCATTATCTAAATCTCTATCTATCTCTGGATCTTTCCATTTATTTTTCTCTGAATCCTTGAATGCAATTTATTTCATTGGATCCTGATGCTTATCTATCCTCATCTCATAAATTATGATAGTTCCTTGTAGTTATTCCATCGTCAGCTTATCGATATCCATTGTTTCTTCTATCGCTGAAACCTTTGCATCATACTTCATGGGAAGTGATCTCAGAACCTTTTGAGTAACATTTGATTCTTTCATCTCAAATCCTAGGCCTCTCATGGTGTTAGAAATCTCATCAACTTGAAGTAAAAACTTTGCAATATCTTTTGAATCTTCCATTTTCAATTCCTTGAATCTTCTTCTATGAGTTTGTAGTTTTTCCAACTTTACCTTTGAAACTCCTTCATAGGTATTCCGCAACTTGGTCCAAATTTCATTAGCTTAATTACATACCATGACCTTTCCAAAATATGTCTCACGTAGCCCACTAAGAATACAATTCATTACCTTTGCATTTATCTCAACCAATTTCTCGATAGTCTTATCTATCTCGAGATCACCTTCAACCTTATACTCTTTTGCAACCATCTTCCATACCTCATAGCCCTATGATATCAAGTAGTTTTTCATTTTCATGCTCAAAAAAGAATAATTATTACCATAAAGTAGTGGAGCCTTACTTGTAGATGATCCATTCTGTGAAGCCATCTATGTTCTTGTAGAATCTGCCCTCAAGTTGTTAGCCTTTCTGAAGGAACCTGCTCTAATACCAATTGAAGAACACAAGCTTATACTGAGAGGGGGGTATGAACAATATAGCACCCACTTTTTACTTTCTTTCCAAACCAATATCAATTAGTGTCCTCAATTGCAATAACCAAATATAGCAGTGTGCATTAATAACATAGATAGCAATAGTAAGCAAGTGCACAAATCATCACACACAATTGAGACACAAGATTTAACGTGGTTCCCCCAATGTGGTATAGTCCACAATATATTCTCCTTATAATATTTCACAAAGAAATAGGGATCCTTGTCCCAATACAAATGATTACTTTGATCTTCTCAATGCTAGGCTATCCTGATCTACTTAGGTGGGCTCCACTAATCTACTCAGCTAGGATCTCCACTGATATGCTTAGCTAGGATATCCACTAATTTTCTTAGCTAGGATATCCACTGATCTACTTAGCTAGGCTATCCATTTATCTAC
The DNA here is from genome assembly GCA_028583015.1 of Wollemia nobilis. Classification (NCBI taxonomy): domain Eukaryota; kingdom Viridiplantae; phylum Streptophyta; class Pinopsida; order Araucariales; family Araucariaceae; genus Wollemia; species Wollemia nobilis. Next base: position 1,872,042 of record JAQPPZ010000159.1, read on the forward strand.
TCATCTAGGCTCTCCATTTATCTGCTCAGCTAGACTATCCACTGATCTACTCAGCTAGGCTATCCACTAATTTGCTCAGCTAGGCTATCCACTGATCTACTCAACTAAGCTCTCCACTCATCTACTTAGCTAGGCTATCTTGATCTTCTCAGGTGGGCTCTCCATAGATCTGCTTAGCTAGGCTATCCACTGATCTACTCAACTAGGCTCTCCACTAATCTACTTAGCTAGGCTATCCACTGATCTTCTTAGCTAGGCTATCCACTAATATTCTTAACTAGGCTATCAACTAGTGACTAGAAAATAATCTCCTCAATGGTCTCAAATAGTGGTAATGGACTTAACAAGTAACCAACAATAATCTCCTCAAAGCAATAGCAAAAACCTCCTCAATAATGGCAATACTCTCAATGAACTCCACTAATGCAATCAAGGAACTCAAGCATCAATTTTATCCATAAAATTGATTTTCTAATCCAACCACTTTCTCTTAATAGCCAAGGCACATAATCAAGCAATTTGTATTCAACTTCAAACCCTAACTCATGTGCATGTCTTCTAACTCAAGGTAGCAATTAACTAGGTCTCAAGTTCCTAGTTTAACTTCATAATAAAATCATGCACTAGGACATATACATGTTCAACACTTTACAACCTTATGACTCCCTAATTTCATTAACACATACAACAAGCACCTATGCTTTTATTTATTTAATTTCACACCTTATAACTCCACATACAACAATCACAAATATTTATTTCAACACCTTATATCTCCCTAAGATCACATAACAATCACAAATATTTATTTCAACACCTTATATCTCCCTAAGCACACACAACAATCATTTATTTCCAACAAATACCTTATGACTCCCTAGTTATGGCAAAAATGATTTTAATGCACCAAAAACTTTGGAATATCAAATATTACCATGCGCTTAGTGATAAATACCTTTTATGAAATTCATTGCCTTTGAAACCTTCGAAATCATCTTTGCCAAAATTGATTGCCAAAACTAATGCACCTTCACACCTTCACGAGAGTCGAACTCCATTCCTCTTGCTTAGCGCTATGAAGCGCTTACCACGTGGGTGCTGGCCCACATTGGGATTTAATCCCAAACACCCAAATTTAACTTGCACTCAAATATTAAAACCTGAATTGCCTTTCTCAACAAAATACTTTGCCCCTAGTAGGATTCGAACAGTGAACCTACCTTGTGCAAAGTTCATGCACTGCCAACTGTGCTATAGACTTGTTAGTCACGAATCTGCCACAGGAAAGGATTTTACGCAAAATGCACCCTAGACCCGGCCAACATTGAAAGGCTGGGAGAAAGAAATGTCTCCCAGACCAATCTCCAGAGAGGGCTGGTTCCCACACTAATCTAAACTGGTTTCAAGACTAGAGATGCAGGAAAGAAATGGGAAAATGCAGAAAGAAATGGGAAATAACTGAAAGGGATGTAAATATGGCCGAAGCCGATCGTTAATGGGGAGAACAATCTCAGATAGCAAAAACTACAGCTAGATCCTAAAGCCCAGTAGCAACTGACTCTTAGAGCACATAAACAGAAATTAGATCACGCATTAGTCATGAGTTTGCTTCCAAATAAACTTCAAACATTCAAATGCTAATACAACCTAATTCAACACAGCAGAATTCAACTGTTATTGCACTGGACTACACAGAAGTCAAAAACACAGAAAGCCAAACATGCACAACCATTTAGATCACCAATTCTAGAAGACACTAAGAATGGAAGCAATTGCATCTAGGATTTCGATTTCAATTTTTGCAACAAGATCCTCCTCCCTTTGCTTGAGTTTTACATTGGTATTTATAGAGGTCCGTCCTCTTCCTTTCGTATTACAACATTTAATAAATGAAATAGATCTTGAAGAAACAACCCCCTTAATCTGCCTTGGAGAGATGACAGTCCCTACTTTTAATGAATTACAACTGAGAATGAAACAGAAACGAGGGCCCATATCTCTTTGTTAAATGACCATTATCAAGGGAAGTTGAAAGCTGTAAGAGATCGCGAACAGGCACTTTAAATATTGGAGGCATCTTTAATTCTGGTGGCATCAAAAACTATAGGCTTGAGCATGTTCTTCTATCTTGCACACATTGGAAAGCAGCAAAACATTAAATTTTGGAGTGCTTTTAATCGTTGGAACTCGCAATGCTTCATCAGGCCGTTGAACTGCTTTTTGGCGTGAAACCGTGACAGGTCACAATATCGCGACATATTTCCATGCTCACACCTCTTTGGTTTGGACCCCTTAAAAATGCGACGGTCACAATTTCGTTACAACTTTTGAACTTAGCGTTTGTGTGTTATGGACGCCGCAAAAATGCGACGGGTCGCGATTTCGCGACATGTCGCGAAATCGCGACAAGTCGCAAAAATGCGACACCTTTGCTTTTTCACCAAATGTGTTAAGTGTCTTCACAATTTTAGCATTCTTTTGCTTGAACCTTGGCAACTAAAACAATGTGGCAAAAATGCCAACATTCTTGGCGGCTCGCGGGGTATACAGTTCTGCTGTATGCACGAACCTCAGGCCTTGATCCATTGGGCAACAGAGTCAAGAAATAGGAGAAATAGGAGAAGTAAATGCTGAGTGATGCTGGACATCTCTGTAAATTGCTGCAACAAACTCTTGCTAGTACTCAACACTGAAAAATAGGATCGTCAATAGAAATGTGTGGAATAGCAGAACTTCCTTTATTTCTTTAGAACTACTGCACTTTGCCTAGCTCGGATGAGCTGGGTAAGGACCAGGTGCTGTGCAAAGGGCTCCAGGGTAGTAATGAAAAGCACCTGAGATACAAAAATAGAAATGAAGGGAATGATGCCCTACGGATGCACAAGCCATGGAACGAGGATGGAGAATGATGGAATGGCAGAAGATGGAGGAAAAAATGGTAGTTACAGCAATAGAGTGCTACTGTGCTACCAACTACTGTGAAATGAAATGGAAGTGGAGGGAATGGAGGTGATGGTATGAACTATGGAAAAGTGTTTAGAAGCAAAGAATTAGAAGAATGGGGAAATAAGAAATGGGAACATTAGAGAGGGGATTAGAAACAACAGTAGTGGCTTGAGTAATGTGTAGAAGAAGAAGGAATAGGAGAGGAAGGGAGTGAAGTAAGAAAGTGAAAGAAAGAAGTAGAGGAAAAGTCACTGTCTGCTAGGAAGGAAAAGAAAAGAAAGAGGAAAAGAAAAGAAAGAGCAAAACAACATACCTGTGGGCTCCCATGCAAAAAGAGCCGAAGGAAAACAAAAAAAAAAATTCTTTTTTTTTTCTCTTTTTTTTGTTTTTTTTTTCTATGTACAATATTTACAAAAGTTTGTGACATGAAGGCATGCTGCCACCACAAACCCAGCTTCAGTTGTCTATCCGATGAACCTGCAATGTCCCGACCAGATCTGATCATACTTTAGTCAATCTTTGAAGTTCGGATGGTCTCTTCCTGAAGTTATCCATGGTGCAAATAGGATGCAATGTGGCAGGTTATCATTCTTACTAGTACCCGTGTTATTGATGAATAATGTGGCAAAGAAGTTTACCACATGGGGGATTTCTTTAGGTACTGGTTGTAGTGGCTGGAACCAATACCACCACTTTGCAGACTCCACTGGTTGTGGGCTGATTACAGGCTCCTCCAATCCCTTGGTGTGATCACAGAACCTTTTTGATGATAAATCTGCTTCTAATATCTCCTCAGGCTCAACCTTTTGGTGAGGCATGTTTAACAGGTTCTAGCTGAATACTTACGTGCTGTGCATGGTTGTGCCCTCTCTATGCTCAGGTTCTAGAATTTGAATCTGTTTCTCTCCTTGGACCATATCTTGATAGAAATTGCAAGCAACCATATTGTTCATTTCTGGGACAGTGCTTGCATATGCCCATCATTGGCCTTGGATGAAACCTGCCTCTTGAGTTCCACACAACTATATTTTAGGTCTCAACACAGCATGTGGGATCAGCCATGATGAATACTACGTGAGACAGACAGGAGCAAGAACTATTGGAGAAAGTAATGGAGTTTCTCCCCATGATAATTTTCCTGATAGGAGAAGAAGGTGCTCTGCTTGTAATGCTTCCTCAAAGAGTTGAGGAAATCTACGTTCGCCTGATTATAGTAAGAGAAGGCTAATGTCCGGATGGAAAGCTCGAACATAGAAGATGTGGGCTTGGGCAGGCGATGGTTGGATCTCCGCTGGAATTCTCTTCCAAGTTCTACAGAATTAGATGTTGAAATCTGTGATGCTCTCCTGAGGTATTCTTGTGATGGTGGAGAGATGCATCAAAAGCTGGTAAGGATCCTGAGAGCCATCAAATGTTGTAATGAGCGCTCTCGCTAAATCATCCCATGAGTAGATGCTTTTACACCTAAGCAATCTGTACCACTACAACGCCTTTCCTTCCAAAGACTGAACCATAAGTCTGATCATGACATCCTCATGGATTATGTCATGGAGGTTTGACAAAGTAGCAAGATCGTCAATATGCTCTCGGGCCATTCCCTGGATGCCATTGTATTTTGTGAGAGCTTTCAGGGAACTTTTGGGAATCTCATGCCAAAGTTGGAGATTCAGAGGGCCAGGATCATCCCATCTAGGACATCATACCCTTGTCATTATAGCAGTGGTCTGCGAGATCACAGTTGTTGCCAAGTGAACATTCTTTCCTCTGCTTGTAAGGTCAAGGCTGCTCACCAAACCTTGATTCCTTCGAGGTATCTTCTTTTAGCTTGTAAAGATGTCTACGATCAAGAAATTCGGATCTTCAGCTCAGCAGAGACGCTAGATGAACTTACAAATATCTGCTATGAGGTCAAGACAGCTCATCAAAATCTTGTAACTTCGGGTGTTTAAACAAATATGTGGATCTTTCTGAGACAAAAACAGTCTGTCCCACCAGGCATGCCAAAAACTGTTGGTCACGAATCTGCCATAGGAAAGGATTTTACGCGAAATGTGCCCTAGACCTAGCCAACATTGAAAGGCTGGGAGAAAGAAATGTCTCCCAGACCAATCTCTAGAGAGGGTTGGTTCCCACACTAATCTAAACTGGTTTCAAGACTAGAGATGCAGGAAAGAAATGGGAAAATGCGGAAAGAAATGGGAAATAACTGAAAGGGATGTAAATATGGCCGAAGTCGATCGTTAATGGGGAGAACAATCTCAGATAGCAAAAACTATAGCTAGATCCTAAAGCCCAGCAGCAACTGACTCTTAGAGCACATAAACAGAAATTAGATCACGCATTAGTCATGAGTTCGCTTCCAAATAAACTTCAAACATTCAAATGCTAATACAGCCTAATTCAACACAGCATAATTCAACTGATATTACACTAGACTACACAGAAGTCAAAAAAATAGAAAGCCAAACATACACAAAAAATTAGATCACCAATTCTAGAAGACGCTAAGAATGGAAGAAATTGCATCTAGGATTTCGATTTCAATTTCTACAACAAGATCCTCCTTCATTTGCTTGAGTTTTACATTGGTATTTATAGAGGTCCCTCCTCTTCCTTTCGTATTACAACATTTAATAAATGAAACAGATCTTGAAGAAACAACCCCCTTAATCTACCTTGGAGAGATGACAGTCCCTGCTTTTAATGAATTACAACTGAGAATGAAACAGAAATGAGGGCCCATATCTCTTTGTTAAATGATCGTTATCAAGGGAAGTTGAAAGCTGTAAGAGATCGCGAACAGGCACTTTAAATATTGGAGGTGTCTTTAATTCTAGCGACATCAAAAACTATAGGCCTGAGCATGTTCTTCTATCTTGCACACATTGGAAAGCAACAAAACATTAAATTTTGGAGTGCTTTTAATCGTTGGAACTCGCAATGCTTCATCAGGCCGTTGAACTGCTTTCTGGCGCGAAACTATGACAGGTCACGATATCGCGACATATTTCCATGCTCACACCTCTTTGGTTTGGACCCCATGAAAACACGACGGTCACAATTTCATGACAACTTTTGAACTTAGCGTTTGTGTGTTACGGATGCCACGAAAGGCAACGGGTCACGATTTCGTGACAAGTCGCGAAAACGCGACACCTTTGCTTTTTCACCAAATGTGTTAAGTGTCTTCAAAATTTTAGCATTCTTTTGCATGAACCTTGGCAACTAAAACAATGTGGCAAAAACGCCAACAAGACTCATCCATGACATCACCTCCTCATGTTCTTGCTTTGACCTCGCTCTCACATCTAAAAAATATTTATTTTCCTTCTTTGCTGCTCCCCTTCGATGACTCTCTCTCATGCGCTATCTCTTATCTAAAATAATCAAAGGTTTTTACCTTTTATTTATATGCACCTCCATGCCTTCGAATGACATCGGCGAATCTTTATTTATCTCCCCAACCTTTGCACGTCTGTGAATAATATAATACAACCTTAGACCTTAGAATTATTAAATAAAAATTTAATAATTCATCTTTTAATTTTGAATTGGGATATCTCCTTCATTCTTTTGAATTTCATCATGAAACTTTTTGCACCTAGGTTTTATTGGAAAACCTTTTCATCCATCATAATTTGGATAATTCTTAGCATAGTGGTTTTAATGAAAAACCTTTTCCAATGGTTTTAATGAAAATCCTTTCTGTTGGTTTTAATAAAAAACCCTTGTCGTTGGTTTTAATAAAAACCTTTACCATTGGTTTTAATAAAAACCATTAATATAATATTTAAAAAATTAAATATTATATGCCTCTTGTGCCACAAAACCATGTATATATCCATGCTCTCCAAAATATCATAAATGATTATTTATGAAGTGCTTTTGCCATAAAAACTCAATGTGATCCATGTGACATCAATGACAACACAAAATAATTGAAATTGCCAACACATTTATCCTCAAATCTATCCAAAGATGTTTTTCAAGCTAATATCATACCTGATGACATGATTTATTCTCCAAATCCATTTTATGACATCGATTTGATCCGTACATCTCATAAACTCAAGGAGGGATCACATATGTCAATTGAGGAAATAATCAACATGGATATCAATGTTTATCCCAAAGTTCCTAAAAATGTCAAGTTGAGATAGAGCCTATCCCTTGCAAAAAAATATAATTACACAACTCTCTTGATAGAGAAGAAAGAGGCTTTTGCTTGGTATTATAAGGACATGTCGGGTCTTGAATCGAATCTAGTCATGCATAACTTAACACTCGATCCAAAAATTAAACTAGTCAAGAAAAACCTCCACAAAAAGCATTCGACAATAGCCTTAATGGTTAAATATGAACTATAAAAGTTGTTGGATGTAGGGTTCATTAAATCTATTGACTATCCCAATTGGGTGTCCAACATGGTCCATATCGCAAAAATAGATGGAAAGATTTACATATGATTGATTTTCAAGATCTTAATAAATCGAGTCCAAAGGATGAATTTCCACTCCCAAACATAGATGCACTCATTGACTTGATTTTTGGTCGTAAAATATTGTCTCTCATGGATGGTTTTTTGGGTTACAACAAAATTTCATTCAACCTAGAAGACTAGTCCAAAAAAACTTTCATAATTCCTTGGGGGACATTTTGCTATAAAGTCATACCATTTGGTCTTAAAAATTTTGGGACTACCTATCAGCAGGCCATGACGTACATATTCCATTATTACATGCATAATATCTTGGAAGATTACATGGATGATTTATTGGCCAAATTCCTATTGCATCATGAGAACATTGATGTCCTAAGAAATGTCTTCGATCTAGGGTTATGCACAATGGTGAATATTTACAAATTGGGTGAATATTAGGATTTCCAAAATTAGAAATTGATGAATAGGAAGACCCTCGATGTCTGCCCATTTTCCTAAAATTATCAAGACCATTTTTTTCTTAGGGTCAATTTGCCACAATATATATCCAAGCATATGTATATTTGTACTCGTTCGAAAGCTATTTTCAATCCTGATATAATGGTGGTGTTTTTATAAAGTTATAAAGTGATTTACTAGTTCAAAATTTACCCCAAAGATGAACTTAGTTTTTAGGGTTTTAAATACCCCAAATTTTGGTTTGAAGATGAATGATTTGATTTAATTAATATTTTCCTTGATTTCGATTAGGATTCACCATTTTTTTACAAGTACATTTTGAGTCCAACCCCTTATGCACCACCCTGCTTCTTTTCCCTCATTGAGCATAATGTACAATTGAACCCCAAGAAGTGTGTTTTTAGAGTAACATCTAGAGAGCTCTTAGGTTTCATAGTATCTAAACAAGGAATTGAAGTTGATCGTACTAAAGCCAAATAATTCTATAAATCCTTCCTCCTACCAACCTTAAGCAGCTTTGTAGCTTACAAAGGAAGATCACATCTATCTAATGCTTCATAGTGCACCTTTTGGATAACTATCAAATGATGAATTATTTGTTACAAAAGGAGGTCACCTTCAATTGGGATGATGAATGTCAAAATATTTTGATGAAATCAAGAAATACTTGGTGTCTCTACTAGTACTAGCTCCACATAGACCTGGTGTGGCATTCTTATTATACATATCAGCTATTGAATTTGCCTTAGGGACTATGTTGGCATACAAGAATGAGGTAAATAAAGAATAAACTATTTATTACATCAGTCACACCTTGGTCAGCTATGAGCTCAAGTATGCATATATTGAGGAGCTATACTTAGTAGTACTCTTTGCCACAAAGAAGCTTTGAAATTACATGCTAAATAAGAAAATATATGTTATTTATAATGAAAACCCTCTACAATATATGATGAGTCGAGTGTATCATAATAGTTGTATCACAAAGAGGATAATGTTGTTGATAGGATTTGACCTTGAGTTCATAAGTCATAAATCTATTAAAGGTAAAGTTATCATTAATCAACTAGTAGAGGTTTATCTCCAGGATGATAAGCCTCTTACAATCAAGTTACCTAATAATGCAGTCTTTACATTATCAGGCTCACCAAAAACCAAAGAACTAGAAAATAAAATTGATAGGATGCTATTCTTTGATGGTTCTAAATGTGATCAAGGGGGTGGCGCAATAATCATATTTTTCACACCACAAGGGGCTCCTATTCCTCTTTCATTTAAGCTTGATTTATTGTGCACCAATAATAACATTAAATATAAAGTCCTTATTTTTGGTCTCCAAATGGCTATCACCATGAACATCAAGAAGCTCAACATCTATGATGATTCCTTGTTCATTGTCAACCAGGTTAAGATAATTTACCAATATAAGTGTCCAATATTGAAATCATATAAAGCCCTTGTGGATAAATTATTAACTAAATTTTAATGGTACGACATCGAGGCAGTTACTCGTTCTTCCAACCATTTTGAAGATACCATAGCTTCCTTGGGATACTTAATTCTATAAAACCCATCAAATGATATCACTATTATTCATGTCAAAATTCTCTCTCAATTTGCAATCTCATGAGATACTTCTAGAGATGAGCAAGATGTCCACATGATTTAGATTAAACTGTACCAAGATCGGTTCTCTCAAATACATGATCTTTTGAAGAATACATCCTAGGGGTCCTTGGTCCCACAAAGTACTTTTTATAACACCATGACCATATATACCAAGAATATATAAAAATATGTATTCGTGCGAGATGATTTGCAAAATGAGTAAGTAATTCATTTAGTCAAAACTCAACCATATCAAGATTGTTTTGCTCAACTAAAATATTTCTTGAAACTCGGTAATATTTCTTCAAGATTGTTGAATTCTTCCAAATGGACATTCAAGAAAAAATTGAAAAAATATGTCTTATTAGGAGATATACTCTACCACCGAAGCTACGATGGTCTTCTCCTTCATTGCTTAGAGCCCCAAGAATCTACTAGGGCAATTGATCAAGCTCGTGATGGTACTTATAAGGCCATTTTAGTGGTAAGGCTATCGCTAAGAACATCCTTTGAATGGGTTATTACTAGTCCACCATGGAGAAATATTGTTGTGCTTATTTCAAGAAGTGCATTAAATGTCAACATCATTATAATCTATCGCATATACCTTTGTAGGTATTATAATCAATACATTTATTATGGCATTTTTTGTAGTACGATTTTGACTTAATTAGAAAAATATTACCCCCTTATTTGGGCTAAGACATATTTATTCTAATGGCCATAGAATATTTTACCAAATGGGTGGAAGCAATTCCTCTTACCACTACAACTAGACCTTGTATCATAGAGTTCATACTACATAATATCATATGTTGTTTTGGTATCCCATCAAAGGCCATCTTCTATAATGGACCTCCATATAAGAACAAGTATATGAGAGCTTTGTGTTCCAAGTACAACATACAATATATATTTTCAAAACCTTCTTATCCATAGAGTAATGGTCAATTAGAGGCATCTAAAAAGATAGTCATTTCCATCCTTAATAAAAATGTCAAGGATAATTAAAAATATTGGCATCTTCAACTGCCTCTTGCATTATGGGCTTATATAAATAGCATTTGGATACAAACTAGGGTAACTCTATTTTTCCTAGTATATGGTGTTGAAGCCGTCATGCCCTTGGAATTAGAAATTTCTTCATTGTGCATTGCTTTACAAGAGTTCATCGATAATGGCACTATACGATAAAATTGCCTCGATCAATTGATCCTTCTTGATGAACGATGAATTAATGCTCTCGAGAACCTTTACATTTATCAAGATCACCTTAAATGAGCTTATGATATGAAAGTCCATCTTAGGAACTTTCAAGTTAGGTATCTTATGCTTAAATAGAACCAATAAAATTAAAACTTGCTACTCCACTTGCGAGATAAATTTGTAGCAAACTGGTTAGACCCCTTCATCATCATACAGAAGATGGGACCAAGGACTTATCATTTAGCTTCTCTTGAAAGTGTTGAGTGATGATCCTAAAAAATGCTCATTTTTTGTACTCTTTTCCCTATACAGTGTGGCACTTATTCTTGTAGATATAGATGTTTTATGGAAATTATATATATGTAACAGTTTATTTTACATGTTATTTAATATTTGTCTTTAAGTGTATTTTATGTAGATTTCATGGAAATTTTTGGATTTTAGCATGTTGTTTTTGAGGTTCTATTCAGACCTAGAATTTGTGACTTCATGAAGGCAAGACATCTCTGGTACACCAGTATGAAGTACGAAGTCAAGCACCTAATTCCCTTTTAAGCACCCAAATTTTGTTTGGTACTTAACTGTTAGGTGTTTGCTTCCCATTAGGTGCTTGCTTCCCATTAGGTACCTACTAGTTAGGCACTTGTTTCCCATTAAGTGCCTATTATCATTAAACGACTACTTTATGTTAGACACCTGACTCTTGTGTTGGCACCTACTTATCGAATTCTACAAACAAGGCACCTACTTCCTGGTTTATTTAGATGAGGCACCTAATTTCCACTAAAGCTAAATTACAACATGACTTTATCATCGGTAGAATAGAGCAAAAGTTTAGTAACAAACATAAAGAGAATTTTAGCATTGAATTTGAACAAGGGACAGCATCAAAGGTGACTAGTCATCTATTTTATAGCTACTACGTGAAATATTTATGTAAATTAGGTGATACTAATATCAAACGTATTCTAAAAATAGAATACGTTGAAATAGCTCACTAAGCTTGATATTTTGCTCGATTCCTTCATTCATGCAGGCAATTGTAAAATAGAATCATATTTTTTATTTATTTTAGAAATTGTAATAGGGTGTGGCCGCATATATTATAAATATGCAGGCCACCCCTAAAGATGAAGCCCTAGAATCTTGTAAATTCTTTTACTGCAGTTGTGAAAAAAATACTTCTGAGTTATTTTCCTATTAAATCGTCTAAACATTCAGTGAAGATTTAATGTGGGTAAAACCTGCTAGAAGTGTGGGCCCACTTACAATAGAGTTCTTCCCTTTAATTTCCCCTATTTTCTATTATTTATTTTTGTAGATTAGTTTAATTCCATGTTATTTCCCTCATTTTCTATGATTTCCAAAAAAGTAGTAATTTAATTTTTGAACACATTCAATCCTGTTTTCATAGACATAGGATAGGATATTGGTTTGGAATTAAGAATTAAAACTTAAACTAACATCAAAACCCCACAAAATGATAATCTAAGGGACTCATCTCTGAAGGAGAAATTATAAGCATATATTGTGCACGACTACTCACAAGTCTACGAGCTACCCCAGGTTGACAAATTAAATGGAGGCAATGATTTGAATGTAGGAAATTCACTAATGTTTTGTCCAAAATTTTGGTGCCATTTCCGGGGATTAGCCATTGTAATTTATTGTTCTGAAGGAAGCACATATACAGTAGTTTAGGTAGCTTTCTCCAAAACCTTCATCTAAAACTTTGTATGATTCCACCTAAAAATAGAGGATAGGATGGTCGTTTTATCAAAAATAAATAATTTATTTCTAAGAACCCTTCTATTTTAGTAGAATCTAAACCTGAGACTAAAACTTCTCCCTCTCAATATCTACCTATGCATTGGTAGGAACACCCACTATTTGCACAGGATCCTTCTAAAACAATAAATCTTAGAGTAGGATAGGAGATAAGTAGGGTTCAATATGAGGAGGATTTACTGAATACCCAATGTTGCCAAGTAGTATTAGATGGAACAATCTCAAATACTAACTTAGTAATCCTTTTGAAGGATAAAATAAATGAATTAGAAGCATTGAAAACTACTTTGAATGTAGTAAGTGTAGGAACTCCAATAGCAGACAGAATGGCAAAAAACATAGAGGAAGCATCCACTAGTTTTAGCTTTCCAATAGGAGAGATAGGAGGAGATCACAAGATGAAACACATCTCTACTGCCCACCTTCCAACATTTATGGGACTTCCCATAGAAGATCTTGATCTATTTTTGTTCAAATTTGACATTCTATACAAATCGGTTGATTATACAACTAATGCTCAAAAACTAAAATTATTTTCATCCACCTTGGATGATTCAGCTTTACGTAGGTTCATCAATCTAGGGAATAAATGGATAACTACCTAGGAGGGTATGAAAATATTTTTCCTAGAGCAATATCAGGATTTTAGGAGAGCACGAGATGCAAGAGAAAAAGTTCTAGATATGACCCAAAATGAAGGAGAATGTGTGGAAGAGTAGTGCGATATATTTAGCTTCAATTTACAAAGATCACCCCATTCAAAATTAGGATATAGGTCCCTAAGAAGTATTTTTCTGAAGGGACTGATGAATGAATCCTTGGAAGCCTTAAACATGATCTCTGGGGGGATATTTACCAACACCAAATGGATGATATTCAACAATTGTGTCAAAACTTTTTAAGATGATATTTACCTTGGGATGCAATACTAGTAGCATGTGCTGTAGTGGAGAAACTAGAATGATTGGAATCAATGTCCATAGCATCCTGCTCTAGCTTCACCATAGCCAAGTTTACCTGATCTTCTTACTTTAAGGACTCCTCAGTTACCAACACAACATACAACAAATCCAAACAACAGACAATAGAAAAACTATAATATAAAAAATTATATGTACCCTATGTATAATATTAAGGTAGATTGTGATCCTATCCAGTTACAGTCATGAAAACAAGTAGGTGTAGAAGTCAATCCTCTTGTAGAAGAAGAGGAACCAATAGAAATAGAAAAAGAGAAATTACCCCTTATAGAGGAAGTAGAATAAGAATCAAAATTTGTACATAACAAATAAGGAGTTCCACATTTTCCACAAAGGCTGTAGGAACCCAAGAAATCAATTTAAACAGAGTTTGATATTCTTTTTGGTTTAAAAAAAATTGATGTTTACAATCCCTCTCTTTCAAGCCATCAAAGATATACCTATCTATGGCAAGGCCATAAGAGAGTTGTGCCTCAAGAAACCATGGAGGAAACCAACTAAATAAATTAGTTTGGTAGGTCAGTTATCTAGCCTTATGTTATGAAATACCTATAGCTAGAAGTACTTAGACCCAGGAATCCCTGTGTTAACTGTAAAAAAATATGGATGTGTTTTAACCAATACACTAGTAGATTTGGGGGATGACATCAATGTCATGCCCTAGAAAACCATGCAAAAACTAAAATAGACTAATCTAAAGCCCACTAAAATTGTGTTGTAGTTAGCAAACAGGTCTACAGTGCTCCTTGAGGGAATGTTTGAAGATATCATTATTACAGTAGATGCATGAGAGTATCCAACAGATTTCCCAGTGCTAAAATCTAAGTCTAGACTAGGTGAATATCCATTAATATTAGGTAGCTCTTGGCTAGAAACAACTAATGCATACATAAGTTGTAGATATGTGTAGATGACCATTTTAGATGGTCAAAATATAAATAAATTAATCATACATCTGCCTACATAGTCTACAGATTTATTGTGAGAACTTGAGAATGAGTCAAAATATTGACGGTCTATCTATGATCCAACCAATCATGACACTTTATGAGTTGGAGGATGAAAGTGATGAGGATAGGATGATATCTCACTTTTTTAGGGAGAACCCTCTTGTCCTTCTCCTGAGTTGCCATTAGTAGGAGGAAAATACTATAATGTTCAGTAAATAGAAGTTGCACCTGGTAGAATAATTAACATAGATAAGAAATTGGTAGATGAACAACAAACTAAACAGAAACAAACATTGAAAAAATATCAAGTTGCCTTTGCTTGGGAGTATTATGACATGAAAAGAATAGCTCCTGAGACCTGTACTCATAGAATATATCTAGAAGACTAGGTTAAACCATTAAGACAACCACAAAGGAGAATGAACCCAACTATGAAAGAAATTATCAAAACAAAGTTACAAAAACTCCTCACAGTTGGATTCATATACCCCATATCAGATAGTTAGTGGATATCACCATGATTGGTGGTGCCCAATAAAAATGGAAAGTTCAGAATTTGTGTTGATTATAGGTTGTTGAATAAATCAACTAAGAAAGACCACTTCCCCTTACCCTTCATAGATTAGGTCCTTGACACCTTAGTAGGCAAGAAATACTTTTCTTTCCTAGATGGGTTTAGTGGATACAATCAAATACAAATAGGGGAAGAGGATCAACATAAAACCACCTTCACTTGTCCATGGGGGACATTTGTTTACCAAGTTTTACCTTTTTGCCTATTCAATGCACCTACCACCTTCTAGAGGGTAGTTCTTAGCATTTTTTTTGACATCATTGGATAGACTGTGGAGGTATACATTGATGATTTCACTGTATACATAGAAACTTTTGAAAACACCATAGAAAATCTAGAAAATACACTTAAACGACTATGTAACTAAGTGGGTTTAATTGGAGGCTTTATGTGATTCAAATGAGAAAACTATAGAATATTTCTTGTATTCATTAATTTTTACAAGATTTGGGGTTCCAAGGGATATCACAACTGATTAAGGACCTCAGTTTACTTCAAGGATGATATAAGAACTTATGCAACAATACAAAATTAGGTATAATTAAACCACCCCCTACCATCCACGGGCAAATGGGCAAGTTGAGATAACCAACCAATATTTGGAGAATATCCTAACAAAATTAGTGTAGCAATGTAAGAAGGATTGGGCTAATAGATTACCAGAAGCAGTGTGGACCTACAAGATCACCTGGAAGACTACTACTAGTTTCACACCAATTTAGTTAGTCTATGGGAAAAATGTTATGATGCCTATAAAGTTTGAAGTTAAAACACTTAGTATTTCTATAGAATTAAATATAAACCTGGATAATGCATAAAAATAAAAAATTAAATAAATTAATAAGTTGTATGAATACCACCTTGATGATCTATAGAAAATAGAAATCATTCAAAAACAAAGGGCTAAGTGGCATGACCGTCACACTAGGCCAAAGCAACTCAAATTGGGAGACATCATTGGAGATACTGTGGAGGTATACATTAATGATTTCAATGTATACATAGAAAATTTTGAAACACCATAGAAAATATAGAAAATACACTTAAACGTTGTGAGGAAACTAATCTATCCCTAAACAATGAAAAATATTATATGTTGATGCAAGAGGGGATAGTTTTAGGACATCATGTTTCTGTAGATGGGATCAAAGTAGACAAGAAAAAAATAAAGTCATCCAAACCTTACCTACTTCCAAAACATAGAAATATATTTTTAGTTTCTTAGGATCAACCAGTTACTGTAGGAGGTTTATATCATACTTTAGCAAAACCGCTAAACCTCTTACCACATTATTAACTAAAGATCTAGAATTTTTTTGAACTGAAGAAGGTGAAAAAACATTCAAAACATTAAAGGAAAAACTAATCACTACTCTAGTACTAAGAGGTCCAAATTGGACCATATCTTTTCACATATTTGTTGGTGCACCTGCTTCCCGTTAAGTGCCTATTCTCGTTAAGCGACTGCTTTTTGTTAGGCACTTGACTCTCGTGTTGGCACCTGCTTATAAAATTCTACAGACATGGCACCTACTTCCTAGTTTCTTTAGATGAGGTACCTGATTTCCACTAAAGCCAAATTATAACACGACTTTGTGGTCGATAGAACAGAGTGAAAGTTTAGTAACAAACATAAAGAGAATTTTAGCATTGAATTCGAACAAGGGACAACATCAAAGGTGACTAGTAATCTATTTTATAGCTACTACATGAAATATTTATGTAAATCATGTGATACTAATCTCAAACGTATTCTAAAAATAGAATACGCTAAAATAGCTCACCAAGCTTGATATTTTGCTCGATTCCTTCATTCATGTAGGCAGTTGTAAAATAGAATCATATTTTTTATTTGTTTTGGAAATTGTAACAAGGTGTGGCCGCATATCTTATAAATATGCAGGCCACCCCTGAAGACGAAGACCTAGAATTTTCTTGTAAATTCTTTTGCTGCAGTTGTGAATAAAATTCTTCTGAATTATTTTCCTATTAAATCGTCTAAACATCCAGTGAATATTTAACGTGGGCAAAACCTGCTAGAAGTGTGGGCCCACTTAAAATAGAGTTCTTCCCTTTAATTTCCCCTATTTTATATTATTTATTTTTGTAGATTAGTTTATTTCCCTGTTATTTCCCCCATTTTCTATGATTTATAGCAAAGTAGTAATTTAATTTTTAAACACATTCAATCTTGTTTTCATAGACATAGGATAGGATATTGGTTTGGAATTAAGAATTAAAAGTTCAAATAACATCAACACCCCCCCAAAATGATAATCTAAGGGACTCATCTCTGAAGGATAAATTATAAGCATATATTGTGCATGACTACTAACAATTATACAAGCTACCTTAGGTTGATAAATTAAATGGAGGCAATGATTTGAGCGTAGGAAATTCACTAATGTTTTGCCCAAAATTTTGGTGTCATTTATGGGGATTAGCCATTGTAATTTCTTGTTCTGAAGGAAGCACATATACAGTAATTTAGGTAGATTTCTCCAAAACCATCATCTAAAACTTTTTTATTAGTCCACCTAAAAATAGAGGATAGGATGGTCATTTTATCAAAAATAAATAATTTATTTCTCGAAACACTTCTATTTTAGTAGAATATGAACATGAGACTAAAACTTCTCCCTCTCAATCTCTACCTATGCATTTGCGGGAACACCCACTATTTGTACAGGATCCTTCTAAGACAATTCAACAAAATCTTAGAGTAGGATCAGAGATAATTAGGGTTCAATATGAGGAGGATTTACTGAATACCCAATTTTGGTAAGTAGTATTAGATGGAATAGTCTCAAATACTAACTTATTCATCCTTTTGAAGGATAAAATAAATGAATTAGAAGAATTGAAAACTACTTTGAATGCAGTAGGTGTAGAAACTCCAATAGCAGACAGAATGGCATAAAACATAGAGTAAGCATCCACTAGTTTTAGCTTTCCAATATGAGAGGTAGGAGGAGATCACAAGATGAAACACATCTCTCCTACAAACCTTCCAACCTTTATGGGACTTACCATAGAAGATACTGATCTATTTTTGTTCAAATTTTACATTCTATACAAATCGGTTGATTATACAACTAATGCCAAAAAACTAAAATAATTTCCATCCACCTTGGATGATTCAACTTTAAATAAGTTCATCGGTCTAGGGAATAAATGGATAACTATCTAGGAGGGTATGAAAATAATTTTCCTAGAGTAGTATCAGGATTTTAGGAGAGGACGAGATGCAAGAGAAGAAGTCCTAGATATTACCCAAAATGAAGGGGAATCTGTGGAAGAGTATTGGGATATATTTAGCTTCAGTTTTCAAATACCACCCCATTCAAAACTAGGATATAGATACCTAAGAAGTATTTTTATGAAGGGACTAATGAATGAATCCCTGGAAGCCTTAAACATGATCTTTGGAGGGGATATTTACCAGCACCAAATTGATGATATTCAACAATTGTGTCAAATATTTTTAATAAGAAAAATTAAGTTAACCCCTTGAAATGTTAAGTAGTCAGCCACTATCACCAAGACATAAATAGGTAATATGCTGAAGAATATCAAGAGTGAGATGTTATCCTCTATTTCTCTACAAATGGATACCCTCCTACTTCAAATAAAGAAGTAGGAAAATGAGGTAGCATTGGCCTACTTATATCCCAAATGCAGAGGCAAACACCCCAAAAATGTGTTCTTAAAAAACAAAGTTTGTGTATGTGCTATTTGTAAAAAGGATCTTAAAACAAATTTGTGCCCACAATTAATGAAATCTAAAGAGGAACCAGAAGTAGCAAAGGTATACTTCATGGGTAATAGGAGGAACTGACAACAGTATCCTATGGATAACAATATGCAATCAATAATGCCATCTTATGGGGGAAACAATTACCAAAACCAAGGTCAAGCCCAACCACCCAATATGTGTTGGTCGGGGTAACAACCTTGGAATCCATATCCCCAAGGAAAAAATATTTATAACCCTTACCTTGGGATGCAATACTAGTAGCCTATGTAGTAGTGGAGAAACCAGAATGCTTGGAATCAATATCCATAGCATCCTACTCCAGCTCCACCTTAGCCAAGTTTACTTGATCTTCCTACTTTAAGGACTCCTCAGTTACCAGAACAACCTACAACAAATCCAAACAACAAATAATAGATAAACTATCATATATAAAATGATATGTACCCTATGTATAATATTAAGGGATTTTGTGATCCTATCTAGTTACAGTCATGAAAACAAGTAGGTGTAGAAGTCACTCCTCTTATAGAAGAAGAGGAACCAATGGAAATAGAAAAAGGGAAATTACCCCTTATAGAGGAAGTAGAATAAGAATCAATTTTTGCACATAACAAATAAGGAGTTCCATATTTTCCACAAAGGTTGCAGGAACCCAAGAAATAAATTTAAACAAATTTTGATATTATTTTTGGTTTAAAAATATTATGTTTACAATCCCTCTCTTTCAGGCCATCAAAGATATACCTATCTATGGAAAGGCCATAAGAGAGCTATGCCTCAAGAAACCAGGGAGGAAACCAACTAAATAAATTAGTTTGGTAGGTCATTTATATAACCTTATGTTAGGAAATACCTACATCTAGAAGTAATTAGACCCAGGAATCCCTGTATTAACTATAAAAATAGAGGGATGTGTTTTACCCAATACACTAGTAGATTTGGGGGCTGCCATCAATGTCATGCCCTAGGAAACCATGCAAAAAATAAAATAGACTAATATTAAGCCCACTAAAACTATGTTGTAGTTAGAAAATAGGTCTACAGTGCTCCTTGAGGGAATGTTGGAAGATATCACTATTACAGTATATGCATGAGAGTATCCAACAGGTTTCCTAGTGCTACAATTTAAGTCTAGACAAGGTGTATATCCATTAATATTAGGTAGCTCTTAGCTAGAAACAACTACTGCTTACATAAGTTGTAGATATGGGTATATTACCATTTCAGATGGTCAAAATATAAATAAATTAATCATACATCCACCTACACGGTCTGCAGATTTATTGGGAGAACCTGAGAATTCTAGTCAAAATATTGATGGTCTATCTATGATCCAACCAATCATGATACTTGATGATTTGGAGGATGAAAGTGATGAGGATAGGATGCTATCTCACTTTTTTAGGGATAACCCTCCTGTCCTCCTCTTGAGTTGCCATTAACAGGAGGAAAATAATATAATGTTCAGTAAATAGAAGTTGCACCTAGTAGAATGTTGAACATAGATAACAAATTGATAGTTGAACAACAAACTAAACAAAAATAAACATTGGAAAAATATCAAGTTGCCTTTTCTTGGGAGTATTATGACATGAAATGAATAGCTCTTAAGACCTATACTCATAGAATATATCTAGAAGACCAGGTTACACCATTAAGAAAACCACAAAGGAGAATGAACCCAACTATGAAATAAATTATCAAAACAAAGTTACAAAAACTCCTCACAGTTGGATTCATATACCCCATATTAGATAGTTAGTGGGTATCACCATTAGTGGTGGTACCCAAGAAAAATGGAAAGTGAAGAATTTGTGTTGATTATAGGTTACTAAAAAAAAGCAACTAAGAAAAACCACTTCCCCTTACCCTTCATAGATTAGGTCCTTGACACCTTCGTAGGAAAGAAATACTTTTCTTTCCTAGATGGGTTCAGTGGATATAATAAAATACAAATAGGATAAGAGGATCAACATAAAACCACCTTCACTTGTCCATGGGGGACATTTTCTTAACGAGTTTTACATTTTGGTCTATGCAACACACCTACCACCTTCCAAAGGGTAGTTCTTAGCATTTTTTCTAACATCATTGGAGAGATTGTGGAGGTATACATTGATGATTTCAATGTATACATAGAAACTTTTGAAAACACCATAGAAAATCTAGAAAATACACTTAAACATGTGAGGAAACTAATCTATCCCTAAGCAATGAAAAATATTATATGCTGATGCAAGAGGGGATAGTTTTAGGACATCATGTTTTTGCAGATAGGATCAAAGTAGACAAGAAAAAAATAAAGTCATACAAACCTTACCTACTTCCAAAACATAGAAATATATTTGTAGTTTCTTAGGATCAACAAGTTACTATAGGAGGTTTATATAATACTTTAGAAAAACTGCTAAACCTCTTACCACATTGTTAACTAAAGATGTAGAATTTTTCTGAACTTAAGAAGGTGAAAAAGCATTCAACACCTTAAAGGAAAAACTAATCACTACTCTAGTACTAAGAGGTCCAAATTGGACCATATATTTTCACATATATGTTGATGCATCTAAAAATGCAATAGGCTCAGTATTGGGACATAAATATGGTGATGATTTTTATGCCATCTATTATGTTAGTAAAAACCTCATAGGTACTAAATTCAATTATACTATCACTGAGAAAACGTTTCTTGCATTAATACATGATCTTAATAAATTTCATCATTATATTATAGGTTATCAATTTTTTGTACACACTGACCATTCCACAATAAAATACTTAACAAAAAAACATGGGATTAGTGGTAGAATATTAGATGGTTGTTGCTTTTATAGGAATTTTATGTGACAATAGTGGACAAGCTCAAAAAATACAATGTGGTAGCTAATTTTCTCTTTGGGTTGACACCTCCAGACTATGCAGTAATAGAAGACCAATTTCTAAATGAGCATTTGTTTGCTCTAAATTATGAGATACCTTGGTACACAAACCTTTATAAAGAAAAGTTTATATTTCTCATGGATTGATGGGTATCTATTTAAAACAAGGCCTGATAAGGTCATGAGAAGATGTGTTGTTGGTAATGAAATAAATGGAATACTGAAGGCTTGCCATGATGAACCTTATGGTGGCCATTTTGAAGGAAAAAGGATTGCATATAAAGTGTTGTAGGTTGGATATTATTGACCTTCACTATTTAAAGATGCAACCAAGAATATGATCCAGTGTGACAAATATCAAAGGATGTTCAGACCTACTCTCAAATATGAGATGCTACTTCAACCACATATTCATATAGAGATATTTGATAAATGGCAAATGGAAATCGTAGGACCCATTAATCCATAGTTAGGAGGAAATATGTATATCCTAGTTTGTACTGACTAAGTAACTAAGTGGGTTGAAATGGAGGATTTGTGTGATTCAAATGAGAAAACTATAGAATATTTCTTGTATTCATCAATTTTTACAATATTTGGGGTTCCAATGGATATCAAAACTAATCAAGAACCTCAGTTTACTTCAAGGATGATATAAGAACTTATGCAATAATACAAAATCAGGTATAATTAAACCATGCCCTACCATCCACAGACAAATGGGAAATTTGAGATAACCAACCATGAGTTGGAGAATATCCTAACAAAAACAGTGTAGCAATGTAATAAGGATTGGGCTAATACATTACCATAAGCAATGTGGACCTACAGGATCACCTGGAAGACTACTACTGGTTTCACACCAATTTAGTTAGTCTATGGGAAAAATGTTATGATGCCTATAAAGTTTGAAGTTAAAACACTTAGGATTGCCATAGAATTAAATATAAACCTAGATAATGCATAGAAAGAACAAATTCAATAGCTTAATCAGTTGGATGAATACCACCTTGATGATCTGAAGAAAATAGAGATCATTCATAAACAAAGGGCTAATTGGCATGGCCATCACACTAGGCCAAAGCAACTCAAATTGGGAGACATCATTGGAGAGACTGTGGAGGTATACATTGATGATTTCACTGTATACGTAGAAAATTTTGAAAACACCATAGAAAATCTAGAAAATACACTTAAAAATTGAGGAAACTAATCTATCCCTAAGCAATGAAAAATATTATATGTTGATGCAAGAAGGGATAGTTTTAGGACATCATGTTTCTACAGATGGGATCAAAGTAGACAAGAAAAAATTAAAGTTATCCAAACCTTACCTACTTACAAAACATAGAAATATATTTGTAGTTTCTTAGGACTAGACAGTTACTATAGGAAGTTTATATCATACTTTAGCAAAAATGCTAAACCTCTTACCACATTGCTAACTAAAGATGCAAAACTTTTCTAATCTGAAGAATGTGAAAAATAATTCAACACCTTAAAATAAAAACTAATCACTGCTCTAGTACTGAGAGGTCCAAATTGGACCATATCTCTTCATCTATATGTTGATGCATCTAACAATGCAATACACTCAGTATTGGGATAGAAATATGGTGATGATTTTTATGCCATCTATTATGTTAGTAAAAACCTCACAGGTACTAAATTATATTATACTATCATAGAGAAAGTGTTTCTTGAAGTAATACATGATCTTAATAAATTTCATCATTATATTATAGGTTATCAATTTTTTGTACACACTGACAATTCGACAATCAAATACTTGACAAACAAACCTGGGATTAGTGGTAAAATTATTAGATGGTTGTTGCTTTTACAAGAATTTGATGTGACAATAGTGGACAAGCTCAAAAAGGACAATGTGGTAGCTAATTTTCTCTCCAGATTGACATCTCTAGACTATGCAAAAAATAGAATACCAATTTCTAAATGAGCATTTGTTTTCTCTAAATGATTAGATACCTTGGTATGCAGCCCTTTATTAAAGAAAAGTGTATATTTCTCATGGATTGATGGGTGCTTATTTAAAAAAAGGCATGATCAAGTCATGAGAAGATGTGTTGTTGGTAATGAAATAACTGGAATACTGAAGGCTTACCATGATGAACCTTTTGGTGGCCATTTTAAGGAAAAATGACTACATATAGTGTTGCAGGCTAGATATTATTGGCCTTCACTATTTAAAGATGCAACCAAGCATATGATCCAGTGTGACCAATATCAAAGGATGGTCAGCCCTACTCTTAGAGATGAGATGCTACTTCAACCACATATTCACATAGAGCCATTTGATAAATGGTAAATGGACTTCGTAGGACCCATTAATCTACAGTTAGGAGCAAAGATGTATATCCTAGTTTGTACTGACTATGTAACTAAGTGGGTTGAAGTGGAGGCTTTGTGTGATTCAAATGAGAAAACTATAGAATATTTCTTGTATTCATCAATTTTTACAAGATTTGGGGTTCCAAGACAGATCACAACTGATAAAGGACCTCATTTTATTTCAATGATGATATAAGAACTTATGCAACAATACAAAATTAGGTATAATTAAACCACCTCCTACCATCCACAGGAAAATGGGCAAGTTGAGATAACCAACCAAGATTTGGAGAATATACTAAAAAAAATGGTGTAGCAACATAAGAAGGATTGGGCTAATAGATTACCAGAAGTAGTGTGGACCTATAGGATCACCTAGAAGACTACTGGTTTCACACCAATTTAGTTAGTCTATCAAAAAAATGTTATGATGCCTATAAAGTTTGAAGTTAAAACACTTATAATTTTTGTATAATTAAATATAAACCTAGATAATGCATAGAAATAACAAATTCAATAGCTTAATCAGTTGGATGAATACTGCCTTTATGATCTACAAAAAATAGAGATCATTTAGAAACAAAGGGCTAAGTGGCATGACCGTCACACTAGGACAAAACAACTAAAAGTGGTAGAATGGGCATTACTATATGATTCCTGATTCTAGGAAAGGAAAGTTAAGCTCATGTAGCATTGGATGGGGCCATATGAAATGACTAAAGTCATCAATAATGGGGCTATAAGGATTAGAATAATTGATGATAGCAACATTACCTTAATAGTCAATGGCCATCGCTTGTGTTTGTACCATGTATCTAAAGCATATATGATTGAGTCTAGATTAGGCATGGGGGAGACCCTAGTTGATTCAAATTTTATCTTGAGTCAGTTATATGTGGACGTAGTCCACATAGTCCCAAAGATAATTATTCTTTAAAATTTTTATTTTTTAGTTATATTTTTGTTTTGCAGGAACGATATTCTAAGTGTGACTGTTAGGCAACCTAGGAAACCTAGGCCTAACAAGTACAAGATCCATGAACCTGTGCCTTCCCAAATTTCTAAGAGAATTGATTTTAGTAGTAGTTAGTCCCCATTGAGATAGGGGAATACTAAACCTGAATATGCACAAGAGTGTTTAGATTGGTCTTTATGGACAATAAAACACTCAAATATTGTTCAGGGGCAGATGTTGATTTTGTCCATGTTCTTCAACCATAGCGCTAAAGGCCTGATCAAAATTACAATGCATATACAAGGAAAATTTAGTACCCGTTGAATAAATAGAAGCACCTATTTTTTATTTTTTGATGGGAAAGGTGTTTGATTCTTGTGTTACGACGAAAAGTGTTTGATTCTCATTTTATAGTAGGAGGAACTTGATTCCCATTTTATGATTGAAGGCACATGATTCTTGTTATACGGTATATGATTCCTAACTCCCAATATGTTAAGAAGGTGGTACCTACATCCCATATTATGATATATCGATGTCTAATTCTTGGTTTATCTAGGAGGGTGCTCGAATTCCAAGTTTTGGGAAACTAAAACAAAATCTTCTAAGCATAAAAAAGGTTTGTATAAAGTTTATTTTTAAAGCAGGGCACATGATTGTCAACAAAAGGTACCTTCTTCCCATGATAAGCATAAGCTTCCAATTTCAAAAGTGCCTACTTCCCATGTTAAGCATAAGAACCCTATTGTAAAGGCACCTGCTTCTTAGGTCAAAACATAGTTCCTGATTCCCAAGGTGCATGTTTTCATTTTTCAAGGCACCTGCGTAACATAATTTGAAAATAATGTGCCTAATTTCCAAATGGAAAAGGCACCTGATTTTCATTTTTTTTTGTCATTTTTTGCCTTGTAAAAATAAATGTCAACATTGGAAAGTGGCCCGAGCCACATAAGCACTCCACTCCTGCACAAAGTCAAATCTATCATAGACAAAATAAAAATTTTCATCAACCAACATTTGTAGTGGGGATGTGTGTCATCCCATGGAGGTATGTTTTTCTAATTCTTATTTTTAAATTTTGTAGGATTTCTTGAATAAATCACATTGTAGCTATCGATAACCAATCACATGGATAATAATTCACCACAAGGGAACCATGCCCATCATTGTTCATTACAATTTACCTAGTCATAAAACACCAACCAATTACAATGTACCATGAATATTTGTGCATGTACACCCTCAACAAATTTAGGTGCATGATTAAATTTTCTATTTTTTTTATATTCTTTTCATAAGCATGTGTGTCTATGGAAAAGTGTTGGGACAACCCCCCATTATTGCCTTAACCACTTGAATAAACCCACTTGGCATGGTGCTATGTGGCATGGCTCTGATTGATCAACTAGTTATGGTTATCACCTCCACAAAATTAGGCATATGCTTGAAGGAAACTTACCATGAATAACCATAATCACTATTGATTATGGTGATTAATGACCTACATGAAAGAAAGTAGCTATTTGAAAAAACTACTTAATAACTATTGTAGAGCTACCTTCAAAAAAATAAAAACCAAAGAGTGAAGCTCAGTAGCACTTCTAAGAAAACTAGAAGTGTTGCTAAGTGAACTATAAACCAAAGGAAAATCATGGGGAAAATCAAAGAACCACAACCTCAAGAAGAGCAAACCTACCAACTGCTCAGGTATTTTTGTAGATGTGCAAACATAGTTTGACACTACACAATGGATGGAGTATTGTCAACTAGTTAAACAGGGCTAGGATGTGGTGGTAGCAAATGACTTAATAGCATCAATGAAGGATGGGGTTGTGCACATGCAAGGATTGGAGATTCCAGTCACTGAGGATTACATCACCAGGATTATAGGCCTTCCTCTAACAAGGTAACACACATACAAAGAGGATAACCTCACAAAAAAAATTGGAATAAGACCTCTAAAAGAGCACTTAAAAAATCTAAAAAAGAGGCTAGAAAGCAATCTAAGAGGCCTCCCAAGAGAATATGATGTGCTCAACCTCATCAATTTTGGTACTTGTATGGATTAGTAGGTAATAAAACTTCAAGGATGAAGGTATATTTTATGAATATGAGTTTCGTAGGCCCTGTACCATCACAAATAGAAGAGGCCACAAAAAGCAAAGCCCTCGTGGTAGTAGAAGAGGAATATGATGATTCTAACCTTGAGCCATGGGTGGCTAATCTACCAAATGCTTGAATGGCAAAGAAATACAGTGTCCCATTTTGGTAAGAATCTACATTTCATATTGTAGATGATTTGATTTTGTACCATGATTATTAGAAGCAAGCTGAAGAAGCTTTCCAGAAAGAGGCCACCAATTTCATTGGCTACTATTTGAATGTTCAGAAAGACAAGGTAGCCTAGACAAGGGAAAAACCAAGGAAAAGGGTAGGACATAGCCAGTCATTTCAATGTAGTAAGTACCAAAAATAGAAGGAATAGGAGGCGGCCGCTCCCAAAGCACCAAAGGGGTGAAAGCCTAGAGACAAGGAAAAGGAAACAAATCAAAAAATCTTACTGGGATGTTGTAAATATAACTGGTAATTACCAATACAAAGTGGCACAGGGATGTGCCACCTCTTAAGCATGGGGGGATTATGAGCCTCAAAAATATTCATTTTTTATACTCTTTACCCTATAAAATGCGATACTTATTCTTGTAGATATAGATATTTTATGGAAATTATATATAATTAATAGTTTATTTTACATGTTATTTAATATTTGTCTTTAAGTTTTTTTTGTGTAGATTTCATGGAAATTGTTATATTTTAGCATGTTATTGTCGAGTTCCTATTCCAACCTAGCATTTGTGAGTTTATAAATGCAAGACATTTGTAGTACACCAGTGTGAAGTATGAAGTCAAGTGCGTGATTCCCTTTGAAGCACCTGACTTCTATTCAACACTTAACTATTAGGCACCTACTTCCTGCTAGGCACTTGCTTCCCGTTAAGCACCTGCTTCCCGTTAAGCACCTGCTTCCCGTTAGGAACCTACTTCCTATTAAGCACATATTACCATTAAGTAACTACTTTCTATTAGATGCCTGACTCCCGATGTTGGTGCTTGCTTCCCGACTTCTACAGACAAGGTGCTTATTTCTTGATTTCTTTATACGAGGCACCTAATTTCCACTAAAGCCAAATTACAACACGACTCTATGGTTGGTAGAATAGAACGAAAGTTCAGTAACAAACATAAAGAGAATTTCAGCATTGAATTCGAACAAGGGACAATGTCAAAGGTGCCTAGTCATCTATTTTCTAGCTACTACGTGAAATATTTATGTAAATCGGGTGATGCTAATATCAGACATATTATAAAAATAGAATACACTAAAATACTCACCAAGCTCAATATTTTGCTCGATATCTTCATTCATGCAGGCAATTTTAAAATAGAATCATATTTTTGATTTGTTTTGGAAATTGTAATAGGGTGTGGCCGCATATCTTATAAATATACAGGCCACCCCTGAAGACAAAGCCCCAAAATTTTCTTGTAAATTATTTTTCTGCAGTTGTGAATAAAATTCTTATGAGTTATTTTCCTATTAAATCGCCTAAGCATCCGATGAAGATTTAACGTGGGCATAACCTCCTGGAAGTGTGGGCCCACTTACAAAGAAGTTATTTTCTTTACTTTCCCCTATTTTTTGTTATTTATTTTTGTAGATTAGTTTATTTTCCTATTATTTTTCCTACTTTCTATTATTTCCAACAAAGTAGAAATTTAATTTTTGAATGCATTCAACCCTGTTTTCATAGACAGAGGAAAGGTTATTTGTTTTTAATTAAGAATTAAAACTTTAATGAACATCAACACCCCTCAAACTGAGAATCTAAGGGACTCATATCTAAAGGAGAAATTATGAGAATATATTATGCAAGATTGCTCATAATTATACGAGCTACCCCGGGTTGACAAATTAAATGGAGGCAATGATTTGAACGTAGGAAATTCACTAATGTTTTGCCCAAAATTGAGGACCCGAACCTCTTAACATTATCCACTTGTGAGAATTTAATTCTTGACACACAATGCATAAAAAAATAATAAAAATAATATAAAATCAAAAATCAAAAAAATATTGCATTGCATACATCATCATGCATTTCACAGTATTGTATTTCATTAAGAAATTGCATTAGATATATCAGTAATTTCATTAGCATCACTCTATCTTGCATCGTGTTATCACTGAAGCTGGTCTTGGTGGTCTTTTGACCATTTAGGGGTCTCTGTAAGATAGGATAGATACCATATGAACATCAAGAATGATGTTTAAATGACCACTAATTATTTTACACACACCTCTTAATGTTTGAAATTTTATCAAAGACTTACACCACATTCATTTTCACTACTCATATTTCATAGAGCACCATGCTTGTATGATTGTCATGAGTCTTAATCACATATTTTCTATTGTCATCATTTGTACTTTTTCTTGTGATTGTTTGATTATTAAGGGGTCCTTGTAAGATAGGGTAGATATTGGATGACCATCAGTAATGATGCTTAGAAAACCATTGGCTATTTTACGTACACCTCTTAGTTTTTAAAATTTTGCAAGGAAAAAAAACACATCCAAACATCATTTACATCCACATTTTCCATCCTAGGTTTTTGTGTATTCCCTTCACCCAGTAAGTTGTTATAGGGTGTTCAATAGGATCTTTCGGTAATTCATCCATTCCTAGTTTTCTTTTCAAATTTTGTAGAAAGCTATCTTGATTTTTGAAGGTAGGGTATTGCTTTGATTGTACCTTGTATATCTATAAATCCCAACATAAATTCTCCCTTTTAAAATTTGAGTTTGAACAAGGAAGGATGACATTACAATGTAGTCATTTTCCCCTTAAGTGAAAGGTTTCTCTTTCTCATCCTATTATGCACATGGTCTAGAATACTAAGAATTGACAAAAGTACAAGCTCCCCTACCCAAAGCAAAAAAATCCCTTGCTCCACTAAAAAGTGATCAAGTATCTCTCTCTCAAAAAAGAAGTGATTTTCACCACTAAGAAAATAAATCCCCTTTCTCTTCCAAATAAAAATACAAGCAAGTATCCCAAAATAAGAAAGCAATCAAAAGAAAAGAAGGGGATAAAGAGATTGAATCCCTAGAATCCTCGATTATTTAAAAGCCATGTGACAATCTATGTTACAACAATGGGCTATTAACATCAACCTGGTAATGGATTAGTCTTACACATGGTGATATGTCTATCACATTAGTGACCTTATTTTGTACATACCAATGTAGCTTGCAGATGAGCAAGCTTTTTATGGATTGTATTGCCTAGTAGTTTAGTCCAATTGCATCCAAAATCAGGAAAATGATGACCGTAGGGTGATATCTATTACAAAAATGGGCTCTAATATCCTACTTGGCAATGGGGTAATCTTATGCATCACATTAATGAATTCATTATGCACACATAGGGATAATGAATATCTAGGTCTTCCTAGAAAAATTTTATCTTTCAAAGTCATGCATAAAGTATACAACTTTTAACTTGTAAACTAAGGTGTTTGAGTCTCATGAAAAGCCTTGTTGTTCCCTCATAACATATCACTATTTCACATCTCATCATATCACATCCCATCTCACACAGTCACCCTCAAATGTATAACTTTTGTAGAGGTTAACATTTTGATTCATGACTTTTATAAATTCTATAGTGTGTATAGTTAGATTGCTTTTCATCTTGGATTCATTCATTACATTTTAAGAATATCAACATAAAAATTAAATTTTCGACCATCATGTCATTAGCACATAACACACATGCATACATCTAGGTATACATTCTAGATCTATGATATAAAAAACATAGTACAAATGCATCTAGGTATACATATATGCATACATAATATAATTTCTAGGCATACATTCATCATTCATCATCACATCCATCATTGCATATCTATGTGCGTACAGACATGAAATCAACATAAACAAGACATAATATGACTAGATAACTGAATAGATAATATCATATATATATTTAATAGAGAGTACATCATGGTACAAAAATACCCTTATGCTACAATAGAATGGGTCCTATGACCTCACACTCAAAAAGAGAAGCATATATATAATAAAGTTAGGATGACCCTATACCATCAGTCTTACCACCACCCTTGACCTCATCCTTATGAGGCTCCCTTGATCCACTAACCCTCAAAGTCTACAAACAATTTGAATATCTAGGAACCCATGGTCTCACTGAAGGCTATCTTTGAATCACTACAATGAATCTGTTGGGATGGACCTACAGATCCTTGTGATGGCAACCTACCACCTAGTCACTCCACCTCCTCCAATAGGGTGATATAGATATGGTCTAATTTATGCTAAGATATATAATGAGATACCATACCCTATAGATCTATAACCTATCTGTGTAGCCTAGTCATATCACCTCTTACTTGACCCTATCCAGCTGTCATCCCTACAAACTAAAATTTTAGAGCATTACACTCTACTATAACACATGCCAGTCACATATATAGAGGGTATCACTCTATTATGACTTTGACCACCTGAACCCGTATAACATCTCGCACTATCATTAGCCTCCTAGCCTCATCTTGTAGGCTTGCAACCTAAGCTCAAATAGTGTCCTACTTTCTAAATCCCCTCCACCTCTACCTCTCACTATCCAACTAACTCTACATCAATGCCTACACTATTCTACTATCAATCACCTATCCTTGAAGGATGCAAATATTCTCCCTGAGTCTACCAATCTGAAGTAGAGTTGCATTAAACAAACACACACAATTCACAAAAGATAGAGGAAATGCCAAATGAGTCCAAGATTTCTTGAATTACTCTTACAAAAGATAGATCTTACAAAGACTAACTGCTTACCAATTCAAAATTCCTCCCTTTTGACCCTGTTTTCCCCTTTCCCGCCTAAAACTATGTATTTGAAATTTGAATTTCGAGGGTAAACTTACCAAGGTCATAACTCCTCGTTGCTCAAAACAACTATTATAGTACCTTTTTGAAAAGCTCTCAAAGGGTTAGGAAGCCTAATACTATGTTTATACATAGTACCACCATATTTTAGCCCTAAAAAAGGCCTCTAAGGTCTTCAAAATTGACCTCCAAGTTTTACTAGCAGAATTTCCACTAGTTTTGGCAGGGTTTTCACTAGGATTTTCACTAGTTTTGGCATATCTCCCAAACCGCTCAGGGTATTGGGACAATTCTTTCACTATTAGTTCTATTTTTCCATCCCCTAACAACTAAACACACTTAGAACATAAAAATAAAAATATTATAAATTTTAGATGATGCAAGATCAATATTACACCATTGGATGCTCCTACATCACAATCTACTCCTAAGGACCATCCTCCTTAGGCTCCTCCTCATCACCACCCTCCACCTCCACACCTCTCTCAAAGGTTCCATCCCACTTCTCCTTCATGCATTGACACACTCACAATTGTATAGGATCTACCGTGACACTAGCTGCCCTACCTACTTTATCTCTCTATCATAATAAAGTGATCCACCAAGCATCATACTTTGTAGTCACCCTTGGGTCCTCCACACCTTTATCAGCTAGTGGTTGATCCACTTCATCACCCATAGGCTCAACTTAAGGCCACTCTAGTTGAGTCTCGTTACTTCAATACCGATAAATCATAGGTTCATTAGATATACCCTGACACACCACAAACTATCAATTCATATGAGAATACTAAAAGTACTCTTGCTTAGTACCATGGTGGTTGATCAACCATTGACTGCACCTAATCCACCTCATTGAGGGTCTACCTCTTCCCATGGTGAACAATCTATGTAAGGTTTTCATATCACATGATTCAGTATCAACCCCTAAAAGGACTCAATATAATGTTGAAGCCTACCTAAAAAATATGACTCCATCCCTGCTCCTGATCTCACTTGAGTGGATAAAATAACCAATATCCTAGTCCACCATCTCCCTCCACATCTCCAAGGATAGCCCATTTGGTCTATCCACTAGAATGTGCTTTCAAAACCAGATCTGAAGAAGGAAATTGCACCTCAATCTAAGTCTACATCAATGCTAGATCTCATAGAGCTCATCATACACTTGTGCTAGCATTATTGTACCCAATGCCATAATGATCGACTCATCCACTATACACTCAACCAAATCCTAAACCAAGTCAAGGAGGTTCCATGGAAACCTTACACCAGATGAATCAACAACAATATGTTAGACATGAGCGAAATTATTACTACATGTCTCATTGTCAGGATACTATCATCATACCCATCCTCCATCCATACCCTATTGCTCTTCAAATTATGCTTTATTGACTCCCAATCCTATGAAAATACCCTATGAAGCACTATCCTCTGTTAACTAGTGTGTGAAGATATAATGGTGTATCCCTTGATGGGAACATAAAGAATTTTTTAGACATATTCTAATGTAACTGTCATATCACCAGTTGAAATATGAAAAGTGTTTGTTTGACTATCCCAATGATATATCAAGACCATCAAGTAGGCATGGTTTGCATGTACTGGCTCTAGTCTCATAATCTACATAAGGTCTATGGCCTTCAACAAATACCACTTGGTATTAGAGAGTGCATTTCATGCTCTCCTATATACGGTGGTAAATTGATGACGAGCTCTAAGGAGCTGAAATACAACAAAAAAAATGAACAAATAAATAATCAAGTCACGAGAAAAAAAAAATTGAAAATAAAAAAAATCAATAATTTTTTTTTGAGAAAAAATTCAACCTTAGAGAGGTCATCTCTACCTAGGACGATCTCCAAATGAGGTCGTATCAGCTTGAGATAGTATCCATAATGGTTATATTTATAATAGTTGAAATTCAAATGGGGCTATCTTACCTTGATACGACCCCTAACTCCCAAAGAGGGGTCGTCCTACCTTGAGATGACCCCCAAATTAGGGCATTTGCAATCCAATATCACAATGCAAAATAAAAAAATTTGCAAGCTAAAACAAAGATAAAAAAAGCAAATTTACAACCTACACTACATTCTACTCTATGGTGTGGTTCATTACCTTAAGTTTTTTAGGTGATGTTCCTTTACCATATTAATTAGTGAGGTTCATTTTACCTTTAAAAATCAACAAGGTGAGTATCGGGTACTTACCCTCCTCTCGCCATATCCTTTGCTCATAGAGGTCTCGGGTTGGTCCATGGCTTAGTCAAAGGCACTTTTTAGTAGCACTTCACTTCAAAAGTCAACTTCCTCCTCCCCATATCTCTCTTTTTACAATAGCATATGATGACAATGATGTTAGAAATCATGATAGTTCACATTTTATATTTTCCAAAAATGATGTGACCATTTGAGATGGTCACAAAAATGCTATGCAATTATCTCAAAGCGAGATGACCGTATTTTTTACAAAATTTTCAAAAATAAATAAATAAAAATAAAAAATCACAAAAGCAAAAAAAGTTAAATTCAAGCTTGTCATGGGATCAAATCCCTTTACAAATTGTGGAGAAAATGAGACTCTAACAAAATATCACAAACACTGCACATATTTCAGATATTGTATTCCAGATTTCTGCAAATTGAAATATTCATGAAACTTTACATATTTTTCCAGAAATTTACAATTGCATGAAACAAGAAAATACAATTATTTTTCAGAAATAATCAAATAGGTCTATTAGATCTTGTTTCTGAAAATCATTGGTAACAACACTAAAATCACAAGAAACGAATATTTTTAGAAATAACTCTAAACATAAGCCAATGTATTACAACACACAGTTTTCAATTAAATTTCTGCAGTTGAAAGTAAATTATTTCAGGTCTTCAAAGATCATTTCTATGACAATACAATTGTTACAGGGACTACCAAACAGATCTAAAAATAATGACTTCTGCAATTGTTTGATTGAAGGTTTCCTATAACAATATCCCATAAAAGAAATAATTTTAGCAATAAATGCAAAACATCTAATCATTAAAACATCTACAGAAAAATATATTATTTACAACTTTTCAGAGAACTAATTCCTGCAAGAGCGAAATATCATAATAATTTTTGGCAGAAAAATGAGTCCTCAAAATTATTTCATTGTGATAACCTGCTAAAATTGTAATCATAAAACATTAAGCACTGCATACACAAACAATTTCAAATGTAAAATAAACACTATCTACAATATTATCCTCAGAGATATATATGTCATAGAAAATATTTCTATAGATATGAAACAAACCATTCAAAACATTTTGCAGAAATAATAATATATAAATATCAAATATCAAGTCTAAAAATCATGAAAATATTTTAGCAGTTTTTTAGTTTATCCAACTTGTGACCATTGGGTAGAAATTCTTGATGATGGAGGTCATGTTGGTGGTAATTTTTGTTCATGTTTGACCTTTTGTACCTATGCCTTAGCCTTCTGCTCATCAACTGGAGTTTCAACCATAACAATTTTGATATGCTCTACCTCAATGGATCCCTCTCCTTGCATTGTGTCCTACATTTTGGAAGGTGGAGGCATTGTTCAACTGACGCGACCACATTGTTAATGACTACATCAATATCTGGAGGTATCCCGATGTTTAGGGCTAGTTTTCTTGGTATGGTTCCAATTTTAGTGGAGGGGCCCAATTCTTGAGGTTGATTTTGTTGCATCAGACTGGCAAGTGGCAGTGAAATTTCTTCTTCGAGAATCCTAGAAAAGTCAATGGTCTTGTTGTAGTCGGTTTTGTTGAAGTTGATGGATTTATTTTGTTTCCTACCGGTTGTGGAACTCTTATTAGGAGAGGCATCGATAGGTGGTGGTTGGTTGATGGGTTCAGTAGGTTTCATCACCCTATCCACTGTGATTTGTTTGAGCATGTCTATCTAGAGGGTGAAGGCACATTGGACTAACTTTGAATGCTCTACGAAATCTTCTCGAAGTTTATCAATTTTGATTTACAGAATAGTATTCTACACCCGAAGATGTGATAGAGATTCAATAGTTGGCTCAGGTGTGGGTAAATTAGACTCGTATCCAGACATTTCTCCTTTTTCATGAGTTTCAGGAATGTGTTTTTCACATCGAGTTTTCTATGCAGGTTGGAATGGTTTAGCAGACCTGGTGTGGGTTCGATGTTTACATTTTGGGATTTCAGGCTCCTCTTCTTGACTCTCTGATTCAGGATCCTCCTCAGATGGACTATTTTCTTGGGACTCACTATCGGTGGACTCAGAATGATCCGATAGGTTAGACTCTTCTACGATTGTTTCCCAAGATACTTTAACTTCATTTGCTTTTTGTAAGACCAATAATTTGATAAGCCCATGATGTGCAATTAAATGAAACTTAGGGCTATCATCAGGATTTTTAGGTTGTACGTAGATTTTAAGTATTGAAACAAGAAATATGGCAAATTGATGATACAATCTTTCTATCTTGGAAACTTCAGATTTATCAACATCCTAAGGTGATATGCTGCACAACTAGACATTCTCCCTTCTAGTGTAAAAAATTTAATGATTAAAACAATAACTTCTTGCCACTTAAGAGGAAGTGTAGAAGTAGCAATTCCCTTTATCCATCCCTCCTTGTCATGGATGATGGTACACTTTTCTCCAAATTTTTCTACCAATTGGGTGACACTTTTAGAAGAATTTTTGTAGTAGGGTAGTCCTACCTCAGGTAAACTCAGGACTTCAGAAATAACACTAGGGTTCAAGGCAATTTGGATATCCCCAATGTGAGTGACCATAGTTGCGGGATTACAGTTCATGATAAACTGCTTTGCAACCCCCTGGTCATGCCCTTGAAACTTCGTGAGGGCATCCCACCACCTAGCATTTTGAAATAATTTCTTTATGAAATCATTGGGGTTTTGTGTTTCAATGGATGGGGGTTCACTCCTCTTTTGGAACATGGAATGGGGCATGGTTTAGGGTAGACAAGAATTTTAATGGGGTAGTTTCAAAACTTGTTTTTAGCAGCTGAAAGACCTACAAAAATTATTCCATTTACAAAAACCATTTTACATTTTGTAAAATAGAAATTTTTTATCATTTTATAAAAGAATTATGCAAAAACATAAAATTTGGGAGTAGTTTTATATTTTTGTAGTGGTTTCTTTCATCAACAGAAATAATTATAATTGTAAATCCTATCCTTCTACGTATATAACTACGAAAAGATATACATTTTTTTATGGTAAAATGATTAGGGTGTAAAGTATCTTATCTCTGCAACTATTCATAACTAAAAATAAAATTTGAAATAATTAAAATTTTACCTGTCACTTTCATTATACCAACTTTCCACCCCATGACATTATTTTCAGAATTATCTTTTGCTTACGTTTCCTCTCACAATTTTATCCTTTCACAATGATTTCCCCTTCTATTTTTGTTTCAAGGCTTCAATTTTATCTCGTTGAAAAATTCTTTAGAATTTCAACTAAGTTGTAGAGCATTTTCATCACATTTACAGAGCCTTCTACAGAAGGAAAAATGAATTTTAGGGTTTTATTTTCTTTTACATGAAGTTTTAACCATGCATCGCATCTCAACCTTCCATTTAGTCCTAATCAACAGTAGTGAATGCTGATTTATGGCTCTTTTCCATAATTGGCTCAAGGTGACTACGGGTCAATGATTGGTGCTATCTTGAAACAAGAGTTTGTGGGTATTTTTTTGAAGGTGATTTGAGGAAGTTTCTAGATTTAATGAGATTTTTCTCTCCTTTATCATAGCACTTTGTTTAGAATTTAATTGATGGTTGATGTCTTCAATCCATGGCATTTATTTCTATAGGCACATGGGTCCACATTTCACTCATTACTGGTGGTTTTAGGTTGGTTGACATTTTTCTTGGCTCTAGATTTTCCTAGCCACATTGATTTTCCTGGCCACCTAAGTTTTACCTTTACATTCATGGATAGGATTTTGGCATACTTACCGATGTCAACTCCTTACATAAAGAATTTTTAGAATTTTAATTTTAATTTTATACCTTAGTTCATATGCCAAGTCTTCACAAATTTCAAAGGTGGTCGAAAGAGGGTTTTATAAATATTCATATAATTTTATCCCTTTTTTCCCTAAAACCTTTATAAATGATATTGATAAATTTATTTTATATTCTATGTTGTCACATTTATTTTATTTTTAGAATTGACACATTCTATCATATTCTGGATTGCCACGTGTCATTTATACTTAGGGCCAGTTTAAGTATTGACACTTAGAAATATTTCATGATGTGTGTTATGGATACCGTCTACGGATGGTGTTTACAGAATATTACTACAAAATATTATTACAAAATATATAAAAATATCTAAAATCTATAGAAAACATCTATAAAAGACTGTCTACAAAATTATCTATGGAAGACATCTACAGAAGCTATCTATAGAAACTATCTACAAAAGACATCTACAGAAGTTATCTATAGAAACTGTAGTTGTTAAGGTTAAGAAAATACTTTTACCTGATTCTTCCCCCAAATTGTATTATGAACTTCGGATGTATTTATTTACTCCCCCCAAACTATAATTTTGGCTATATAGCCAAAACAAAATGAAGGGTGTCTTATTTATATTATGGTGGATGGTATAATAATGAGTTTTATTTATGGGGGATTATTATAATTTTTGTGATTGTGCTTCCTGAATTTCATTAAGAAGTATCCAAGTGAGAGAAAAATAATTATAAAGCTTGATATCAGTCATCAATATATGCAAAAATAGATCTCTATCAAAGGCTTGGGATATTTTCAATCACTTAGAAAAATGGAAATCTTGATGGCTTTTGCTAAAGGGTGCAAAGTTTTGGGAGATACAAGCCATATTTTTGTAGGATAAAATGAACTATGGTACTTTCATAGGAATTTGCTTCTAACTTTTGCTTGCTTATGATATTCTAGAGTTGTTTCACAAAGACTCAAACATCCTAGTGACTTCAAACAAATTCATCTATTCATTTCACAAATCGATATGATGTTAAAGTTATCCTAATGTTTTCAAGCTTCTCAAGGACCAACTGTGTGTGCAATGAGTATTCATTCCCCATTATGAGTAAGGATTGAGTAAAACAATGGTCACTTATGCCAATAAGCTAGCTTATCTATGAGCATCCATAGGTCTTGTCCAGACTTAGCGCTACTACGTAAGGATACCTTATTGCCAAGTGGGTTTCATTCAACCTATTGTTGTAATGAGGATCACCCCATGGTTTTTGAGATACTAAGAATTCCAGGGATTCAAGCTCTTTTACCCTTATTTGAATTTTTCTTGGGATACTTGCTCATTTTGAGAGGGAGCAAGGGATTTTTATTTCTTTTTGGGATTCTTGCTTATTTTTAGAGGAAGCAAGAAGATATTTTTGGGATACTTGCTCGATTAGATGAGGAGCAAGGAATTTTTTTTTTTTTTCAAGGATGAAGGGTGAGCTTGTCCTTTTGCCAATTCATTAGTACTCTAGACCATGCGCATAGATGGATAAGTAGGGGAAACCATTCACTTTATGGCAATAGTAACTCATGAGTTAATCTTTCCAAATCTCACAATGTTTTTATATGTTCTAATGTGCGTAGTCCAAGAGAAAACTTGATTGACTAGGAATATCTTACAACATCAAAATATTGCTTGAATTTCAATGAAAATTTTCTCAAAACACTAGTGGTGGTTGAGTAATTGAGAACACCTAGATTTTATTTAGAAAACAAGGTATTATGCAACATGTGGTAGTCATTTTCCTACAAGCTCTTAAAGAAATATCCTTTTGGGCTATTTTTGAAATATTGAGACTAAAAATTGATGAAAATAAGATAGAAATATTGCAAATATAGAAACTTCATGATGAAACAAAGGAAGCATAATATTTTTTTATGAGAGAGAAGTTATTATTCAATAGTTGTTGATTGCAGTTTAGAGATATACTGCAAATCAGCTTGTTGCTTAAGGTGGTGTATGAATTCTTCCTTAGATAATGGCTTCTTGTAAAGTTTAAGCCTATGCCCATTTACTAGTAGTTTTCTTGTTGAATCATCTATAGGCTTAAGTTTGATTGTACCATTCCTGAATATCTCTTCAATTTCATAGGGTCCTAGCCATCTTGTCCTCAATTTACCTTGAAAGTCTTGGTAACGAGAGTCAAACAACAAGGCCCAATCTCCTGATTGAAATGTACATGGTACAATGTGTTTATCATGCCATTTATTTCTTTGTTGTTGGGTTATTTCAGTCCTATGTAATACTTCTAGTCTCCTTTCATCCAGAATGTTTAACTTTTCCAATCTAGCTTTCTATGCTTGGTCCAAATTCATGTCAAGTTGTACCGTTGTGCGAAGAGTTTCTATCTCAAATTCAATGGGCATGATAGCTTATTTTCCATAGACCATTTCATAAGGTGATAATCCTGTGGTAGTTTTCCAAGTTGTATTATATGCCCATACAACTTCTTTTAATCTCTCAGCCCAATCACCCCTATTAACAACTATGGTTTTTGTAATGATCTTTTCAAGTTCTCTATTCATAACTTCTACTTGTCCATTGGCTTGAGGGTGATATGGTGAGGTTTTCCTATGTTTTATTTGATAGATGTCAACAAAATGTGCAATTAATTTGGAGAGAAATTGGGTTCCATGATCTGAAACTAACTCTCTAGGTGCTCCAAAGCGTTGCATAATATTTTCATAAAGGAAATCAGCTACTGGTTCAGCTTGTGCTCATGGTAAAGCTTTAACTTCAGCCCACTTAGTAACATAGTCTGTACACACAAGTATGTGTTTATTACCTACACTTGGAGGGTCTATTGGTCCAAAAAATTCAATTTCCCATTTCTCGAATGGTTCAAACACTACTTGCGGAACCAAAGGCATTTCCATTGAAGGTGTAGGCTTACTAGCTCTTTGACAAGCATCACATCTATCAACAAATTTATGGACATATTTATTCATGGTAGGCCAAAAGTAACCAGTTTGAAGTATTTTACTAACTATCCTTTGGGTGGCATAATGGCCTCCATAGGGTTCTTCATGTGTTACCCGAATGATGTCATATACATCTTCTTCTTGCACACATCTCCTAATTACTTGGTCAGGACATGTTTTAAACAAGACTCCATGAATCCACATATAAGGGATACTCTGACGTATTAGTTTTCTATGCTCATGTGGTGTATAGTTTTGAGGTATTTTTCCTATTACTAAGTAATTTACAATATCAACATACCAAGGAGTAAAAATAGAAAGAGCAAACAAATGTTCATCTAGGAAATTATCAGGAATTAACTCATCATCATCAAATATTTGCATACGAGATAGGTGATCTGCAATGACATTATATTTTCCTACCTTATCTATGATTGTAACATTAAAATCCTATAACAAAAGAAGCCATCTAACCACTCTACCTCCTACTATAGCTTTGTTCATTAAGTACTTAATGGTAGAGTGATCAGTGTGAACAAATACTTCATACCCTGTTATGTAATATTTAAATTTATTGATAGCATGGACTACAACTAAAAATTATTTTTTAGTAATAGTGTAATTAAGCTCAGCTCCATGCAAGTTTTTACTTACATAATAGATAGCATAAGGTATTTTGTTCTCTATATATTGTAATACTACCCCTATTGCATAACCCGAAGCATCACAATGTATATGGAATGGTAATTCCCAATTTGGTCCTCTCAGGATTGGAGCAGTAATTAATTTATCTTTTATAACTTCAAAGGCTTCTTGACATGCTTCAGTCCAATTGAATTCACTTTCTTTGGTTAAGAGCTTAAGCATGGGAGCAGCAATTTTACTGAAGTCTTTAATGAATCTATGGTAGTATCCTGCATGTCCTAGGAAACTTCTCACCTCTGTTTGTGTTTTTGGAGGTTGAAGGGATTGAATAGCTTGTATTTTTGTAGGATCTACTTTAACACCTTCTTATGATATATAATGTCCTAAAACAATGCCTCCTCTCATCATCATGAAACACTTTTCATGACTCAAAGAGAGGTTTTGCTCTTGGCATCTAACCAAAACTCTTTGCAAGCTTGATAAAGTTTCTTCAAAGGTATTACCATAGACTGTGAAGTCATCCATATAGACTTCTACACATTCATTGATTAAATCAGCAAAGATAGCTAAAATAACTCTTTGAAAAGTGGTAGGTGCATTGCATAATCTAAAAGGTAAGACTTTATAAGCATAGGTGCCTACTAGACATGTGAAGGTTATCTTTTCTTGATCTTCTTCAGCTATGGAAACTTGATTATAGCCACTAAAACCATCCAAAAAGTAGAAATATTTCTTTCCAACCAAGGTATCAAGAACTTGATCAATGAATGGCAAGGGAAAATAGTCTTTCTTTGTTACTTTGTTTAATTCCCTATAATCCACACAAATCCTCCATTTACCATTATTTTTAGGGACTATCACAAGTGGTGACACCCATTGACTATCAAAAATTGGATATATAAATCCTGCC
Organism: Wollemia nobilis; assembly: GCA_028583015.1. NCBI lineage: Eukaryota > Viridiplantae > Streptophyta > Pinopsida > Araucariales > Araucariaceae > Wollemia > Wollemia nobilis. Next base: position 1,914,448 of record JAQPPZ010000159.1, read on the forward strand.
TTCAAGAGTTTAATGATTTCTTCTTGAACCACATCTTTCATAGCTGGATTCAATCTTCTTTGGGGTTGTCTTACTGGATAACATCCTTCTTGGATAAAAATGTGATGGGTACAAACATTTGGATGTATACCTTTCATATCCTCATAGTTCCATGCAAATGTTGATTGATGTTTCTTAAGCACATCTATTAATTGTGATTCTTGTATGCTTGTGAGCTCATCACTGATATTCAAGGTTCTTCCTGGTGTGATATCTATTTGCTTGCATTTTTCAGTGTTTTCATCTATCCCCATTATCTCATGTTCAAGAATATTTAAGTGATAGTCATATGGTATCATTTGTTGAGACTGACTTGTGCTTGCCTCATTAATAGCCATAGTAGATTCAGATGAACAACCATTATCTTGACCTTGATCTTCTTTTTGATTTCCTAACAGTAATGGTAATGGTCCCTCAATTTCTTGTTGAAGATGTTCACTCAGAACATTGATTGATAAGGTTTGGATATCATCAAAATCATGAGGGAAATCATACCATAGTTGCTTTGGAAAATATTTTTCTATTGTTGATTCAGGGAATAGGCTAAGGTCTTTAGTATTCTTGCCATCAGAAATAGTCATATTTCCAGATCTACAACTAATGTAAGCATCAGCTGTTGCAAGCCATGGGTGCCCTAGAATTAAGGGATGTCCCCCTAACTTTTTCTTGGGTTGTAAGACTATAAAGTCTATAGGGTATTCCCATGAACTTACAGAGACTATAACATCTTCTAGTTTTCCTTCTGGCTTAATAGTAGACCTATCTACGAGTTGGAGTACAATAGAAGTTGATTGTAATTTATGTACCCCTAAATATTCTATTGTTTCTTTAGTCATGACATTAATAGTGGCTCCTAAATCGACCAAAATATTTTGCAAGGCTATGTCACCAATGTGTACCATGAGTATAGGTATTCCAGGATCTATGTATTTTGGTAATGACCTACCTCCCATTATTATCTCAGACAATTGTCCAATGACTTGAATAGTTTGAGCTTCATTCTTCTTTTTCCTTCCTAAATTTGTGCATATGTTTTTGATGAGCTTGGAATAGATGGGGATATCCTTGATAGCCTGTAATAAAGGGATTTTGATAGTAACATTTTCTAATTCCTGAAGGAAGTTAAAAGTTGGCTTAGATGGTTCTTTTGGTATTGCCAGTATTTGAGGAAATGGTATCTCTACTTCCTTCCTTTGAGGAATTTGGATCTCTTGTTGTTTTGTTGGAAATTTTTTTGGTGAATTTTCTATTTCCTTCTCATTGTTATCCTCCTTTTCAAACAAGTCTGCAATGGGATTATCAAGTTCTATGAGAGTTACATTGTTTTCCAATACTTTTCCAGATCTCAATTGAATCTGTTGACAAGGTGCCACAGATATAGAACATGTCTCACTAGTTTCATAGACTTGTTGAACATTCTTGTTGTTGTTAGGATTAGGGACTGGTTGAGATGGAAGAGGAGGTTGCTTAGGAGGATTATTATTATTAACTAGAGGTGGAAGAAGTCTATTTTGAGGTGGATTTTGAGGGGCTTGTCCCCTAAATTGGTTTTGAAAGTTCTATTGTTGTGACGGATTTTGAGACCAACCAGATCCTCCTTGATTATATTGGCCATTAGTATTCCAACTATTTTGACTTGACATTCCTTGATTCCATGGAGGTGGATTTCCATAGGTATTGGCCATAAAGTGGGCCCATGGGGGTATGTTCCAGTCTTGATTATTTGAATAAGAGTTCCAATTTGCCTAGTTTGGTGCATTGGACCATTGATTAGGCCTTTGTGAGTTGGAATAACTAGGGTTTGACCAATTTGGTGGTCCATTAAATGGACCATTCCATATTTGAGCTACAAAATAAACATCTTCTACCTCTTCAACTTTAGGTTCCTTTATGGTAGCTTTAACAACGGAGATGTATTTGCAGTTTTCAGTTTTGTGATTCTTATCACAAATTTTACAAGAAGCAATATTGGAAATATTTGTAATGTTGAGAGGGCATTCTCTCAGGTTGTGCTTTTTCCTACATCTGTGATAGTAAATTTCTTCATTATCCTATTCTTTTGGCTTCCTATCCATTAAATCCAAATATGTAGTCAAGGTACTTAACAAATCAATTTTTAAACCTTCCAACATGTTTCCAATTTTTGCTCTTGTCACTCCTCCTATGGATGTATACTTATTACTTCTTAGAGGTTTGTTTCTTGAATAGTTTCTACAAAGGTTTACAATCTCCTCAAATATCATAATATGGATATCTCCTTTTACCATAAGGTTTAGAACCTCAAGGACATCTTCTTTCAGTCCTTTTAGAAAGAGTTCTTTTAAGATTTCTTCATCGAGGTCTATATTTACTCTAGACCCAACGAATAGAAATCTCTCAAGGTAATCCTCCAAATATTCTTCTTCTTTTTTATTCATGCGAAATAGCTCAACTTTCTTATCCCTAACTCTATAGTAATCCTGATATCATTCAAGGAATAACTCTTTTAATCCATGTTCTCCATCCCATCGATTACAAATATTTTCTCCTAGACCCATGAACCATATTAAAGCTACATATTTAAGAGTAGAGGGAAACAACCTTAGCTTTTGTTCATTGGTGGTGTAAAAGTAAGCTTGGCACACCACTTCAAATTCAAAAAGAAAAGCATCTGGATCTTCATGTGGTTTCCCATGGAAGGTGGGCAATACAAAAATAGAGATTGACTTAGGTTCTCTTGTTGTCCCATCTGTATGTAATATTGGGAAGGCAAATGTCTTTCTTTGTCCATTTCTTCTTTGGTCTCTATTCTATCTTTGTCTATCCTCCCTTTGGTTCTCTTCTACTTCTCCATGCCCACTATGTTGGTCAACCATAACTGAATGTAAAATTTCAAGAATTGGACTAGGTATAGGGTCGGTGAATATAGAAGAAGGATCTACGTGATTGTCAAATTCTAGTTTAGGTAATAAATATGAGTTGGGATCTTGTTCTAGGATTTTAGCTTGATTGGTTGATGTTGCTGTTTCAAGTTCTTTTAACTTATAAATTCCAAGCTTCCTGTTAAAGTCTCTTTGGAAATTTCCTTCTGATTTGTTGATCTTTATAAATCTTCCCTTAGAGTCTCTAGGTCTGCTCATGAACTTTCTAAATTCTCTTGTTTTTGCAACAACTTCTAATCTTCCTTGAATAGTCTATGAATATCGTTGATTGGATCAAGTTGTTCAGGTGTCATGAAGTGTTCCTCTTCAAAATTAAAGTGGTCTATCACTAATTGAATCAATTGAACAAGAAAATCTTGTGTTGGAATGGGGTTGGGATTTCCAAATTGTAGCTCATAGCGTAAATCTTGACACAGCTCTCTAAAGCGCACAGCTCTAGGTATCTTGTGATATTTCTTGCTATATTCTAGGGCTACTTATCTCTTTTCTATGTCTACAAGGAAGTTGTGAATGATGAGGGAGTCTTCAAAATATTGATTCCAAGGGTAAATTATTGGATTTACTATTGCTCTTCTATCCCAAAGCCAATGCTCACAACTCCTTCCAAGATCTAGATAAGATGAATGGTAGTTCAGCCCTAGAGTTTTTGCTATGTCAATTCTTTTGATTTCCTTCAACTCATCTGATTTCTCTTTAATAATGTCAATGTGTTCACATAGACACTCCCACTCTTTACTAGATGTTTTATTTCCTTGCTCAAAAAGAAGGTTAACTTCTTGTTGTATTAGTAATTTTCTAAGGTCTATAAGTGCAGACTGATTTAGACTATTTTCCACCATCTAGCAACCTATATTTTATTCTTCTTTCTCTCTCTTTGGTTTTGGTTTTGTTTGGGTTTTGATTTTGTTTTCTATTTTAATCCTACTATTGCCAAGTTTAGATATAAGTCACAACAAATGAATTTATAACTATCCTTAACATAGTAGGAAAATAAAATAAATTTTCTATTTTCTGAGCAATCCTACTATAACTAAAACTAGGTGTGACTCAGTCTATGAATCCATACAACCAATTTTAGTATAACAAGAAATAAAATGAAATATTGCTTGAAAAGTAAAATTTGTTGGAAATAAAATTACTAAAAGTAAAAGGTTATTTTGCTATCACTTCTTTGATTATATAGGAACTTTTATTTCACTATGATTGTGCCACTCAATCATACCTACTTCCTATTTTTCTTATCAGAGAACCCAGACCAAAACAAATGAATAGCAATCACCCAAAGCTTAGAAATTACTAGAAATAAAATTACTAAAATAAAAGGTAAAACTATTACTACTTCTTTGATTATTTAGGAGGGTTTCACTATGGTTGTGTCACTCAACCATACCTACTTCCTACTTCTACAAGTCCTAAGTATTTAGGAATGTTTCACTATGACTGTGTCACTTAGTCATACCTACTTCCTATTTTCTATAGGTCCTAAACCAAATTAAGCAATAATAATCACCCAAAGCTTGAAAATTTGCAAGAAATAAAATTTTAAAAATAAAATTTTAACTATGAAAGCATTAAAATTATTCCTCAAGAGAAAATAACCTAGCAACATACAAAACTGTTGGACTCCCCCCCCACCACCACATACAAGTAAGCCTCTCCTTTTACACTACCAAACAACTTTTTTGATTAACCACTACGATGCTACTCTCCTCAAAACAATGCCAAAATGATCGACTATAATAGCTTACATTTAATATTTATCAATCTAAGGTAATCAAGGTTAGATTTAAAGAGTAGAAATCTAATATAGATTGTACCATGGGGATCAATTCTAAGCTTAATTCAGATCTCTTTTAGTTTTAGGTTTTGTAGAAAAGTAATAATTAGAAATTAAATCATGCAGGAATGAAAATAAAATGCAATTTATGATTTATGCAATAAATATGATATTTACCTATTGATGAGTTGATCTAATGATGATTTTATCTATTGGTGAGGATCCTCGTGCAATTAGTTTTAATTATCTATTTTTACTTTCTAATCTATGATAATGCAATTTAATTTATTTTATATTCTAAGGTTAATTTTACATACTAACTATTCCTAACCTATTGTAGGGGTGAGAGAATAGGGACTGACTATAGGAGTGGGCCCTGCCTCCTAGAGGATAGTGTAAGTCTTTCTCCCCTAAACTACTTTATCTCAGTAACTAAGATGCATAACTACTACTAACATTATTCTATTCTATGGATGTAGGGAAATTACAATTACAACTACATAAAAGAAATCAAGCAGTAAATAACACAAATGATACAGTTACCATAAAAAGTGTTGCTTTATTACTGGAAATTCAAATGTACATAATGTCACATTTCTTCAAAAATTGTACAAACATTAGCTAGACGATTATTCATTAGATAGCATTGAAGATTAGACCTTTTCAAAGGTCTCCCTATGTAATATATAATATGACTTGGACAATTCTGAATATAACTCTTCCACGTATTTTTCCATGTGGAGTTGTGGACTTGATAATGTGACAACTATGTACTTAACAAAAATAATCTAAACTGACATAATTTCCTAACCTACTTGGACTCAATAAATAACCTAAGTGGTCCAAGTGGCACTTCATGAATGAACATAACAAAACAATACTAATTTGAACATTTCGCAAGATATAACACATAACTATATGCCCCTTTATTCACGGGAAGGACATAACAATCTTGCATCAGAATCTAGACAACCTAACAATATTCTAATTATACAACTTTATAGAATAACTTTACAACAACTTTATTAATTATAATATCCTCATGAATAATATTTGACAAGTCAACTAACTATGTTGATTGTAATCATTTGTTACCGTGTAAGAGTGCCATGTTGTCACTGATGTGGCATGCAACATCGGTCAATTGACTTGGTCAAATTTCTTCTATAACTTTTGGTAAAAGATCTCTTCGGTAACAGTCTTCAATAGCTACCTTCTGTAACATACTTCAATAACTATCTTCTATACTTCCTTTATAATAGTCTTCAACCACTATTTTGTAACCATGTCTAGAGCTTTCTTAATCCATCATCCTTATGTCCATCTTCTCATGTCCAAGGTCTGATCTGAATCTTGTGCTACTGCATCATACTCCTGTGAAACGTTCTTCAACATTTTCTCTATAATCATACACAACTTACACGTATTTTGCATGAAATACATACATTTGTCAAATTAACCATATCCATCATTTTAACTGATAAATCACATAAATAAATAGAAATAACCATTAAAATATATTGCAATCATGATTTAAAGATAGAAATTAAACAATTTATCACAAATAATACATGCCAAATAAATACTCATCACACAACATTAACCTGTCTAAACCCAAGTATGGTCATCTTGGTCAAATGACTCATTGCTTTCATCATTTTCCATCTTCTCTATCAACTCATCACCTGAGGGGGTAGTCATATAATTATAAAATTCATAACCAAGTCAATAATAAAACACTCGATCATGCAAATTGTGTTTGCTCAAGAATCATTGCCAAAGATAATTATATGTCCTTCTTGCTTAGGGTAGACAACAAGCAAAAAAAAAAAAAAATAGGCTAATGATTTATCTCATATGCTTAAAGTCATCGATTATGGACTAAAAAAATCTACTTATGGCTAATTATTCTACTGCCATCGCCTATAGACTAAAAATATCCACAAGAGAGTAAAAAGTATACCAACAACTTAAGTTATTCAACATGTCAAAAGTAATGATTCTATGGTTTTCATCCTTTCTATGATTGGGGTATCTTACAATGATTAGATCAATGGACATCATCAACCATCAATATGACTTTAGATTATCTATTTTTATTTCAAATTGTGCTTTCACACAATGCATCCCAAAAAGGGGTATTTGTAGACACCTAAAACACATCATATATAGGAGACTATCTAAATGGACTCCTTTAAAACCATGTGTCCCATATTGGATAGCCTTATGGTTAAAACAATGGTTTTCACCATTTAAATAGGGATATTTTCCTTTGCAGTCAGGGTCATCTCACCCCAAGATGACCATTAGATTTGGTTCATCTTACCTTAAGACGACTGCACAAAAAGTAAAACTTAAAAATAAAGTGGGATAGTTGGCAGTCAAAATTACTAGTTAATCCCATGCATGATCCCACATCAATATTTAACACCTTGCATGAGCTAAAATATAATAAATACATGTATTTATCAATTGCATGATATTTCAAAGAAAAACATTCACTTTTCTTAATGCAAACTGCCTCTCCACTTTTTCATGCAAAGGGTTTGTGCTATTATTGGGTTTCTTTCGAGAATTTTACATATTAACACTCACCCCTCAAATTTGCTCTCTTTATCATTATTTATCTCATTGAAGCTTTATTTTTATCATTCTGAGTTCAAGTTTATGAAATGAAGTACTATCACATTCTCGACCCCCCAAGTTCTCCAACCACTGAAAACCATACCACTAGATTGCTAAAAGTATTGAAGGTCGTAATTCCACCTTTTGTGTAAATCAAATATTTTTACTTCAATGATCAATCTCACCTACTAAGTCACTCCCACAACACAACAATCCATTGATAAAATACTAGGTCGGTCTTAGACATCATCTCGACTCGACCACAAAAGATACAATTATAGGGTAGCAGTTGTCTCTGTATGATATGACCCACATATAAGATTATCTTACCCTAAGAGTCTTTGGTAGAGATTTGATTTTATGTTTTTTATTTCAATATGGTTTAGAATAACATATTTCTTGTTTCTTAGATCAGTCAAAATTTAATTTATGCATGTATCTTCTTACATTTCATTTTATTCATCACAATATTATTATCATTAAAATGAGCCCTATATTGAAGGGATCTTCATATGCTATTGGTATTATTTGATTTATTTGTGTGCAAAATACAGGTTCATGATGAATACAAAGAAACTTGTCAAAGCAGTGGTCCTGGAAAACCTACCTTTACACTATGTTAGCAAGGAAGATCTTGCAGAGTGCACCCAAATTATTTATGTTGTAATTCATTGTATCTATTGGTAGTAAATCCATTAAGAGAGGATTCCATTGTAACTGTAGACCCAAAAAGGCCACATACTTAGCAAAATTTGAAAATATGGCTAAGTGTTAAAAAAATCTTAAGGGTAGTGTCAAATTATACTAGAGAGTTTGATAGTGTTAAATTTTGTTGGAGAGCGAGCTCAGTACAATTTTTCATAGTCAAAATGATCAAACATGCCTTAGCAGAGTTTGGAGGAGTTCAGTAGAATAAAGAAAGGTGAGGATAACTCCAGGTCAATGTTAATTTTTATGCGTGTAAAATACAGTGTCAAATTCCACCAAAGAGCGAAGACAATACAAAATTATGTGGTCAACTTGGTAAAATAGTGCCTAGTGGAGTTTTGAGGAGTGAAGTGGATTAAAATATGGGTGAAAAAAAGTCTTGCTTTAGGAAAATTTCACCAAGTTGGTAGTTATAAAATCCATTTGATTAATATGTAGTGTTAAAATTCGTAGTCAACCCAATCAAAGTTGGTTCAACGAAATTTAGAGTAGCAAAATTTCCAAAAAGGATGACTCGATAGAGGGTTTTGCTCTCCACCAAGTAGGATCCTATGATTTTTTTCATGCACCCACGACACAATTTAAAATTCCATGATAAAAATGGTCAAACCCGACCTAGCGGAATTTCAAGGAGAGAATTTTTGAGAAGAGGGCAACCCGCGGTGGAATTTTTCAAAGGAAAAAATCTTCAAGGCACTTTTCCACCCACATGACTAGATGCCAATTTCATTGCTAAATTTGAAGAAGAGAAAAATGATAAAGCATAAATTAATGTAGGACACATCATCAAATCTTTCATTTTATGGTCAAAATGGTCAAACCTAGCCTAGTGGAATTTTGATAAGTAAATTTTGAAGCTAGAAAAGCATGTGGTGGTATCGATTTCAAGTGGGCCAAGTCATATTTCATATGATTCATTCAAAGGTAGATCAAAGGCTAGTGAGGAATTTTTACCTGAGCTTAAAAGGGCAAGATTCCACACTTATAAAAGAAATGAATCTTATTCTACGTGAATACTAAGTGTGAGCATAAAAGCCAGGGGAAATCATGCATTGCAAATATCAAGATCCATCAATAATTTAAGTTAGATATAAATGGTGGAGAAGTCACAACAAGAACAAGGGATGGACCTGATTAGTCTATATCCAGCTTAGCTATCAGATTTTGTGGAAGGCCGAATGACTTGTAGAGGTCAAAGTTGTAGAGGGTTTCATGGAGTGCATCTCCTTTCTTTTTGTAAATAAATAAGAGACCACCACCTCATCCCCTGTTGATCTGACATGAAAATTGGCATGAAAATATTCCTATCTTTCTATTATCATTGTGAAACTATATATATAGGTTGAACCCTCAATTTAAAGGGTCAAATCTAGAGTGTTTTCTTGCCCTATTCATATAAATTTTTGAGCGATCAATAGAAGGAGCATTACTTGGATGTTTGCCTCAAGCTCTGTCTTCATTTCTTATGAATTTAATCTGTGAATTCATTTCTACTACTATTGTTATGGTTAGTCAATTATACTAATATTGGATTGCTAACTAAAAGCAAATTGAATGCTTCATGTTTAATTTTTTTTTATAGAGGACTCATTTTTCTATTAATCAGGGTGTTGATCTAATTCTTCTATTTTGATTATTAACATTCTAGATGTTTGAAATAGTTCTCAAGGTATTTTATTATTCTGTAATGGTAAATATATATATATTTTAATGTTGTTAGTTTCAAGTGTGGCATACTAGAAATGTGATTTACTAGAAGGTTATTTATAGTTGTCTATGTTGTTAGCTTTATCCAACCATCATTCATTCAATTTTTCTAACCCTTATCCCTTTTTCTATCCCTATACTTACATTTTAAACTGAGCTTAATAGAGTCAACATACAATTATTTGAAAAGGTATACCAACCTACTCTAGATGTTGGATTGAAGCAATAATAATCCATTCAATGTCAATTTTAATCTATGATTAGTTGGTGTGTGCCTTCTAGAATATTATAGATTCATAGTCACAGTTCAAGTTTTTCTTGATGTCAATTTAGACCCTAAGAATTTTGGCATGCTTAGTGGGACCCTAAAGACACATTGTATTTCCCCTACCCATTCTATTTAATTATTTATAATTATCATAGGAATCAAGATTTAGTGAGTTATATTGACCTCATCCAGTGGGAAAATAAATTCACTTGACAACTCCTTGAGTGCAAGAAACTAGAAAAACCATCCTAGTAGCTCATATTTTTCATGTATACTAGGTCATCTACTAAAAATAGCCAAGACCCTACTGCATTTTATGAGATTCCCCTAAGAGGGTCCAATATTATAAGAGGTTTCTTCTTAGAATCACATTTAGAAGAGGTTCCAATTGAATTAACCTCTAAGTTACCTCCAAGACTAGATCCATTAAAAAAACCACCCACAATGGCTCAACAACAGAATGTCAATTAGAATTAGCCACCATAAAATTATCCCAGCTGGGATACCTTTGGACCTCTTGGGCTTACTAATATGAATGATATCCCCTAGGCTATCTCAAAATCCATACCCACATTTGATGGTATATAAAAGACTACATATGAGTATTTCCAAGATATGTTGAACTTATCTGTTATTCACAATATCAAGAATGAAGATATTATAGTCAAGCTTCTGGCCCTTTCTTTCAAAGGAAAGATCTTGCACTAGTTTAGAACCTTGGAAGACAAAACCATCACTTTATGGATAAACTTAGCTGGCCATTTTGTGGAAGAATTCAATGAGTCATCTGATCCATTTTCACTCCTAAACTAGTTCACATCTATGCAAAAACACCAACATGATTTAGTCTCTGATTTTAACTTGAGGTTTAGTAGGACATGGAAGGGGATTCCCCCTAAAGCTAGACAAGTTGCATCCTTAGCATATATGTATTACATCAAAGACCTTATGTTAAACCTGGGGCTACAAACTCAATAATTAGGTATAAACACCTTCCCACATGTCTACCAAGTAGCTATCCAAGAAAAAAATATGCTAGTTGTTGTAGGAAGGCTTCCACCAAAAATGGTCATGCCTTATTGCTCTAAATTTCTTCAATTCCCACCAAATGTAGCCTCTCCTTCATATATGGATCCTCTACCATCTCCACAAGTAGCTATTGGATTTTTTGAGTGGTTTTGTTCAATTGATGTCAAACAAGTTAATGTTCTCCAGTGGTTTTTAGTAAGGAAAAAGAAAAGGTCTAAGATGTCAAACAGGTTACTGTTCTCCAGTGGTTTTCAGTAAGGCAAAAGAAAAGATCTAATATTATAATATTTTATTCTTATAATATCCATGATTGATTCATGGAATTTAAATCCAAGAAGGTGTCATCTTATAAGAGCTTTAAAAAACCCATGTGGTAGTTTGAAATATTAAGAGTTTAATTATTTAATTTTAAATAATTTAACCTTAAGGTTAAAAATTAAAATTAAATAATATTTAATTTAAGGCCCAAAGTTTTTTTATTATAATTTGAATTTTAATAAATTTGAATTACTTTCTGTCGTGTTAGATAAACCTATGGATTGCATATATATAATACCAAAAACTTTGGTATTAAATTATCCTTGCGAATGATTTCAAAAAAAACATGTGCCAAGAGAGATATTCATGTGAAATTCACATGTGTTTCAGCACTGAGAAGAGGACAAGGTTTTGTGGCCAAAAAAATATACTCGAAGTCCTTTTAGTTCATTTGGAAGCCAGAGGTTGCATTAGAGCATTCAAGGAATGCTAGATGCAGGTTCAAACCGCGTGTGCTCTATTTTGCTGAAGAGGAGGATCATTTTCATTGTGGTGCATGACGAGGAGGAATTCAAAGGTACCTTGATGCCTTTTGGTTTGTGTGGAGCCACGCAACCTAGTTGGTGGGTGCAAGCACTATGAAAGCACTTGGGGGAGAGCCATTGATGGCTCAAATCCTGCCAAGGCCTTTTGGGCAGCATAATAGAGGTATGCACTTTGTTTGGTGGTTGACTTTGCATGCAAAAAATTAAAGGGGAAAATAATTTTTATTTTCCAAAGTCTTATTTTAATTAAATTCTTTGCATAATTATTTTTGTTTATAATTTATAGAGGGGAGTTAAAAGGGGTATGCAAAAATTTAATTTTTGAGTTGAATTCTTAAGTGGTTAAGGAGTTATAAGGTAGTAAGAAAATTTATTATTTTGAGATTGAGGGTTGTTGAATATTATTTTAAAGTTGGATATTATAAGGTGTATTTGAGTGTTATTATTTTTGTATTGAAGAAATATTTTGGAGAAGTGTTAGAGTGATATTTTTTAATCTAACCTTTGTGCTTGGCAAGGAAAGTGGTTATAATTGAGACACGTTTTTAAGGAATATTTTTCATCAAACAAAGGTATGGGTACATATTCATTGTGAGTGATTATTGGATGTTGTGAATACTAAGTTGGGGTGAAATGGGTTGTTTGATAAGAATTTTTGAGTTTTGTATTTCTGGAATGAAAGTTGATCCTAGAAACCTTGATTGATTAGCATTGTTGGAAACATTGAATGAAAATTTATATGTATGATTAGGGTTTGATAAAGAACATGAGTATCATTGTTATGTGAAGTTGAGAACTATCTTGGAAATATGATTTTTGCAAGAACATGAGTATCATTATTATGTGATATTATTTGATTAGCATTGTTGAGTGAGTGTTCATATGCTTAGAATAGGGTTTGTGAGCAATGATTATTTCATTGAGTGATTGATTGAGTGGATTTGTTTGAGATTAGTCAAGTGGAAGTGTTGAAGTGATAGTTCTAGTTTTGTGAAAAAAATTACTCTATATTCTAAATTTATTTGAGGAAGAGTTTGAAAGTGATTCAACATTATTTTGTGTAAGAAGCATATTGAGTCTCTAAAAATTCTCTATATGTTTCTATGGTAGAGAGTGAAAGTGATTTAGCATTATTGTGAATATGAAGCATATTGAGTCTCTAACAATTATCTATATGTTTCTATGAGATTAAACAAGTTCTATAGAGGAATTGTGATCAGATTAATGTAAGCTTTTGTGGAAGCTTACAAGGTAGATTTGAGGTAAGTCTTAGAGAAGACTTGAGAGCAGAGTTGATTGATTTATTTGTTCAAATATTGGGTTAAGATTTGGGGTAGATCTAGCAGAGTTGATTTATGATTAAGTCAAGCTTTGTGTTAAGGCTTGAGGATAGAGATTGAGCATATTTGTGCTAGACCGAAGGACTGTGTTTAGTGCATATTTGAGGATAAATATTGAGTATATTTTTGCTAGACGAAGGACTATATTTAGTGTAGATTTGAGGATAGAGATTGAGCAAATTTATGCTAGACCGAAGGGCTATGTTTAGTGCATATTTGAGGATAGATATTGAGAAAAATTATTCTATATCGAAGGATTATGTTTAGTGTAGATTTGAGACAGAGTTAAGAGTAAGATTTGGAGGTGACAGAGTATAGAGGATGGAAGTCTCTAGTGGATAGATGTCCATTAGCCTGAGTAGTGAAGAGAGGTCTTATGTGTGAGGACAAGAGTCTTCAATGTATAGATATCCAGTAGCCAGTGCAATGGAGGTAGTAGTTCTTCTAGAATATCACTAGCCAGAGCAAAGGAGAAGGAGTTATCCTATGTATAGAGATCCATGAACTTGATTAGGGGATTAGTGTCTCCTTTAGATATAGGTCCATCAAAATTGCAATAGGAAAAGGTTTCCCAAGAGATTTGTTGAGAAAATTTTAGTGAAATATTTTCTTTATGGAGTAGCCCACATTGGGTGAACCATGTTAAATTGGTATCTCTATTGTGTATGGTGATTTGTGCATTGCTTTGATTACTGCTCTTGATATTGATATTGATACATTGCATAATATTAATTGGGAAAGAAAAAGTAAAAAGTGGTCTTATACTATTCACCCCCCTCTTAGTATAAGCTTGTGTTCTTCAAGTAGCTCCATTATTTCCTCCTAAAACAACCCCTATTGTTCCTTTTTCTCCTCTTCCATCTCAAAACCCCCAAGAATCATCTCTATTGTTGGACATCCAGAGCACTCTAAAAATAATCAATAACAAGGTCAATGCAATGGAAAAGAGGGAAATGGAGAGATTTCAATAGAGAATATTCCCCTATATTAACAAAGATCAAAAACCTAGTACAAGTGGTAGCGTAGGACCTAGAGTCAATGCAAATCAAGTAGAGCAAGAATATGCACCTGAAACTAGTTTGGTCAATGTTTGGTGCTTAGTTTGCAATGATCCTCATGATTCTGACACTTGTATGATGTACCAACACCATGTGCAACAAGCCATGGAAAATGCTGAGAGAAATCAAAAGGGGAGGGTTAACATGTTGTGGCAGCATGATCAAGTTATGATTGGACAAGATTTTCCTAAAGAAGAATAGGTCTCTATCATGACTAGATCTAGAAAGAAGTCTTTGCAAGTAGATCCACAGAAAATGGGTAGTTTCCAAGTGCCTTCTCAGAAGAAAAGAGAATCACCACTATAGGGAAATGACAAGTTCCCTATTCCATAAGTTATTGATAAAAGTGATGCAATACCTAGAAGACAAGAAAAGGAAGTGAATACTCCAAGAAGAGGTGAAAAGGAAAGGAGCAAAGAACAAGAAAGTGCTAAAAATGAAGCCCAAGAAAAATTGAGATTCCCTTCCATTACAAAAGGTCAGAGAATAGAGGCTACTCAACAATACAGAAGGAAGTATGGTGAACCAGAAAAAAGGTATGAAAGATCCCCACCAATTCAGTCTGAGTATAATATTGTTGAAGAATTGAAAAGAGCCCCATCTAGGGCAAGCTTGTATGATACACTTTTCCTCCTTGGCCAAATAGATTTGTTGAAAGCTTCTCTGCATAAGAAGTCTCAAGGAAAAGAAACCACCATAGTGTTCAACCTAGCACAAGATAAAGAAAATATGTCTCCTACCACCTTGAAGAACAAACCTCCTCCATTCTACATCTCTCTTAGGATGGAAGGATGGATAGTCCACAACTGTATGATAGACTCAGGGGCCTCAACTACTATTATGCCAAAAGCAGTCTATGATGAGATGGGCATGGAATACACAAGGTCATGTCAAGGGGTCTTACAACTTGATGGTACCCTAGTTAAGATTGTAGGAGTTATAAAGGATGTATTGATGAGGTTGCATAGAGCCCCAAAGATTACCATTGTACAGGAAATTGTGGTAGTAGATCTTGAACCTTATTTTGGTATATGCCTTTCAAGAGAATTTACTACCAATATGGGAGGATATATGTATTTAGACTACTCTAGTATGATGATTCCATATAAAGGCAAGAGAATAAGGATAACCCTAAAAAAGCCTGTATCTTTCCATATTGAAAATATTGAAGAAGATTTGTACAATCATTCAGTAATGGAAGAGCCAGAGTTAGTGGAAATTCTAGAAGATTTAGAAATTGAAGATGAGTTACCTTTCAAAGATGATAAGAGAATACCCCTACCATATCTAATCAGTCACTCAGACAATCAAAAATTTGGACAATGCACTTTGATGGAGCAAGGTGTAAAAATGGGGTCGAGGTTGGTGTAGTGTTAAAATCTCCTTCAGAGGGTGTGAAAAGTTTTGCTTTTAGACTAACTTGGTCTTGTACTAATAATGCTGTAGAATATGAAGCTTTGTGTTTGGGATTAATGCAAGCAAAAAAATGGGAATCAAAATGTTAGACATTTATGGTGACTCAGAGTTGGTGGTTAATCAAGTTACAGAGAGATGCAATAGTAAACATCACTACTTAAAAACATATAGAAATAGAGTGTGGGATTTTATGGAATCATTTGATGCTCTAAATATCCACTCTATCCCTAGAAAGCAGAATGTACTAGCTGATGCTTTGGTAGTTAAAGGCTCTAATTTCAATCCCTCCTCAGACCTTGGGTCAACTACAAATAGAAGGGTCAAATTAGTCTTCAGACCCATAGTGCCAGATAGACAAATTTTTTGGTAGGTCTTTGAGAATGATGATCAGATAATTGACTTTCTAGTTAGAGAAGCTTGCTTAGCTAATGTGCAGGAAGAGCTTTCTCAAGAAATAGATCAACAAGATATCATTTAGTTGAAGAATAATCATATTCCTAAAGGCCTGATTACATTAGAGAGTTTGTTTGACAATGAGGATGGAAAGAAGTCAAAAACCATGAAAGTAGATGATAAAATATGTAGTGAGATTGAAATAGAAGAGAAAAAGAAGATTAATATTGGTGTCAAGTGTTCTCTAGAAGAAGTTGAGGGAGTCAAGGCACTATGCTTCAAATACCTAGATATTATTGCCTGGTCATATGAGGATCTTAAGGTATATGATAAGAAGATTATTCAACATACCATCGAGTTAGAGCCTAATGCAAAACCCTTCAGATAGAGACAAAGGCCTGTGAATCCTAAAATTGAATCCATAATGAGGTAGGAGTTGCTCAAGCTACTTAAAGCAAAGATCATTTATCCAATCAAGCATTCCACATGGGTTGCTAACTTGGTTCTAGTAAGAAAAAAGAATGGAGATATTCGACTATGTGTTGATTTCAAGAATCTGAATAGAGCATCACTGAAAGATCATTATCCTCTCCCCTAGATTGATCAGATTTTGTAGATGGTAGTAGGGGTAGAAAGGTTCTCCTTACTAGATGGCTTCTCTGGATACAATTAGATCTGGGTCAAATATGAAGACCAGTTCAAAACAACCTTCACCACTAAGTGGGGTACATTTTCTTATCAAAGAATGCCTTTTGGCCTATCCAATGTAGGAGCTACATTCCAAAGGGCCATGGACTATGCTTTTGGTGAGTTGATCAATAAAATTATTTTGATTTATCTTGATGATATGACTATATTTTCTCATAAGAAAGAATCACATCTTGAACATTTGGAGAAAGTTTTCCAAAAATACAGAGAGTTTGGCATCTCTCTAAATCCAAAGAAATCATTCTTTATAGTCCATGAAGGCAAGTTATTGGGACATGTAGTCTCCAAAGAAGGGATGGCAATAGATCCTGATAGAATAAAATCAATTCTAGCCCTTCCTCTCCCCACAAATAAGAAAGGCCTACAATCATTCTTTGGGAAGATCAATTTTGTGAGGAAGTTCATCTCAAACTTTGCTCAAGTGGTCAAGCCCATCTCAGAGTTACTCAAGAAGAACATGGAGTTCAAGTGGATTGAGAAAAGGAAGCAAGCCTTTGAGGCAATAAAATAGGCAATTGCAACTGCACCTATATTAATAAATCCTGATTTTAGCAAGGACTTTATCTTATATGCCTATGGAGCTGAGGAAAGCTATGCATCAGTGCTAACACAAAAGGATGAGAATGAAGAGGAACACCCCATATTTTTTTGGAGCCAAACTCTTCATGAGTATCAAACCAAGTATAACTTCATTGAGAGGCAAGTATTTGCAATCATGAAATCCTTGAAAAATTTTAGATAATACTTGGTCCAAAGCAAGACTCTTATCTATGTAGTGCACCCAGATGTGAGAAATTTTATCCTTCAAGGAGAATTGGGTGATAAAAGAGTTGGTTGGATTACTAAGATACAAGAGTATGATGTAGAGATTCATCCCACAAAGTTGGTCAGAGGAAGAGCATTATGCTAGGAACTCACAACTAAAGCAGATTCAGATCAGATAGTAGCTTGTCAAGCAGCACCTATAGAAACATAGTGACAGTCTTCTAGAAGGATCAGATTGGGTAGACCAGTTGACAACTTACTTCCAAATAGGAGCATGTCCTCAAGGTCTCAATCCTTCATAGAGAAGAAGGTTCAAGCTTCAAGCTTTGAAGTATGTATTACTTCCTAAAGGGTTATACAAGAAGAATCTGGATGGAGTGCTTCTAAGATGCCTAAAAGATAATGAAAAACAAAAGGTCATTGAAGAATTTCATGGAGGTTTGTCAGGAGGGCACTTTTTAGGAAGAGTCACTACTATGAAGATAATAAGGGTAGGATACTACTAGCCCACTATCTTTGGAGACACTTTCAAAGCAACCAGATCATGTGATAAGTGCCAAAGATATGTGGGAAGGACCAAGAATGCAACATTCCCACTTAAACCAATCCAAGTGGAGGAGCCTTTTCAGCAATGGGGGCTCGATTTTGTGGGGGTAATAAACCCAAATTCATCAATAGGTCACAAATACATTTTGACTACTACTGACTACTTCACCAGATGGGTTGAGGCTATCCCAACCAAGAAGTCAGACCAAGAAGTAGTGATTGAATTCATGGAAAATTTGATCACAAGGTTTGGACTTCTAGAAGCACTAGTAAGTGATAATGGCCCAAATTTCATAGGTGCAAAATATATTGAATTTACAAGCAAATATGGCATAAATATAAATAATTCTTCTAACTATTACCCTCAAGGGAATGGATTAGTGGAATCCACCAATAAAAACTTGCTTAGAATTCTAAAAAGAGCACTAGAGGATAACAAAAGAAGTTGGCATCTTCTACTAGAGCAAGTTTTGTGGGTAGATAGGATCACTATCAAGAGGTCCATCAAGACATCCCCTTATGCATTAGTGTATGGTAAGGAAGTTGTTCTACCCACTCACCTTGAAATACCAACTTTAAAATGGGCCAACCAAGATCAGGAGCTAGATCAAAATCCACTAGAGGCTAGGTTGATGCACCTTCTATAGTTGGAAGAGAAAAGGACTCAGGCATATGAGAGCTTCCAGAGATACTCCATGAATACAAAGGAGTGGTTCGACAAGAAATCAAAGCTCAGGAAGTTCAAAGAGGGAGATTCAATTTTAAGGTGGAATGTAGAAAAGTCTAAACCAGGAAACCACCAAAAATTTGATTCCTTCTAGGAAGGACCTTTCAAGATCATTGAAGTGAAGAAGAATAATGCCTTTCAACTTCAAGATCAATAGGGGAACATACAACCCATTCCGATCAATGGGTATCATCTCAAGTTGTATTTCAGATAAGAAATCCTTCCTATGTAATATATGTACATATTATGTATTATATTTTACTTAAAAAAAAAATGTGACAAGTGTTATTTTTTGCTCATAATTGGGACTATGTTATATTCTATGAAGAGGTAAAGCAATGTAAATTTTCATAGTCAAAAGAGTCAAACTAGCTCCAACATAATTTCTCGAGAAATCCTCTCCAAAATTTTTGAATTTTGAAAGGTAGTACACCCCTCAATAGTCCATGAGATGAACATAGTTTTAAAATTCATGGTCAACTCAGTCAAAGTTGTCATCGCAAAAATCCAACAAGCTAAATTTCCAAGGGAGCATCCAAAAAGAACATTTAGCCTCTAAAAGCAAAATTTTGAAGACTAAAGCATAATGTTAAAATCCACTGAGTGCTAAATTCCTGTGGTTGAAGATGAAGTATCAAGGAGTTTTAGTCCACAAAAAAGAAATAAATGAGCCTTAAAAAGTGTGCCAATGGATAGTCTACCACCAAATGCTATGAATTTCATCCAATCAGTGATGTAGATTTCACTGACAAGCCATGCTTTACATCATCTTATTCACTCATTTGAATGCATGGGAAATAACTACCCATTCATCTACCTCATTAATGGTGGAGGGGTGCATGAAGATCTATTTAAAGGATGAAATTCGAGAGCAATCATTTCAAATGAATTTGGCTAAAGAACTAGAGTGCTATTGAGTGAAATTGCTACATATTCTAAAGATAATTGCTAAATAATTCTCTAAAATGGCATCCAATGTTGCAAAGCAAGTTGGTCAGCAAGGCAAGGTTAAAAATCAAATTACACTGATAAGAATGCAGTAGTTGTAGACACAAAGATGACCTACATAACCAGAGATCAGCTCAAGAAGGAGTTCGAAGTCAAATTCTTAAAGGGGGAGCCTCTCTCGAATCAAGGTATTTGTGCCATGCACTCTTTGCTATCTTATTATATTTGTGATGTAGTTCATCCTTACCCAAAATTAATTTCTACCATAGTTAAATTTTATGACCCCTCAACTAGGGTAGTAAAGACATCCCAGGGTAGAACCTTATTTCAAATAACTGAGCAACTTTATCGAGATTTGTTTGCAATGGGTAAGCAACCCCCTATAGCCCCTAAAGAATTTAACCCAGAACAACAAGCCAAGTACTATACTCTGAATAACCATAGCCAAAATGGTGACCATTTTAGGACCTGGGTATATAGCCAATTCAAAACCATAAAATCAAAAGAAACCCTACCAAAAACCCCAATTGCCACCCAACAATTTGTGAATCTAGAGTTATTTTCCATGTTAGTTGTATTAGCTAGCCTAGATTCTGATATGTATGTAAGGGATTGGCAGTTAGCCACTATGTATTGCATCTCAAATATCAAAATGTATAGGACACCAATAGGGGATGGTAACAATCACCCAATTTACTTCAATTGGCCTACGTTCCTTGCCAAGAGAATGCATGAGCAACTGGTGGCTATGAAAAGAGAAGAGGAGAACCCTTCATTCAGACATTGCTCTAATTTAATTTGGATGTTCCTTAGTGCTACTAGAAAATATAACCCCTGGGTATCAATTGTAGACAAAGATGAAGAAGGGCATCCCATACCAGTCTATTATTGGACTAGGGTTTTGAGTAGGGCTGAATCATATTATACCTTCAACATGGAATTTTTGGGACCATCCTTGGAAATCATGTATGGTAGTTGCCCTAGACTACCTCCTAAAATAGAAAATAAGTTAAGGATCAAGGAGGTTGAAGAGGGAGACTGGTATATCCTAATAGAGGGGATAGTCATTAGATTATATGGTTTCATAGAGAAGCCATTTTTATTACCCCATTATGTCACCCACCACTTATTCACACTAGAATATTGTAGGTAGGTTGACTTCATAAACTACAAATTTGGCATTGGAAATAAAATAAAAGGAATAGTTATTTACCCTTTCAAGGAAGGTGATATTACTATATGGAAGAGGGGCCAATATGAGTAGATTAATGCAACCCTTGAAAGGTTAGGGCTTTGCCAACTCCCTCAGATATGGAGATATGACCCAGATGACTTATTTTTAGAAAGGATTAAAGCCCTACATGGAGATAAAGTTGCTAAGTTTACAAAGACAAGCCACCCACAAATAGAGAAGTACAGAAATAATAGAGAACAATCTCCCCTCCAATGGAATGTAAACACCATGGAACCACTTCCACCTTGGAGATATTTTTATGAACATGTGCTAGACTATGATCCAACCAAGAAGTCTCATCAGCTCGGTGAAGCAAGAATTAAAGAGATGCAAGAGACTTATAGCTGGATAGAGGGTAAAATTTTGGAATGGTGGAAGATGAGGGTTGAAAGGAATACAATAAAAGCCAAGTATCCCAAGCCAATTGATCAAGAGTTTGAGGAAAGGTATGACAAACACATTGAAAATTGGAAGGCCAAGGGGAAGAAGAGCTTAGCATTGAGTCTGGGAAAAGTAGAGACAAGAAAGGCTGAAAAGGGTAAAGCTAAAAGTAAAAAATCTAAAACTCCTAAGAAACAACAAGGATCAACACCCCCAACCTCTTCCCCTGCACCTACTCAGCAGAAAGAGAATATTGAAGTAGTTGCATCAACTACAAAGGAAACCAGTACTATTGAAGTTACCCCAAAGAGAAGGAGATCTGAACGTAAGGCAATAGAAGTAAAGACTCCTCCAATGGTTGAAAAGAGAAAAGAAGATGAAGTTGTAGACCTGACCTCTATCAAGGATATAACTACAACTCCTTCTAAACCTACAGATACTCCTATTATAGAGGTTGTAGTATCACTTCCTCAACACCAACAAAAGGTAACAAAAGGAGAAACCATTACATTTAAGAGGAAGGCAAAGAATGTAGTGGGGGAAATAGACAAGGAGGTTACTAAGAAACAAAAGGTGGATGAAGCAGAGGTAGTGGCACAAGTCCCTATCACAATATTTGAGCAATATATTCCATTACATCCTTCAGTACCATTCATCCATTCATTCTTACATTCCCTAGTTTTCTCTTTTCCACTCCATTCAACTATTTTTATTTTCAAATTTCATTCCATTCATCCATTTCAAGGCCATCATGAAAATCCACCCATATATTTTTTACTCCAGTTAACCAAAGGATAAGGATCTAAGTTCATAATCCTTGCTAGCAAATCTCCCTAGGAGGTACCAGAATGTAGGTCCAAAAAGGCCACATACTTAGAAAATTTTGAAAATTTGGCTAAGTGTTGAAAAAAGCTTAAGGGCAGCGTTAAATTCCACTAGAGAGTTTGATAGTGTTAAATTCCACTGGAGAATGATCTCATTATAATTTTCAATTGTCAAAATTGTTAAACAAACCTTAGTAGAATTTAGAGGAGTGGAATGAAATAAAGAAAGTTGAGGATAACTCCAGGGCAGTGTTCATTTTTATGCGGGTAAAATATAGTGTCGAATTCCACCAAAGAGTGAAGATAATGCAAAATTCCCTGGTCAACTTGGTCAAATAGTACCTAGAAGATTTTTTAGGAGTGGAGTAGAAAAAAGGATGAGTGAAAACAAGTCTTGCTTTGAGTAAATTTCACCAAGTAAGTTGGTAGTTATAAACTCCACGAGAGTAATATGCTATGTTAAAATCTACGGTCAACCCGATAAAAGTTGGCTCAACGAAATTTGGAGTAGCAAAATTTCCAAAAAGGATGATTTGATAGAGGGTTTTGTAGGATCCTATGATTTTTTTGTGCACCCACAGCACAATGTAAAATTTCATAGTCAAAATGGTCAAACCCAACCCAGCAAAATTTCAAGGAGCAGATTTTTGAGAAGAGGGAGCCCACGGTGGAATTTTTCAAAGGTACAACTCTTCAAGGTACGTTTACACCCACACAACTAGATGTCAATATCATTGCTAGAATTTGAAGAAGGAAAAAGTGATAAAGCATAAAATGATGCAGGAAACATCATCAAATATTTCATGCCATGGTCAAAATGGTCAAATCTAATTTAGAAAAAAATCAAGAAGCTAATTTTTAAGTTGGAAAAGCATGTGGTGGTGTAGATTTTAAGTGGGCCAAGTCATATTTCATATAAGCCATTCAAATTCAGATATAAGGTTGGTGAGGAATTTCAACCTGAGTTTAAAATGGCAAGATTCCACACTGATAAAAGAAATGAATCTCAATCTACGTGACTACTGAGAGTGAGCATAAAATCCAAGGGAAACCAAATATTTTAGTTATAGATTAGTGGTAGAGAAGTCATGATAATAACAGGGGATGGAATTGATTAGCCTATATCCAGCTCAGCTACCAAATTTTATGAAAGGTTGAATGACTTGTAGAGGTCGATGTTGTAGAGGGTTTCATGGAGCACAACTCCTTTCTTTTTGTAAGCAAATAAGAGGCCACCACCTCAGCACCCTACTGATTTGGCATGCAAATTTCCTTGTAATATTTAAATATTTCTATTATCATTTTGAAACTATATATATAGGTCAAACCATAAATTTTAAGGGTCGGCTCTGGAGTGTTTGTTTACCCTATTCTTGTATTTTTTTTTAGATATCAATAGGAGCATTACTTGGACATTTACCTCAAGCTTGTGTCTTCATTTCTTGTGAGTTTAATCTGGTGAATTCATTTCTGCTACTGTTAGTATGGTTAGTCAATTTTTCTAATATTCGATTGCTAACTTAGAGCAAATTGAAATACTTCATGTTTAAACAAATGTTGTAGAGGACTCCTTTTTTGTTAATCAGGGTGTTGATCTAATTTTGCTTTTTGGATTATTAATATTCTAGATGTTTGAAATAGTTATCAAGGTATTTTCTTGTTCTATTAGTTTCAATTATGGCATACTAGAAATGTTATTTACGAAAAGGTTATTTATAGTTGTCAATATTGTTATCTTTATCCAATCATTATTCATTCAATTGTTTCTAACTCTTATCCTTTTTCCATCCCTATACTTACATTTTAAATTGAGCTTAATTGAGTCAACATACAATTAGTTGATAAGGTATACCAGCCTACTCTAGAGGTTGGATTGAAGTAATCTTTAATCCATCCAATATTAGGATTTAAGCTGTGATTAGCGGGTGTGCACCTTCTAGAAGATTATAGATTCATAGTCACAGTTCAAGTTTTCCTTGATATCAATTCAGACCCTAATAGTAACCTCTTTGGAAAGAACATATTTATCATTAATAAATGGAAACCACTTTCATATATGCTATTTTTATCATTGTTGTTACATTACTACTATCCTTTCACTTATTCCCATTGCTTGGGTTACACGATTTTCTTGCTCTCAGGTGGTACATTGGTATGTATCAAATAATGTAATATTATCCAACATCCCCTTGTATTACATTATTTTATTATTGAAGACTTTAGTCTTCAATATAGTCTTCATCTTGATCCTTTAATCTACCTCCTGTAGATAATGTTTGATTCCTTTATATAATATTCTTCTTGATCTTTTAATTCAAATTTCTTGTTGCCTTTCTTGATCTAATTTCTCTTCTTGTTTCTTCTTCTTCATTTATGTACTTTCATTTGAGATATATCTAATGATATATCTTCTAGACAATAAGTTAGCAAATCATAACAATAGTATTGATTTGATTCCAATGATTCTTTATTAAAATTAACATAAGCTTCTTTCTCATGTTTAATTCCTTGAAAGAACTCAAAACTAATTAATGATAGATAAATCATTAGGTATTCTTATGAAGAGAATATAAGTGTATTTTGAGAAGTCCACCGAGTATTGAAAAGATTTTTATGTATATAACTTATTAGATTTGTAAAACTCTCTTCTCGTGCCTCCTTAAGAAACAAAGAAAACTTTTCCTTTAAACTAATATGCACATATCTATATCGATCATAGTTATTTATTAAGTTTTATGAATAAAACTTAAGCTCGTGAAATAGTTCTTCACTATATTCATTAAAGGTATTATTTTTATGTAGTCTACCTTATGTCTTCCTAGGTTTTGAATAATAATTTCTAAGATTCTAATAAATTTCACAAAACCTATAATGTTGAATTCCTTGTCTCCCTAATTAATTAGAAACTAGAAAATAAGAATTTTGTAAATTTAATATTTCTAAATTTGATGTAGAATTCCTTATCTCTCCAAAATTAAATAATTTGCAAAAATTCTATGAGCATTTGTATTTCAAAAAATATTAAAAGTAATACTTTCAAAATACTTTAATAAAAACTACTCCAAAAAACTTAATAATTAAATAACTTAGCACTATAACACCTTATCACTCCAAAATAATCAAAAACTTGATTATTCTATCAATAAACCTTATCACTCCTAATTAATATTAATAAAAAACCTTATAAAATAATTAAACCTTAAAAATTAAAATTATTCCTTATCTCTCCATATAACCTTAATCAAAAAATTAATTAGCATTTAGAAAACCTAACAAATACCTTGTTGCCTACGAACTTGCACTTGAGGATGAACTTGCACTTGGTGCTTTTCTCTGTCTTGAAAAATTTTTCTCTACCCTTGATGTTGCCTTCGAATTGATGTTATGTTTTTCAACATGCAAGTGACATATTTGAATATTTTGGTGGATGTTTCAATTCATTCTACCCAACCATTTCACCTTCCTAAATTGTGCTCAAAACTCTATCCAAATCTATTATTACAGTAACATTCCTTGGCAAGGTGGCAAGGTGGCAAGGTGTCCTTTCATTTTAATTACATGCAATTTGACTTCTCACTTCAACATCTCATTGGTGCTTCCTCCTTAGTGCAATATTTCCAGTGTTATACTTTACATGCTCGACCCTTTGAATGTTCATCTCTTGGAATTCTTTGGAAATCTACGTAGAATTACTTTGGACTTGACCACAACTCTTAATATTCTATTGTATGAATGAGATTTGTCGTTATTAACTAGACTTTACCCTTATGCTACTTGGCTTATCCCTGATACCTAGCTAGATGTTACATCTTTTAGAACTTTTTAGCTCTTCATTTCAAAGATTGTTGTTTGGATTCTTGTATCTTGTTCTTCTACAGATCTATAGTTGGGCTCGACCTCTGCATTCCTACCCAACTCTTGTGGCTACAAAAACAACCTTGCTAAAATTTTCCACTATTAGATATTGTTTGAATCATTTCAATTTCATCTCATTTTGGCTCAACCTAGTATAGCTTGACTCAACATTCTTATCTTAACTTCAATGCTCTTCTCTCACTCTAGTACTCTTGGATGGCTTTGATACTCTTTTTTTAGCTAGGCACTTCAAATGATGCTATGATTGGTGAGATATCTGATCAAGTCTCTTCTCTTGTTGGTTTATACCTTTACACTTTAATTTCTTCCCCCTATGCTCAATTTAATTTTGAGCATCTATTTATCTAACTAATGTTCGTTATTCCTTCTTCTCTATGCGGGTTTAGGTGCACTACATCAATATTCAAGATGTTTAAGATTTCAACTTTAATAGATAATAATACCTTAATATGGGTGCTTTCAATATAACTATTCCTTACTAAGTTTGCAACTTTTCTTATTCTCCCAATATTGTTGAATTATTCTTATTTCTTTGACTTGTTGCTCTATTCATGCATTATTCTTGTAGCTTTATCCTTGATTGGAATTACTCTTGTATTAAGAGTATTTAATCTATGTATATGCTTGTCTTCTACCTTGTGATGCTAACTTGTTATGGTGCTTCTATGAAAATTCCTTACTATGGTGCTTCTACCTCGTAACTCTTTATACTTGTTATCGTTAACTCTATCCTCAACCTACAATATTGTATCATTATTGTATTGTTGTCCTCAAGACTTCTTGTTGTCTTGAAGTCTTCTATGAATTTCAAAATTTGGCAAGATACTTGCCTTCCAAAACATTGCCTTCAAGTCTTTCTTGCTTGAAGTATTCTTTGTTGCCTTGAAGTCTTATTTCTATCTTTAAGTTTTCTTATTCTCTTGAAGTCTTCTTGCTACCTTCAAGTCTTCTTACTTGCTTGAAGTCTTCTTGCTACCTTAAAGTCTTCTTACTTTATTTCTATCTATGTAGAGAAAGCTATATTAGTGATATATTTTCTATAGGACCATTTTAATGAGACTTCTTCCAATGGGTATCCTTCCTCTATCAATCTCTAATGAGACATATCTTTTAAGGTTTCCTAGTTGTTGTGACCACTTCACAATGACCCCAAGATTGGGGACCCACTGAAATTTTGAAGCTTTTGATGCTTGTATTTGAAGTGTTGACATCATTCAATTGGTTGTTATTTTGTTTTGTTGATCTTATTTTGAAAATCTCAAGATTTAATAATTGTGATTTTAAATGTTTTAATTTAAAAAAAAACTTTTAATTTTAATGTTTAAAATAAATCATTTAAAATCATTAAATACTTTAGAGTATAATTTTAATGTTTTAAAACATTCATTTTAAAGTTTAATTAAAATATTTAAAGTTCATTTTGAATGTTTTTATTTCAAATTGTATTGTAAATGTTTTAATTAAAATATTTAAAGTACATAATTTTAATGTTTTAAATCATTCATTTTAATGTTTAATTAAAATATTTAAATTTCATTTTAAATATTTTTATTTCAAAGTGTAATGTAAATTTTTTAATTAAAATATTTAAAATACATTATTATAAAAAAAATTGTGTTGGTTTTGTAGGTTTTCAATATAATGTAGAACGGAATGAACGAACAAAGGAGTGAAAAGCAAAGAGAATGATATGGTTATAAAATTTATTTTAAATTGTAGAATAGAATGAATGAACAAAATGTTAAATTATAAATAGACCATTGGAAACCAAGAAAAAGGGTCAAATAGATTGGAAAGATAAGATCGAGAGAGAAGATATATTGGAGAATTGAAGAAAAAAAATTTTGCATGGAAGGACGTCATCCATTGTTATAGAGTTCAGGTTTTCTGAAGTCTAATGTTTTAATTGAAATATCAATCACATTTGATTTTATTGTTTTATTTAATAAAAATTGCACATGTGGATGGTGATTTTATTAAATAATTTAATGTCATTCATTTAATTACCCTAGAAGATTGCATATATTTTACTATTGATAGTGCGAATTCAGATCACACTAGAGTAGGTTAAGATTTTTAGGAAATCATTTTTGTAAATGCAAGGTTGACAAATTTCATTTTAGTAATCTCTGTTTGTTCCAATTTTATGCACATTTTATTTTATTTTTATTTTCCTAACCCTAATATTTTTCATTTTATTTAATTTCATTTCATGTATAAATCAAAACCCTAATTTTTAATATAAAGTTTTCAATCTTATATTAGGGTAAATGTTATTTCATTTATTAAACTCTCGGTATTTCATATTCTAAAATCAAATTAGAGTTTAATTAATTAAATAGAAAAATAAAAACCCTAAGTTCATGCAAAGTTTCAATTTGATATTAGGGTAAATGTTATTTCATTTATTAAACTCTTCGTATTTCATATTCTAAAATCAACATTAGAGTTTAATTAATTAAATAAAAAATAAAAACCCTAAGTTCATGCAAAGTTTCAATTTGATAGTAGGGTAAATATTATTTCACTTATTAAACTCTCAGAATTTCATAATCTAAATTAAACATTAGAGTTTAATTAGTTAAAATTTTCAAATAATTATAAAGTTCCAACATTAATTATTTGAATAATTTAATTTAAATCATTTTCCTAAGGTTTAATTCAAATATTTGCATTTCATAAATTTTATTGATAATATTTGATTTTTAATCTTACATTTGGGGAATTAATTTCATGAAAAATCAATAGCATAATGCAATAAAATATTACCAAATAGGCCCCTTGTTAACAATTGCTTGCAAATCACTAAGGTATTCTAAGCACTAATTTTAACGCATTTTCATGACATATCCTTGGAGAAATTTATATTTCTTTGCAAGAGGGTTTTATAACCAAAATCCTAACTATGATGGGGATTTTACAATTGGGAAAAATTTCCACTCTACAGAATTGGCACTAGGAGGGCCTACAAGGTAATATTTTTATTTTTTTGCAGCATTTGAAAAATTGTTAAAATTTATTTCAAGTTAAAAAAAAAAATGCCAGGGTTTAATTAATGCATATCTTTTGATTAATTGTTAGTAATTTCATGCTTATTTACAAGATATATTTCTTTGAATAATAATATTGGAATTAAAGTTGTTTACTTTAAAGTTCACTAATGGCATTGTTTACTTCAATAAATAAAAGAGTTGAATCTTGGATAGGTGATTATTATAGCAATTTAAACATGCCTATTCATAAAATTCTTGAAGGTGTAGAAGTTTGTTTACCTAGGTTTAGGCATGATGTGGATCAAGCAAGGGAACATATTCAGAGATGCAAGGTCATGTTAAGTCATTTGCAGCTTATGCAGGGAGATGTTACTTGTAGGTTGTTTTCATACCCATTAGATGAAGTTGTGATTGAGTGGCACCTACATTTATCTGTAAGTTCTACCACTTTTGGGCTAAAATTGAAGACACATTTCTCAAACATTTTGGAAATTTGGATGATACAGTTATGATGTTAAATCAATTTGTCTTTATCTGCACAAAATTTAACGAACCCATGAGATCATTTAATGATAAATTACATAGGTCGTATACTAAGGTAGGGTACATTATAACATTTTAAAATAAAGAGCTACTCAAATATACATGGGAGCCTTAGATTATGTTACTTCTATGTTTTTGGAGAAAGGTCTTAAAATTACTTCATTGCCTAGAGCTTACAATTAGGCAGTGACATTTGAACAACAATTGATTTCTCAATGTGTCAATATGGATCAACTATATAGACTTAGATCTAAAGCTCACAATAAGAGTTCAAAAATGAGTCAGGTTGAAACATAGGATAAAATTGATGATCTAGATGTCACAACTATTTTAGATGTTGAAAATGAGATGCAGGTTTCAGATTCAATACTCATAAATGAACATTGTGATGATCAAGTTAACGAAAATATAGAAATTGGCTTAGAATCATTATTCACAAAGGAACATTAGGATAATATTATAAAACAAAATATAGAAATCGATCCCACTGAAGAAACCCTTGTCCCACCAAAGGATGAATCTGAGGAAGATGACTTCTTTGAAATTGAGGGGGATAAATTTGAGAAAGATAAATTGTTTGAAATTGAAGATGAATTCTTTATTGAGAAAGATGAATTTAAAAATGAATCTAAAGAATACATAAAATAAATGATAGATTTTCATCATTTTTTTCAGAAATATAATGAGTTTATTATTCAAGAAAATGAATAAGAATCATTCACTTCTTTCACAATTTCCAAAGAAGATTCTATTTCAATTGATGTGCATGAAAATGAGAACCTTATCTCATTTAAGGATTCTACAATACCTATACAGTAAAAAATCAGTAGGTTTTCACCTCAGGTGATTGATGAAGGTAAATATGAGAATGAATCTATAGATATATTTGGATATTGCATAGAGGATATGGTTGAACCTCACCCGTTAGCTGTAGAAGATAATTTTGTAGTGGTTGGGGAAGATATGATGAATTTTTTTACACCTTCTGATAATTTTTGTTCTTCATATGATATGCAGGACACTAAAGTTGATATCTTACATGAAGAGTCTATAACTCCTGTATAGTCAAAATATCATATATTGTTTGAAGACATGATAGAATATCATCCTTCGATTTTAGAAGAGAATTATTATAATGGTTGGGGTATGTATGGTGAATCATTATTTTCTCATATTCCTATTAATGAAATGTCTATTTCATTTGATATGTAGGAAGATGAAAGTTCTACCTCATATGAAGATCTTGCAATGCTAGTTCAATCAAGAGATGGCAAGCCATTTGCAAACATAGAAAATGTTCCAAAATTTAATCATTTTGAATATGAGTTTGTGGAACACCTAGCTACAATAGAAAGGAAATAAATGGTAAATGTTTCTTATGATTTATCTATTTTAGATGAATAAGAGGTAAAATATTTTCTTTCATTTTTGAATATTGAATATTTGAGTGAAATTTTTCATGATTGTATTGAATATTTAAATGAAGAAACTTCATCCATGGCTAACAAAGAATTATAATTTTCTATTCATCCTAAAGAAACTATCACTTTGTTTGATCAAAAAGATTGTTGTTTTGAAAGTGATGAACATATTCTTGATTGGATGCCTAATTTTGATGTTGTTGAAAAATAGGTCATTGATGAAGATAAAGGGATACAAAATGATGATGATGATGATGATGATGATAGAGACCATGAAGAGAAATAAAAGACTACAATGACTCATCAAGTAGTGGTAAATGAAAGTGTACAAAAGGTAGAATCTTATCCATTATGTCTAAACATTCAAGAATCAAGTAAAAATTTACATAATCATTTATTGGATCTTGATGAGATGCCATTGGAAGTTGATGAAGAAATAGAGTAAATTCCTATTCACACCATTAATGATATTTCTTTTTTAAATAAAAGAGAAGTAGATATGCCTTAGTTTTTGAACTATATTCATCAACAATTGACAATTCAATCTAGGTTACAAGATTATAATGATTATCATTTTGTAGATATCCTAGATTCTTGCAAATTGTTGCATAAGTATGATTGGCCTAAAAATATGGATGATAACTTTGTTTTAAAATTTTTAGAAATAGCCTCCTATTTGAAGGAAAGTTTATATGTTTGTGAAAATGAAAACTTAAGTCAAAGTGAAAAATCATATTTTGAAGTACCCAAGGATTTGGTCTATCAAAGGGAACCTACAGGGGACTTCCCTAGGAAGTCCTGCACCACTTACCTACAACTGATCCTTGGTCCTATCTTAGATCCCTAGCCTTGTCCTAGATCCTTGGCACTTCATTTACCCTTCATCCCCAGCAGGTAGGCATTCCAGATGATCTTCTTGGTGTGGGAGATCAATGTTCTATTTATCTGCCCCTTTCCTTGCTATTTTGTGGGGTTTCCTTTTGGTGCCTATGATATGGGATGTTCCTAGGTCCTGTTCTAGTTCTTTGGCACTCCTTTACCCTCATCCTTGTCCATATGGTGTTGCAAATGATATCCTTGGGTTACGAGATCCCTGTTTCACTTGTCTACCCCTTTCCATGCCTTATGGCAAGGTTTTCCATATGGTGCCTACAAATTGGGATGTCCCCAAGATTTTTTGGGCTATTTCTAGTTTTTTTAGGGTCATCCTTTGGGTTTTTTGAGTTCTTTCAAGAACCCTTTTCCATTTTTTTTTGTAGGGTCCTATTTGGTGCTAAGGATCAGAGGTTATTTTTGTGCAGTGCATGGTGGTTGAGGTTTTTGGATTTATGTGTAATTCTTCACAACATATTTTGGCTTGGAATGGACCTTGTGCTTATTCCTATGGAGTTGTTATTTGGGTTTCCAGTTATAGGTTTGATGGTGGGTTCTTAGATTTTCATGGTTTGGAGGAGGCCTCTATGCTAATTCCTACTATGTTCCTACAGGTCATCCTCTTATGGATTTCTAAATCTGCTTGTTGGTGGCATTGGTGGTTTTCCTTGGGCCTCCCCACATTTTCCCTTGGATCTCATTTTTGCACTGTTGGTTCCTCTATCTCCCTTGGCTGCTGAGTAGTTTTCCTTGCTACAACATGATTTCATGGCCTTTGGAGTCCCCTAGTTGATGTTCCACTTGCAAGCCTGGTTGAGATGTTGATCCCTGTTATTTCTACCCTCTAATGCATCCTTGTGCATCCACAAGTGAGAATTTTTTGTGTTTCCCGCTTTAGTTTTAATTTTGAATTTCAAATTTTTGTTTTTTGTGGGATTACCCTGTTTCAATATTTTCTAGGTAGGGTTGCCCTTGCTATTTTCTTCCTTGCACGTGCTGGGATTTTTGCACGTGTTTTTTGGATGTCCTGCGTGGGGTGGGATGTCATTGTAAAAAGCACAAAAAAAATTATATTTATTTTTAAATTTTACTTTAAGGCTATCCTTTAGCCTTTCCTCAGAGGTTGTCCTTTAGCCTTTTCTAAAAGTCTATCCTTTTGTTTTCCTCTGGATTTTGAAGTCCTTTCTTGTGGCCTTCCTCTAGATTTTTAGTCTTATTTCTTGTTGTAATCAGGTTTTGGGATCCTTGATAAAAACCCATTTTTAATTTATTTTAACCTATCAAAAAAATCAAATTTTGAAAGTTGCATCTTATTGAATAAAGAAAAGAAAATCAAAAATCATGTATTCAATGGTCAATTTAAGGCATCAAATCTTAAACATGGAATTGCTTATAAACTTGAATCAAATTGGTGGGATGAGAAAGACAAAATGAAATTTGTTATATTGTTTGGCCGAATTTTATTTTGGTTGGAGTTGTATAACATTTGGCATGCATATAACAATATATGTCTTTTATAGTATGCCAATTATGTTTGGGATCCAGGGAAGTGATAGCATAAATCTAGTACCATATTCTATATAGTGTATAGTTTGTATATAGTTTTTGGGTTTTTTGTGTTTTATTTTGGTTTTGTACATAATATGTTATTTCGTGAAATTTTGTTACTTGCTTTTATTTATGTTTATAGTTTTTGGTGAAATTTTGATGTGTTTCCATTTTTGGTTTGCAATAAATCTAGCTTATGTCAAATTTTAAATTTTAGTTAATGTTTTTATTTTGTATTTTAGCTTTTTGTCAAATTTTTGGTGTTGTTTCTTTACTAATGTAGTTGTGGTAGTTACAATAAACATTTGATGAATTTTTTTGGTATTTGTTCCTATGTCACTCAAGATAAATTACCTGTTTTGAAAACATCTAAAACTTGAAGAAAAGAAAAGTGAGATGATTAGTGTATATCCTTGTGAATTTTGAACAAGATAGTTAAATTGGGGGCCCTAAAATCATTTTGCAAAAGCTCCACAAATACTACAACACATTAAAAGAATATTCCTTGAAGTCTTGAATGATGAAGTTATGCAGTTTTTCAAGTTTTAGGTAAAAATCTAATGAACTCAATTTTTAGCCTTGCTTGATCTCTAACCCAAGTGGCAGGTGAATTATATAAAAGTAGTACAAAGCTTGAATAAAAAGCAATCATAGCAAATACAAAGGAAATTAAAGTCAAATCAGTCACTACAGTCTAGATAACCTTCACCAGGGCTATAGATGCTTGACTAGCAGTGGAGCCATGTCTAGACTAAAATAAGGAAAAGATACAAAATGCAAAATTCACTTAATATTTGGGATATTCAGATAATCTCTACTGGGGCTATAAATTTTTGGCTAGCAATAGAGAAATGTTTTAAAGAGAGCAATGCAAAGGTAGACTTTAAAGAGCAGATTTTTATAACCTAAAATTGCAAAACTGATAATGGAAATATGAATAGTTTTAGGAAGATAAATGAACCGAAGAGCACACACCAAGCAGAAGCAAATATTTTAGTTGTTTCAATTTGAAATTATCTATTCACATTATTTGGATATTATTGGTGCTCATTTGTCTAATTTTTTGGGTTTTTTTGGTTTCAAGGTTGGGTTCTTAAGTCCAAAATGTTTAGGAACATTTCCCAGCAGAGTCACCATTTGTTGTGACCACTTCACAACGATCCCAAGATTGGGGACCCACTGAATTTTTGAAGCTTTTGATGCTTGTTTTTGAAGTGTTGACATAATTCAATTGATTGTTATTTTGTTTTGTTGATCTTCTTTTGAAAATCTCAAGATTTAATAATTGTGATTTTAAATATTTTAATTTTAAAAAAACTTTTAATTTTAATGTTTAAATTAAATCATTTAAAATCATTAAATACTTTAGATTATAATTTTATGTTTTAAAATATTCATTTTAAAGTTCAATTAAAATATTTAAAGTTCATTTTGAATGTTTCTATTTCAAAGTGTATTGTAAATGTTTTAATTAAAATATTTAAAGTTCATTTTGAATATTTTTATTTCAAAGTGTATTGTAAATGTTTTAATTAAAATATTTAAAGTACATTATTATAAAAGTTTTGTGTTAGTTTTGCAGGTTTTCAATATAATATAGAACAGAATGAATGAACAAAGGAGCGAAAAGCAAAGAGAATTATATGGTTATAAAATCCATTTTAAATTGTAGAACGAAATGAACGAAAAAAATGTTAAAGTATAAATAGGCCATTGGAAACCAAGAAAAAGGGTTAGACAGATTGGAAAGATAATATCAGGAGAAAAGATATATTGGACAATTGAAGAACAAATTTGCTGCACGGAAGGACGTCATCCATTGTTACAGAGTTCAGGTTTTCTGAAGTCTAATGTTTTAATTGAAATATCAATCACATTTGACTTTATTGTTTTACTTAATAAAAATTGCTCATGCAGATGGTGATTTTATTAAATAATTTAATATGTCATTCATTTCATTACCCTAGAAGATTTCATCTATTTTACTATTGATAATGCGAATGCAGATCACACTAGAGTAGGTTAAGATTTTTAGAAAAAAAAATTCTATAAATGCAAGGTTGACAAATTTTATTTTAGTAATCTATTTGTCTGTTCCAATTTTTTGCACATTTTATTTTATTTTTATTTTCCTAACCCTAATCTATTTCGTTTTATTTAATTTTATTTCACGTATAAATCAAAACCTTAATTTTTAATATAAAGTTTTCAATTTTATATTAATTTAAATGTTATTTCATTTATAAAACTCTTGGTATTTCATATTCTAAAATCAAAATTAGATTTTAATTAATTAAATAGAAAAATCAAAACCCTCAGTTCATGCAAAGTTTCAATTTGATATTAGGGTAAATGTTATTTCATTTTTTAAACTCTCTCTATTTCATATTCTAAAATCAACATTAGAGTTTAATTAATTAAATGGAAAATCAAAACCCTAAGTTCATGCAAAGTTTCAATTTGATATTAGGATAAATATTATTTCACTTATTAAACTCTCGAAATTTCATATTATGAAATAAAAATTAGAGTTTAATTAATTAAAATTTTCAAATAATTATAAAGTTCCAACATTAATTATTTGAATAATTTAATTTAAATCAGTTTCTTAAGGTTTAATTCAAATATTTTTATTTCATAAAGTTTATTGGTAATATTTGACTTTTAATATTACATGTGGGGAATTAATTTCATGAACAATCAATAGCATAACACAATAAAATATTACCAAATAGGCCCCTTGTTAACAGTTGCTTGCAAATCACTAAAGTATTCTAAGCACTTATTTTGATGCATTTTCATGACATATAAACACATTAAGTGAAAGGAACCTTGGATAA
Source organism: Wollemia nobilis (assembly GCA_028583015.1). Lineage (NCBI taxonomy): Eukaryota > Viridiplantae > Streptophyta > Pinopsida > Araucariales > Araucariaceae > Wollemia > Wollemia nobilis. Next base: position 1,950,759 of record JAQPPZ010000159.1, read on the forward strand.
ATTTATATTTCTTTACAAGAGAGAGTTTTCTAACCAAAATCCTAACTATGATGGGGATTTTGCAATTGGTAAAATTTCCACTCAACACTAGTCTCTTTTTCCTTTCAATGGGACCTCTTTTCTTGGGTCTTCTATATTTATCTGTTATGGTACCTCTTTTATTAGGTATCCTTAATCTATGCCTTCAATGTAACCTCTTCTAATAGGTCTCCTTTGTTTGCTTTCAATTTCAATATTAAGGTTTATCTTCAAAACCTAAATCTATACTATAGACTGCCTTCTATTCTGAATAGATTTCTTGGAATAGGTTAACTCAATCTATCTTATCAAGGTCTATCTTTGAGACCTAAATTTAATTAATTGTAACTTAAATCAATCCTTTTGCAAGGAAAGCTCTCAATATTCAAGTAATCAAAGATGAAAGTCTTATCTATCTATTGTAGGAAGCTTCTCAACTTCTAAAGATCAATTTTCACTACAACAATATCTTAGATAGCTTTTTCTAGCATTACCTAATGTTGTGGCCATTCCAAAACTATCCCCATTTTTGGGGACCCACCTTTAATTTTGGATTTTGAGTTTTTTTTGGTTTCTTTAAGTAACATTTTTGATGAGTTCTTACCCTTAGATTTCACCATGTAGGGGCCAAGGTTCATTTTTGGTGTGTGTCTATTTAGTTTAATCAAAGTGCTTTGCTTTTGGTTAGTAAAGCTGGTGTTTTATTTTTTTTATTTTGGTGTCTTTTGTTAGTGTCTAGTACGTTTTACTTTGGTTTTCATAGAAGAGTTGTAGTGGCACTTTTTATCTAAGACGAACGCATTGGCATTTTTGGTGTGTTTCGGTTTAGTTTGATCAAAGTGCCTTGCTTTTGGTTAGTAAATTTGGCATTTTTTTTGTTCTATTTTGGTGTCTTTTGTTAGTTTCTAGTACATTTTACTTTGGTTTGCTTAGAATAGTTGTAGTGGTGCATTTATAAACAAAAAAAATCTATCTAATATAATACGAATAAAAAAAAAAAAACGTATATATATTTATGTATATAAATATATATACGACTATAAAAAGATAAAAAAATAAAATAAATAAAAAAATATATAATAAAAAAAATAAAAGTAAAAATATATGATATCCATATGTTTATATGTATACGGATAGTAGTTCATTTTATTTTAAGTGTTTTAATTTTAGTTTTAGTTTTGTTTTATATTTTATTTTGGGATGTATTGGCACTTTAAATATTATTCATATTTATTCTAATATATGGTGGTTTATGGTATGCAGGTTTGTCATCGAGTATGTCGATGATTAAAGTAGTGGGACCCACCATAACCCTAAACTAGCATCGATGTGGACACTGGTCATTGGATGAAATGGAATATATGGAGCCAATGGCAGCATGTTGGGCAACACAATTTTGGTCTGTGGAAGCAACACAGTGTACATGTTGGTAAAGCCAATAAATAGGTCACATGGTGTGTGAACGAGCACCAGGTAGCAATATTTTGGGACCTCAAACATAGCGTATGATGCTAGAAAGCATATGGCTTGGAGAGCGATGTAGTGCATGAATAGATACAGTGGAGTTCCATGTCATGTTAATTTATTTCTAGTTAATTTACAATGTGGATGGTTGACATAGACCCAAATGTGCACATTGATAAGTGGGATCAACGAATGTTGATCAAATTATGCGTGATGTGGCGAATATGGATTGAGGTCTTCAACTGTGATTAGCAAAAATGATCCACACTGGGCATACATGGGTGTGTTGTGCTTTGGATAGATCATTGAAAAGAATGGACTTATACACATGGACATAGAAGTCACGAAGTCCATTGGTGATGTCGACCATGCAAAAGTGGATCAATAAGTGGACCTGTTTGTGATAATGACTTCGATATGAATAGGCAAGATGAACGTAGAAGCTGTAGAGTCAAACAATTCAAATGGTAGTGGGATAGTATCAAAACGATGGTAACACATGCTTCGAGAAAGAAAAACAATAGAGTAAGAGGTAAGGTCAGCCTATAGTCATGTAATCAGTTAGAGATGAAAGTAGTGCAGCTATGTGATAGTCAGTTCAACAATTTCTATTTAACCAGGGCGTAGTTATGGGAAAGGGATATTGTTGATTTGAACAAGTATGAACATGATGACATGGTGATATAGCATGTGATGGACGACCTTGGCAAAAATGTTTTGGACAATCTAGGTGATAATCAACTCATGGATGTAGTATGCTAGTTAGTGGATGATGTATGAGATGTCAATATTTTCTCTTCGATAGATGTGGTCTTTTATACTAACAGCCTCACGTTCGTAGCCGAAGATATCACTTAGAAGATAAAGCAAGACACATCTTCATTCACAAACTACGTCAAGATGATGTAGATAAACACACAATAGACTACATATACGTGGATATGGATGGGTCATATTATTTACACACCCATGGTAGAGCAACACGTGTCGAAGGTATTTCCATCATGTGGATGCAAACTTGCATGTGGGATGTCTAAGTTATAGAGTACAAGAAAGTCACTATCAAAATAATACGTTACATGGGGGTCAAGGTGAATACATCACAACTACACATGATTTTTTTTCATGGAGCTATGTACATCCATGGAGATGCCGAGGATCAGATATTGATCATAGGGTGATGAATTCCAGAGTGGTGGCCAAGTAGATAGTGTTAACACAGTTTGATATATACGATAGTGTAGTCGAGGACAATGTGGTACGACTACATATGAGTTCGACAAGTGTGTGGCAAGGTCCTAGAGATAAGGGTAGTGCATGGTTGTCTTGATGATAGTGTGTAGAGGTGTTACCACATAGGGTGGCATGGATTGAATTGTCCTTATTTCGAGAATCCCCATGGGCAGTATCTAAAAATCTTGAACAAGTTATATGTAGTACATTTTAGGTTCGAATGGAGGATGAACTTGAGACTCACCCACTACACGAGTGCACATGTTCAAACTAGGAATGAAGCTCACAATGATACAAACTCTAATAGGTGAGATAGTAGGCATGGGTGTGAATGTGAACTATCAGTTTTGACGTGGATCCATATAGGAGGAATCTACAAACCATCAATTTCTAGAGGGAACTAAAATGTACTACCAAAGATAGCTTTTTGTAAAGAGTGTAAATGAAAGTAATCAATTGACTAAGTGTGGGTATCAACATTACACTTTGGGTGCTGGTTACGATGCAGAAGATGGGATAATACAGTGGTTATAGTAGTAGAAATGTTAGCAAATATCAGACTAAACATCGACAGAAATTAAAGAGAGCATCATCCCCATGGAGGGAGTGAAACATTTAATGTTGGTGCATCTAATTTGCTAGTTTACAGTGGGCTATCAACATCCCTGACATGGTTGGTAGATACACTGGTGCATTAGAGGTAGAGCGTAGTTTCCATTACCTTATGGTGGGCCTGACCACGTGGTCATGAATATCAGGGTTCACCCATATAGGATGCTACCAGTAAGGGCCAAATGGCCAAGGCATATTAGTGTGCTACCAGAGTGCATGAAGTATTCTAATTCCATAGTATTGAAAAACATTTAAAAGGGTCATCCTCTACTTGTTTTATATGAAGACATGACATATTTTTTATTAGAAAATGATAGTATTGGTGTTATGGTAGAATAGGAGAGAAACCATGAGGCACATATATGTTACAACATGGAGCATTATGAAGCCCAATAAAAGCCAAGAAAATATTGGAGAGGTAAACAAAACAACAGGGCAAGAATTTTAAATAAACGATCAAAATAGGAATGCAGGGTTGGAAACCTTAGAGAGGATTGCAGAGGTGAAAGGTATTAATGATACAGTCATCTAAAGATTTTCCTACCACATTTTGGATCGGATTTGTCACCACATGATGCCATTGCTATAAATTTATATCTTGCACTTATTGAACTTATTGAAAATTTGTTATATGCCAATATATTGAAGTTTCTACAGGTTTTAATGCATGTTTTTGGTTAATTTGCTTTTATTTATCAATCTATTGCTTTTACCTTAGAATATGGCACATATTTAAGTGTCGAATTGCATAAATACAAATCTCATTAATGTAGGTTTTGTGCAGGATACTAACATTTCCAGGGTCTAGGATTTTCTAAGTTGTAGCACTCTTTTATTTCAATTTTATTTTGTTTTTTTATTTTTCTAACCCTATCTTGTTCATTTTTTTTAATGTTTTCAAAATAAAATGAATAATATAAAATTCCAAAAATAGAGGTACGGATCCGAAAAATAAACTCTAAGGTTCCATTCAGAGCATGTTCGATTTTTTTAAGGCAAATATAAAATTCCAAAATTATTCAAAGTTTACAGTTTTTAAAAGGAATTTTGCAATTTCCAATTTTACATCTTTTCACATTTCAAAACGAGATTTTGATTTCAAGATTTATGTTTTTTTATTTTCAAGCAATAAATCATTTCTCCTTTATGAAAATCTCAATTTCATTAAAGGGGAATGATTTATAAGGTATTTTAAAAGGCTATGTTCTTTAAAGCAATAAATTAGCCTCTCTTTATGAAAATCACAATTTCATACAAAGGGGGTAATTTATATGGCATATCAAAGGCCATCACATTTTAGAAGTTACTCATGCACATTTACTTTATTTCATGCTCAAAGATACATAAAATAAATCCACTCATCATTTTCAGATTCACATTTTAGAGGTAGGTTTTAATCTTTTATTTCATGTTTTAATCAAGGTTTAATAAAATGATAAAATTGATTAAAACTTGCTTAACAAAGAAAGATAGAATATACCTCAAACACTTCAATATAAAATGAATTTCACTTCTACATCATGGTCATATGAGGGTCAATTACATTTATTTTTATTTTAAGTTTCATGAACAATGATATCATAGAATAATAAAGTAACACTAGCACATGCCCCTTGTTAACAATTATTTTACAGAGCACTAAGGTATTCCAAGAACTTATTTGACACATTTATACAAACACACATGCACACATTAAATAAAAGGAACCTTGGATAAATAAAATTTCTTTGCAAGAGAGGTTTTTCTCATTAAAATCCTAACTGTGAGTGTGGTTTTGCAATTGGGCAAAATTACCACTCAACACCTAAGAATCCAATATATTCAAATTATTTGAAGCAAAATTATAATGTCCAATTTTTCTTTAGTTGGTTCTCTCTCAATATTATAATAGGGCTATGTATTCCCTGAATGACCAACTTTTCTTTCTAAGTTGGTTCTCCAAAATATGAATCTTAATCTTCACTGGTTATTCTTCAACCTAGTGGAAATACTTATCTTCACTGGTTTTTCTTCAACCTAGTGGAAATACTTATCTTTTGCAACTTTTAAATCATGTGCAAGCAACCTTGTTGTAGCTCTAATACCACTATTAGCTTTTAAAGCTTCAATACTTAATATAAATCACCATAGGAAAATAATCATAGGATCAAATATAATGAAGTTGCAATATAATGAATCCAAATAATAATATTGTAATAGAGATAATATGAGACAACTAATATGTATTTATCAAGGCTTAATAATATACCATAACATTCAATAATATGCTCAAATATGAATGTAATAGCTTGAATCATACACAATAATAAGACTTACAATATCAATTGCTTAAATGTATGCAAACTTATATTACTCCACTTTCTGTTACAAATATCTCATAGAGATGACTCTATGAACAATGTAGATCGCTATATTTGCTATATTGTTTCTTCACTCTATGGAGTATTATATAGCCTTTCTATGATGATTATTTAGTTACCATGACTCTTTATTTCCGTATGCCAAGCCTTATGATTCTTGGCTTCTACACTTAACACTTGCATACACATGACACTATCTTGTATGCACACATGGACATGACTCTATCTTGTATGCACACATGGACATGACTCTAATCTAATATTTACAATAATGTACCAAGGTGGTACATTGGAATGCACCAAATAATATAATATTCTCCAACAATTGGGATAAATAACCCTTCATACCAACCATTTTGCTAATTGGTTGGAGTGTCATTTTGTTTCCATCTATTGATATTATTTGGTGTTCAAGGGCTCCCTCAATATATTATGTGTTCTTCATTCTTCATTCAATATAGTTTTTTCAAGCAATACTAGGTAATGTTTGATTCTGTTAGTTTCTAGAAAATACCATAAATATAATAAGCTAATATTCATGAGTCTGTGATATCAATGCTAATTCTCATCATTTTTTGTGTGCCACCATGACCACAAAGTCTTTATTTTAAGAATAAAAGTATAAGAAATCGATATGTCACATAGTTTATATATATGGTCTAAATTATCACAATATCCAAATATAATTATTTTAAATCCATCATCAATGTGCTTTATCATCCAGTGATCAGTCTATAACTGTACCTTTTTATTCATAAGGGTGATGTGATAAGGAGACAAGAGTGCAGCCAACTCTAGGAACATGAAGAACTTCATCAAAAAAATCTAATACTAACCACTCCAAATCCTACCACTTGTAAGAAAGAGCCATCTCTAATTACAACATGCTCTTTCAAATTCAATGTGTCATAATCCTATACATGATGTTTGTGCTTGGTCATATACTTTATTGCCCCTAAATCTATAATCCACTCATAAAAAAAGTAGATTTTCAATATGTTGAATGAATAACTACATGAGATTTTGAGATCTCACGATTGATATTGTCCTTTGTTAAGACCCCATCCTAACACTATTATGATTATGTAATGACCCCCTTACAACATGGGGACCCCTTTATAATTTTAGTTTATAATAATTTGTACTATTATGTGGAAAATGAGGCACCTAGACAAGTGGGGTCATTTCATGTAATTTTTATCAAGGATTTAATTGATGTTTGGTAGAATATTCTAGCTCGAGTGTCACTTTGCATGTAAACCAACTCTTGAGCATTAGGTTAGGGTTTCATGAAGTGTATCTTTAAAAGACAAGCGCCCATGAATGAATGTATATGTTTGCAAATTAATGAAATTATTGAATGAGGTTGCCCCCTCGAAGAGGCCTACAATTTTGTGTTGCTTTCTTAGATTGTTTTAATTTTGTATTTATATTTTGTATTACAATATAATGTTCTTTCATGAAATTCAACTTTAGTTAAAATATTTATGTGAATGAGATTATTTTTATTAGAATGTTCCTAAGTGGTATCAGAGCACTTTCCAAGGCTAAGTTTCATTGGGAATGCAATAATTCTCGTCCTTCCATTTCAACTATTATGTATAAATTTCTTCTAATTTTAATTTTTTGCTTGTTTCCTTACTAAAAAAATACTTTTTTTGTATTAGTTTATTAGGTTAGAAATCCTATGTCAGGGGTTTTAAAATATGACAAAGGAGCTATCATGAATGGATAAGTTAGATTACTCATATAGCATCTAGTGATGTCAAGGGGCAATCAGGATCCAATACCCAAGCCTCAAACAACACCCATTTGTGGAATTGAGCTCCCATATATCTTCAAGTATATTGGGAGACCCCTTAGGATTAGGAGAAATATTTATCCCTAGGAAGAATTTCGGCCTTGTATTATCCATATTACACTAGATACAACATCTAGAAAGATTACCCTCCCATACTATCAGAGAGACAAGTAGTGTGCTCAACGATATGTGTGGAATTATTTGAGTAGTGTACTAAAATATTGGTTTGAGCACTATCATTCGTCATTATGATATAACAAAGGACCAATGGGTAGTACATACACTATGGATTAGAGTACCTAGTGGTGTGAATGTTAAACCTGCAAGATAAACTCATGTTCTATCAAATGTTAAACCTACAACTAAATCATACCACTCAATTTGAGCATACAAAAGAGACTACCCTATCCTATAATTATTGCATGATACAACTAAAAGAATTTTAAGAGGAACATAATAGTCAAGATATTAACAATCAAGATAGATTTGTCAATATCAGTAATAATCAGGTATAATTTCAATCAAAGTTAGTAATAGTCAGGATAGAGTTGTCAATTGTCAGTGTTAGTAATAGTTAGTTGTGATAGTCAGAATTCATAACAGACAAGGAGTTTACGATGATAGAGTAAGATATAATAGTGTTAGTGAAAAAAGTATTAGTGATAGAACAATATTAATAATAGAACAATATTAGTAACATATAGTGTAGATTCTCATAAGGGTTGTCCAATAAGAAGCCAATTTTTTTGAGTAAACCAAACCTCCAAGAGAAAAACACAACACTTTCTCTAAAAAATTTGAGGTTCCAAAAAATACTGTTGTGATATATAGATCATTTGACTCTCTTGTTGAGCTGATTAGTTTGGAATATAGCCTTAATGCATGTTTTTAGGTGTCAAAAAAATCATTTTGGGGCTAATCCATTAAGATCATATTTTTAAGCTATTCATTTTGATATATACAACCCAAAAACTTGTTTTGGATCCTTTCTAAAAATATTATCTCCTAAAACAACACTTCTATTTTTAGTAAGTCATTGGAAGTGCTTCAAATATACCAAAATGAGAGGTGAACACATGCGATCCAAACCTAATTTGGAAGAAAAAAATTGGAGGTTGAGGAGAAACTTAGGGATAGCCCAAAGGTGTTTAAGCATATAGGTGGTAGTACCATCAATAAAGAGAAATGAATTTATAAAGAGAAGGAAGGATATCATTCTATTTTTGGCATAAATACTTTATTTAAGATGCCTAAATTAGACTTTCTTAAGTTCAACAAAAAGGATGTTGATAGGTGGTTATGTCGAGTAGATGAGTTCTTCAAACTTCATAATGTGCTTGAATATTTGTGGGTCACTATGGCATCTTTCAACTCTAAATCAGAAGCCCTACAATGGTATCGATGGTTACAAAACATGACTCCTAACCCTTCTTGGGAAGATTTTGAATCCTAATTACTCACTCATTTTGGCCCTAGTGAGTATGAGTACTTTACAGGAGCATTAACCAAACTAAAACAAACCTTTATGGTTCGAGACTACTAGACCCAATTTGAAAAATTGGCTAATAGGACCAAGGGATTGAATGAAGATTTTTTTATAGTTGTTTTATCAATTCTTGAAATATGATATCAATGTTGAGGTCAAGATGTTAAAACTACAATCTATTATGCAGGCCATAGGATTGGCATGATTGACTAAAGAAATAACTTTGGATCAAATGAGGCCACCTAAATTTCCATAAGCCAAACCCACATTTCCTTCTGAGTCCACATACAATACTGGCATTAAATTTACCCCCTATAAATGCTTAACTATAGAAGAGATGGATGCTTGATGTGCACAAGGATTTTGTTGTAATTATGATAAGAAATATTCACTAGGGCATAAATGCATACAAAATAAGCCATTTTTGTTGGATGTAGAGGATTCAATAAGTAGCAAAAAAATTGATGATGAAGCAGAACAATAAAAAGAATAACTTTAGGATGAGGGTGAAATACAAGAAGAACCATAGCCAAAAAAGGTATTCATGCTCTTGCAAGAATTACTACCCCTAAAATGATCAAAGTAGTAGGCTTTTTCAAAGTACAACATCTTATAATTCTCATTGATTCAGGTAGTATGCACAACTTTATTGATCCTCGAGTTGCCAAGTAAACCAATTATTACATACATGCTTGCAACTCCTTTGAGTTTAAGGTGGAAAATGGTATAACATTACCTTGTAAAGGTAAATGTTGCAATATTAAGTTGAAAATAGGGGATTATGAACTCAAACAAGATATGTTTGGTCTCCAACGAGGGGGATGTAGTGTTGTGCTAGGAGATCGATGGTTAGGTACTTTGGAAACCCTAAAATTTTCCAGAGTTATGGATGTAGTTTTCACAAAATGGTAAGTCCTACACTTTGTGGTTCACAAGTAGAATCTCCTCAGGTTATTAGTTCAAAATTTATGGAGAAGTTAAAAATATCTTCTTGTGGGGTATTTGCTTAGATATTTGCAATTTAACCACCAGCTCCAATAGAGGATAAAATCCCAAAATATTTACAACTTGTTCTTACTAAGCATGATGTAATTTTTGCAAAGTTGATAGAATTACCACCATGATGTTCCCATGATCATGCAATACCATTGATACCTAGTAGTGTTCCACCTAAAAGTAGACCTTACTAGTACCCCTATTCAGTTAAGTCAAAAATTAAGAAATTAATACAATAATTATTACGAGCAGGAGTCATTTAGACTAGTAACAATCCTTATTCTTCTCCAGTCCTAATGGTTTGAAATAAGTATGGGTCCCGATGGTTGTGTATAGATTTTTGTGAGCTCAATAAGCTCACCATTAAGGAAAAATTTCCTATTTCAGAGGTAGATGAATTGTTGGATGAGTTTTATGGTGTTATGTTTTTCTCGAAGTTGGATCTTTGTTTGGGTTACCATAAAATTCAACTCAAGGAGGAGGATATTCCTAAAATAGCATTCTACACTCATGATGGTCATTATGAATTCTTGGTTAAACCATTTGGCTTAACAAATGCCCCTTCCACATTTTAAAGCCTCGTAAACAGCATATTATGCCCATTCCTTCATAAATTCATTTCATTTTTCTTTGATTATATTATAGTTTATAGTCACTCTTGGGAGGAGCACCTCATTCATTTGGATCAAACTCTACAAATTTTCTCTCAACATAAACTTTATGCTAAGTGGTCTAATTGTTATTTTGAGTGGACTGAATTAGAGTATTTGGGATACATTATCACCAAATATGGAGTTAAATTTGACCCTAATAAGATTCAAGCCATTCAATATTGGCCAAAGCCTCACACTCTTAAGGGTCTTCATGGATTTTTGGGGCTTACAGGGTATTACTACAAAATTATCCAAAAAATTGGAAAAAATAGCTACTCTCTTAATAGCCATGTTAAAAATAGTTATTTTACTTGGTTAGTCCCAGCTAAGAAGGCTTTCTTTGACCTAAATCATGTTATAAAAACCACTCGAGTATTAGCCATACCTGATTTCTAAAAATATTTTATAATTGAAAGTGATGCTTTAGGAAATGACATAGGAGTCATGTTGATGTGGGAGGGAAGACTCTTGGCCTTCACTAGTAAAGTACTTTTAGGTCAAAATTTGGGTAAATCAACTTATGCAAATGATATGCTCACCATTTTGCATGTTGTTAATCACTGGTGATCCTATCTCATTGGGCATCATTTTTCATAAAAACAGACCACCAAAGCCTCAAATACTTCCTAGAGTGATGAGTTGCTAGCCCCGAACAACAAAAGTGGATCTTGAAATTAATGGGATATTATTATGATATTAAATATAAAAATAAAAGGATAACATTGTTTTTGATGCCCTCTCTCAATAATTTTAGGATCAAAGTATGTTATGTGATATCTCTTCACCCATACCTTAGTGGATTAATTATCTGAGAGAGGAAGTGCTCAAGGACTCCATATTATACAATTTTATTACCACATTTCAAATAGATCCTACCTCATGTTTGGGATACACTTGGGATGGATAATATTTGATATATCTTCAATGCCTTATTATTCCCCAAACTTCTCAACTATAGGAACCCATATTGAACAAAATGCATGCTTCACCAACTACAAGCTATTATGGGTTTCTCAAGACTTATCAAAGGATAAAACATACCTTATTCTAGAAGGGAATTAAGAATTTCATTCAAATTTTTGTGGAAGAGTGTGACATATGCTAGTTAATGAAAAGAGAAACAATCAAGTCCCTTAGAACTCTTAAGCCCTTGCCCATTCCAAAATAAGTATGGACAAATATTTCCATGGAATTTATTCAAGGGTTACCTAAGTTAGGAGGTAAATATTTTATTTTAATGGTAGTGGATAATCTCATGAAGTATGCTCATTTTTGTTCCCTCTCCCATCCCTAAATTACCTTAGTAGTAGACCAACTCTTTCTAGACTTTATTTTGTGCCTTTATGGCATTCATGCATCCATTGTGTATAATTGAGACCCTAATTTCACTAGTAATTTTTGGAAAGAATTGTGTAAGTTGTAGGGATCTTAGCTCAAAATGATTTTAGTCTATCATTTACAAAGGCATGGTAAAAAAAATATTGTAAATAAATGCTTGGAGACCTACCGTCATTGCTTTACCTCTAATTATCCAATATAGTGTGTGAAGTTACTTCCCTTGGCCAAATGGTGGTATAACACTTCCTATCATAATGCAATCAAGGTTACCTATTTTGAAACAATTTATGGTTGACCTCCATCAACACCCTCCTACTACATTCCTAGAAGCTCCAAGGTTAATGCTACTAATGTTGCACTCAACCAAAATGCTGCAACCCTCTGTCAACTAAAGATAAATTTGGAATTGTCCTAGAATCGTATGCAATAACAAGCTAATCAATATCATCATAAATGTAGCTTTGAAGTAGGATATATAGTTTTTCTTCTCTAATAGCCATATAAACAGTCCTCACTCTAGCTTCGTGGATGCCAAAAAGTAGTTTCCAAATTCTATGGCCCTATCAGATCTTATAGCAGATTGGTACAACAACCTACAAATAGCCCTCACATCTACATAAAAGCTCCATCCTATATTTCATGTCTCCTCTCTAAATAAGGTTATGGTAAATTAGGTATAGTTTCAATCTATTTTACCAGAAATGAAAGAAGAGGGTTATATCTTACTAAAATCAAAACAACTATTGGACCACAAATCATGCACTCTTCAAAACTGTGTCATCACCGAGGTTCTTATGCAATGGAATGGACTATAACCAGATGATGCCACTAGGGAGTCTCTACAATATCGAAAACACCATTTTCCTCACCTAGAACTTTGAGGACAAAGATTTTTGAATGAGAAGGGCATGTTAGGACCCCATCCTAACACTATTTTTGTAATTCTCATATGATTATGTAATGGCACACTTCCAACGTGGGGACCCATTTATAATGTTATTTTTTAATACATTGTAATAGTATGTGGCAAGTGAGGAGCCTAAGAAAGTGGTCATGTAACCATTATAAAAAATATAACTAATGTTTAGTAGAAGATTCTAGCTCGAGTGGAACTTTTCATGTAAGCCAAATCTTGAGCATTAGGTTAGGGTTGCATGAAGTCTATCTTTAAAATACAAGGGCCAATTAATGAATGTATATTTTTGCAAAATAATGAAAGTATTGAAGGAGTTTTTCCCTTGGAAGAGACCTACGATTTTGTGTTGTTTTGTGAGATTGTTTTAATTTTACATTTACATTTTGTATTACAATATATTGTTCTTTTATGAAATTCTACTATAATTGCAATATTTATGTGAATGAGATTATTTTTTAGAAGTTTCCTAACAAGTGATATCAGAGCACTTTCTAGGGCTGATTTTCATTGCGACTATGATAGTTCTTTCCCTTCCATTTTGACTTTTAGGTATAAATTTCTTGTATTTTCAAGTTTTTGCTTGTTTCCTTACTAAAAAAAGTAATGTTATCCTTATTGATAGAAGAGAGTAGCATCAAAACCTCCCTTTTGGATACTTCCTCAATATTATTTATGCATATACAATAAATATTTATTTTGTGTCCTTGCTAAACTCACAAGTTGTTTTTATGGAAGGGTTTATTAGAGTTTTCTTTTTGTTTTGGATTCTTGTTAATTTTAGCTTTGACCACTTATTTTCCATAATATTTATTGATAAAATAATGAACCTTATACCTTATTCTTTTATTTTTATTATGAATATTGATATGAAGAATTAAAAACTTATTTTATTGATCCAACATCAATATTTATGCATTCATATGGTTATAACCCTATGTAATATTAGAATGCATTGTTATAAACAAAACCAGAAATAGCCTAGTGGTTACAACCAACCAAATCTCATATCAAATAACAAGGATTATCTAATAATGTAATATTTTCCTATCACCCCCCTTATTACATTATTTGGTATACAAAGAGAGCTATGAAAAAATTTAAATTTGACATATGCAAGTACTTTTATGAAGATATTCACAAGTTGTTATTCAATGGGAACATACTAGAGTTGAATTTGACGATTCTAAACTTCTTGAATGAAATAACATCAAACATTAATGTGATTTGTTCTTTTATGAAATACTATATTCTTGATCAATTTAAAAACACCTTGATTATTGCAATTGAATAATGTTGGTTGATTTTTTGATACATGCACATCTGATAGTATGGGATATAACCATATTGCTTCTTCTATAACATGATATTTTATCTTTGTGGATGACAAGGCCACTACTTGTTATTTCCTTCTATACCATGAGACAAGCCTAGATCCTATATGAAACACATATCTAAATGTTGACCTCCTATTTTCTATAGACTCAACATAATTTAATTTTGTGTATCCTTATAGAAAATTCGTATAATTTTTCTTATACTCTAGACTATATACCAATGTACCATGGACATAATGCAGTATTATGTGTGTTGTCTTCCAATGACTCACCTTAGGTTCTTGCATGAAACTCAAAATATAAATCATAACAAAGCTTATATCAAGTCTCGTATTTGTAAAGTATATGGAACTCCCAACCAACAAATGATAAAGAGTACCTAATACCTAAGATGATATATCATATTAGCATAGTTGTAAAAATTGTTCCATTGGTGTTGTCTTAGGTTTATAATTTGTCATATGGTATTTTTCAAGTTATTTTTTGGTATACTTTTCCTATGAGACCACAATGTGATACTTTATTTTCCATACCTCCAAGCCAAGACAATAATGCAAAACTCCTATATTTTTCATGTCAAATAAAATTTTCAAGTTATTCTTCACATCATTTACCAAATTAGTGATGACCAAATAATCAACATACAATACAAGCATCACTATCTTAGATCCAACTTTATTAAGATATATATTTGACTTAAAGGAACTTTTGGTAAAACCATACTGTAATAGATGGTCATAAATTTTTATGTTCTAGGATTTGGGAGCCTACTTTAACCCATACAATGACTTGATCAATTTGTAGACCTTTTGATATTTCCCATTAACAAAAAAGCCTTCAGGTTGTGTCATGTATACGTCTTCCATGAAATCACCATTAAGGAAGGCACTCTTGACATCCATTTGCTGAAGTTTCCAATCAAAATGTATTTTCAATGCATAGAGTATACAAATGGTTGTAATCATTTTTGTGGATGTGAATGTCTCTTTATAATCAATTCCTCCTTTTTTTACATAGGCCTTTGCAATGATCCAAGTATTATACTTTTCAATGGATTCATCTACCTTGTATTTGATTTTTAATATCTACTTATAGCCTATGGGATTTTTTCTTTTTGGTAGTTCTATAAGATCCTATATTTTTTTCTTCATCATAGATTTATACTCTGCATAACGACCTTACACTATGGTAAACTAAATACATCCTTGACTAATTTTAGTTCTAATTTCTCCATAATGGAATTTATCAAGCCTAGATTTACTTCCTAATGTGTACTATTGTGATTACATGGTTGTGTGGAAGTGATATCAAGAAGTTCATCAAGTCTTGCATCTTTGATGGTACTTGTGAGCCATTTTGGAGTCTTTCTTCATTATGATGGAGATATATATACATCAACTACTAAAGTTTCAACAAATTTTGGAACTTCTTCATGAAGTTCCTCATCTAACTCCATGCTCACAACTAGAGATGTGGTATATTCAAACTCCTTACAATCCTTAGTATTTGAGTTAGTTTCAAATTCCTCATGAAACACCGCATCTCTACTTATATACAATTTTTTGGTAACTAGATCTATGAAGTGATAAGCTTTTGACTCATAATCATACCCAAGAAATATACATGATAGGTTTTTGCATCTGACTTGGTCCCCTATTGCTTTGGTACATGCATGTATGTTTTACTTCTAAAGACTCTAAAATGTGTAATTGAAGGATTCCTCCTAAATCAGGCTTCTTCAAATTTAACTCCTTGTAGCACCTTTTTGGGTGATTTATTTAGAAGATGTATGACAATGAAAACAACTTCAACCTAGTTTTATTGCTCTAGATTGGCTCTTGTGAGGATGTAGAAAACTATTTTCATGATGGAATGGTTCCTCCTTTTGGAAATTCCATTTTATTATGAATTATATACTATAATTAGTTATTTCTTAATCCCATTCTATGTACGAAATCTTAAAAATTAAATCAATGTATATCCCCCTCAATCTGTGTAGAGAACTTGAATAGAATGTCTGGTTTCCATGTCTACATATTTCTTGAAGCATTGGAAATACTTGAACATATTTAAATTTATTTGCAAGAGATAAATCCATATATTCTACGAGTATTCATACACAAACAACTAAAAGTACTTACATCCACAAAAACTAGCTAGCATGGGTCCACATAGATCGATGTGTATCACATCCAATGGTCCTTTTGCTATGTGAGTGCTCAAATCAAAAGGTAATTGGTGTTGCTTCCTCATAAACAACCAGAGCATTATTAAGGATTAAAATATGATTAATTAATTAAACTTTATGTTTAATTAATTAATTAAAATTAATTAGGATTTTTAATTAAAAGTATTAGATAGGCTTGTGAGCATTATCTTCTAAAATTTTCACATCCTAAAAAGTTGCTTGTCAAGTTTTGTCAGTATTTCTATGAAATTTTATCACCCTTATTTATTAGGATTATTTTTCAATTATTTTTTCAAGTCTATCTCTTCACTCTTGGTTTTGGGCCTCTGGTTTTGCCCATTGATAAATTTTATAACATGTATAAATATGCATTTGATTAATGAAAATTATCATAAAATATTTTAGATAGCTTGAATCCTCATCAAGCTTATTGGTAATATGGGTGAGAGGATAGGAAAACGTAACACAATTTTAAGTTTACTCAATTAAAGTAAGTATTTTGAACTCATATGACCATATCTCCTATGCCAAAGGGAGGTAGCATCTACCATTGCTACTAATAGTGCAATATTAGGAGAGGATATGACATATAGTACAAGCAAGCCATTCTTGTAGTAACTTATTATCACAATATTGCCATGTTTTGTAATAATTCACTTCTTGTTGTCATCAATAACTCAAAATTCTACCACTATATTTTGATCCAAAACTTGTGATATAGACAATAAATTATTTTTCAATCTACATACATATATTAGCTTTTCAATCTTGCATTTTTCTCCAAGAATATTTAGAGGAATATGTCCCACTTATTTGACATGATATATTTTATCATTGATAATGGGTACTGGTTTCCCTTCTTTGTCTTATAAGGAATCAAACCATGATTTATTCCCAATCATGTGCTTACCAATACCTATATTAATATACCAAACACCATCCTTTGGTCTTTGTATTTCCTTGGACATTAGCATATTATGTGACTATTTATATTCTAAAGTTGATTCTTCATGTGCAACATGCCCTTGTTGTTGCTTTTTATTGGAATGTGGTTTGTACTATGTCCTTTTTTGATGAGGTTGGTGGACTCAATATCCTTGAATAATAGATTTATATCAATAACTCTGTATTATGTCCTTTATAACAAATATGGCAATATATATTTTATTTTTTAGGTTGTTTTTGTGATGATAATTATGATGGAAAAGGACCCTTCTATGGATTATTTTTTTCTAGACTTATTTAAAATGAGTGTGTTGTTGGTCAATTAATCCCTCAATTTATTGGTTGCTTCTTCCTAGTAAAAATTTCACCAATTCATCAAAGGACATATTTCTATGTAAGGTTTGAAAAAAGTGATCAACACGTGAAATTAATCTAGTCGATTTGAAAGGATGATGGGTTATAAGATCATATATTGTACTATTTATACCATGGTATTCAATCAATATTTTAGCTCTACAACTCAATGAAGAAAAACTCAATGCTTTCTCCATATTGGACTCTCAATGTATGGGGATGATACTAAAGGTGAATTATTGTTAACTCATTTTTCCCTTTGAAGATGTAGAAAGTGTTTCCCATACCTTTTTGGATGGTTGTGCTTCACAAATGTATGGTTGGATAACATCTATTGTGGCAAGGGTGATGATCATTAGTATTTTGGTATCCAAATTTTTATTGTGCATATTTTTCCTCTATAGGTTAAATGAAATTTTCAATGACAATGTCATTGAGTTTATCAACTACCAAGATGGCTCTCATATTAATTTTCAAAGATCCATACTTTAAACCTTTGAGTAGCTATGAATCTACAAGAAATATTTTTGATGTAGCCATGGTGAGGGTTCCTTATAAGTCCAAAATGGTCCTCATTTCAATATACTACCAATCCAATATACAAAACCTTTATATATACATTCCATTTCTATATACCCATTGGTATATAGAAGAAGCTAGTCTTCTCGATATACACAGTCGTACTTGAGAGAGACTTTAAGGAATGTGAAAGAGAATGATATAAGGTAATAGGATAGTATAAAAATAAATTTACCCTATCAATAACTCCTGCTTAAATATAAATCCTTATACATGGGTTTAACTTCCCTATATACTTAGAATTTCTTAATTTTAGGTTTTATGTCTAGTGATATTGATGAATAGGGTATGCGTTTAGAGTGAAAGTACCAAGAAAAATAACCTTATATCTCCTTGATGATTTAAATGGTCAATGACTACACATTATTATGAAACATAGTTAGGTTATAGACATAGTAGCTTGACACGATAGCTTTACCTAAAAATGTAAGTAATAGATATCATGGATATCAAATGTTGCTATTGTGCCTAAGCATGTGTTTGAGAAATATACAAAGTAGAAAATTTTTAAAAGAAAAAAAATTAAATTTAAAGGTTTCAATTATAACAAAAAATGTACCTTTGCAAGAAATATTATTTCCCCCCTTAGTTTTGTTAAGTATTCACTATAGTTAGATTTTTAACTTTTTCCCACAAACATTATAAGAAATTACAAAATTAAAAATAATGTCCTCTATAGGGTAGTAAAATGATATTATGGTCTTGGTGGGTTTTGACCCTTGATATCTATTTAAAAATTCATATTTTGTTTCAAATTGCCACCCCTCCTACCTAATGCTACATGCATGAAAAAATAAAAAGTTTAATTTTAAACCCTTAAAAGAAATATGCAATTGTAAAGCAAAAAATCAAAAGTAGGGAATTGAACCTAAAATTTCTATATTAGAAGTCATAGTATTTTTCTTGATGCCAAATCAACTATTTTTCTATATGTATGTTTCTCCTCCTTGTTCTTTCTTTTTTATGTGAGTTTGCTTTATTCCATGGATTACTTTGATTAGGGCCTAGACTTTAGTTTGATTACAAAAATCCTTTTTGAGTTCATTATAAATATTGGAGAAGAGTTGGGTGATGCCCTCTACCTTTATGTGAATGGCCAATATATATTTAATGATGCCTATGGCCTCTAAATTCTCCATTATCTCACACTTAAAGTGATTCTTTAGGTCCTTCTTTATGAAGTGGTGGCCATGATGTGGCCCCTATTCCTATCCACCAAATTGATATGTCTATGGTTGCACCATGGCTTGTGGGTGGAGACAAAGACTTATATCTAAGAAAACCAATAGAGCTTCCTTTCATCCTTGAGGGCTTATTCTCAACTATCATAGAAAAATAAATCAACCTACTCACTTTTTGAGTAATCCCATACCCACAACCATTATTCCTTTTTATACTTGATTGCTTATGAGGATGTGTCAAAGCCTCTAGGTTCTACCACATCACATTGTTGAATTGGATGAATTTCATGAAGAGTTGATCCTACCTCTAGGTTTTCTTATCATCATGGATATTGTCATTTTGTTTGGCACATTGATGATGATCACTAATGTATGCATAGAAACCATGGATTCTCTAAGAATCATGGATATTTAAGGGCAACACCAATTACATCCACCTTAACTGGGCCAACGGATAGTTGTCTCGAGTGACTATCCCTACCTATATTATGGCTTCAATAATGCTAGCATAAGTTAGGACTATATGACCATACCCAATTGTTATAATCACAATGACACTGAGAGGGGGGGTGAATCAGTGTGTTCTTTAAAAACTTAAAAGCAATTTAGACTTTTAAATAAACTGCAGCAGATTAAAACAGAAATAATAAAAGTACTAAGAGCATCACACATAACACGAAATTTTAACGAGGTTCACCGATGTGGCTACTCCTCAAAAATACTGCCTAGACTACCATCCAAATCCAGTCAAATGCAAAGCTACAACTTTACATAATCATTCACCAGCACCAACTGGTAAGAGGCACCAACCTCTAAATTTTATCTGCTACAATAGAATGGAGCACCAACTCCAATTTTTCCAGCTCCAACCGGAAAGAGGCACCAACCCCTTTTACCAAGCTACAACTTGGAGATAGTAATAAAAATTGCAGAATTAAACTATCACCTCAATTTGCACGATCTGCTATTTTTCTTGCGTTCTGCTGCTTGTCGGCATTCGGCTACTGCTGTGAAAAATGATTCACACTTTTTCAACCACTCCTCTATATCTCTCCACGTTCTCTACTGCAACTTCACAGAAATATTACTTCTACAGCCAGCACACTGTCATTTCACACTCGAACACGACTTCTGCATACCGCATTCTTATCTTCTCTTTGCAACACTCACTTTGCTGCACCTTCCATGAAATCTCACTTCTACCATCTACGTATTTTTGCCTCGAACTTTAAACACGCCGTCTGCATATCGCTCTCTTTGTTCTCGATCAGTCGATACGCACTCACTCACTATCTCATCATTGCGATATCTTTTCTTTAACTCCAAAGAACTATCATCGACTTACACTCTACTGCACACGAACTTCATTCGCATATATCGCATCACGCCCACTCTTCAACCTTGCAACAGTCCCGCATTTTTATAGAAGAGAATATCCCATCAAAACATTCTCAAACACGTCGGTTGCAACCCTAATTAGGTCAACATGAAACCCTAGAATTTTTTGGTTGCTTAACCTTGCTTTGTCGATAGGAAACCCTAATTGATCCGTTGCAAAACCCTAGCAACGTCGGTTTTGAAAAAAAGCCGGTGAACAACTTTAATTTAATTTTAAAATATTAATTTAAATTTTAAATAAATAAATAAAATTTAAACTCGATATTTAAAATTAAATATCTTCATCATCGGAGCACCTTTTTCAACAAAACGAAGAGCTAACTTGGGTTTTAAGAAAAACCCATTTCAAAACTGCTGACCATGGATTTAAACAAAACCTATAATTTAGTCTACCTTGGTTTTCACAAAAACCCTTCCGCTCTTTGACATCAATGACAACATCAACACTTGAGCAAGGGCAATGTACCCAAGGTACCCAAAATTGCCTACAATCTCCCCCTTTGTCATTGATGGCAACCCTTTACTAAAAACACATCTTCAAGAGCCAAAACTAAAATCAATCTCTTTGAAGTTTTGCTCCCCCTGACTTGAAGCTTTCCTCTTCACTTGAAGCTCTCCCCCTTACTCATATCTCTCCCCCTTTGTCATCAATGGCAAAGGGCCACCTTTGGGGCTCGGAACTAAGAATGAGCCTCTTAGCTTAGTCCCTCCCCCACCTCCCTGATGAGGTGATTAATTTTGGGGTGGGAGTAAAACTCCCATTAGGCACTGATCAACATCAACGTCTATAACTTCCTTGTTGGGTCTTCTCTTGAACTCTTTGAACATATTCTTGTTCCTGTCATTGTTCTGATCCTTGGACCTGATCATGCCACTATTCCTGTTCCTATATCCTAGAATTTCAACTCTGCACTGTCTGACAGTGTGAATTTTATTGTTGCACTTATAACAAGTAATAGTGTTGTTTCTTTTAGGCATACCTGTTCTTTGAATCCACATGTTCTGACTAAGCCAGTTCTGACTAAACCTGTTTTGACCAAGCCTGTTAGTGTGATGTTCTTTTGTTTTAAACGAAACTCCGGTCTCGTTTACCCTTCCGACATGAAGCACACATACTATTTGCAGGTTTTTTAATGATTGGAATATCTCTCATTGCTTGTTTAGCGCTAATTCTTACCAGATTATCAAAACTTATGTGTCCAAGCCTCTTATGCCACAACCAGCTTCTCTTCTTCTTGTCCCATGAAGCACATACCTTCGAAAACTACGAGAGTGTATACTGATTGCCAGATGTCCTTGAGCCGGTTGCTATTAATTTCCTACTGTTTATTTTTCTGACTTCACAACCATGCTTCTTGAAAACTACTTCATGTCCTTTGTCACGGATTTGACTCACACTCAATAGATTATGTTTCAAACCATCCACATATAAAACTTCCTCTGACTTGATCTTTCCTTCACTAATTTTGACCGTTCCTTTACCTATTATTTTGGCTCCGTCATTGTTGCCGAATTTTATAGAACCACCCTCATACTTTTGTAGATTTTCAAATTTCTGTTTGTCACCTGTCATATGACTTGAGCAACCACTATCAAGAATCCAAGGAACATGTTTATTCTGAGCTCTAAAAGCTGTCTGCACTATTAAAGAATCATGTTCTTTCCTGAGCTGTTCTTTTTGTTTCCATTCTATTTTAACTGTGGTATTGGGTTCTAGCTGTGACTTCCCATTTTTAGAATTTTGCACATATCCTTCAGTATAAATTCTATTTTGTTTTGCTCTATACGGTTGAAATCTTCTTTCATGAGGTTGATATGAAACAGACATACTACGAAAATTTCTGGCAATATGACCAAAGTTGTGACACTTAAAACACTCTACTGCATAACTCATTAAAGGAGCAAACGCATTTCTACTAGTGAAACTTCTTGGACCTACGTTGTATTTGTAGTCAACAATTTTATGCCCATAAACATTACACTTGAAACAAAAACCATAGAAATAATGATTAAACCTGAAATATGGTCTTGGCCAGGTTGTTGCTGGAGCCTTGGATCTTCTATTCTTTTGATGTGTGACCTTAGTAAAGCCATCATTGTCACTGATATTTCAGGTCCGGCATTATATCTTTCTTTTGCCTCGATTCTTGTCTTTGTTCTTTTCACTTTCAACATTGCTTGCTTTTGGTCCAGATGATGATTCTCCTTCAGAAAAGCCGAGACCAAATTTGATACCTGTGGATCTTTGATCGCTCAGAATTTTGTCCAATTTCATCGAGATTTCTTCACATTTTACATGACAGTTGATTTTTCGATCCAGCTCTTGTATCTGTATTCGAAGACTCACATTTTCTTCTTCCAATTGCTGTAGTGGTCTATCTTCATGGATACCTATATTTCCAGATCTTCAAAAATTTTCTTGTATTCTTCAGTATTTATTTTTAAACTGGCAATAATTTTGTTTGCATCCTTAAGTTTCCTTGACAATTTTTCATTCTTCTTTTTCTCCGATTCCCATTCCGTAAGGGCAGACACTAGCTCACCCTCTAAATCAAATTTAGCCTCAACTTCTTCAACTTCAGAGTTCATTCCTTCTACCATTTCTGGTTCAATTTTATCAACCATAGGAACTAAAACTGGCTGGGATGCCTTTTTGGATGAGGATCTATTCTTCTTAGCCATTGTGTACTAATCCAAGATCAACCCTGACTGATTTAGCCAAAATTGGGAACCTGGATCTGATACCAATTGTTATAATCACAATGACACTGAGAGGGGGGGTGAATCAGTGTGTTCTTTAAAAACTTAAAAGCAATTTAGACTTTTAAATAAACTGCAGCAGATTAAAACAAAAATAATAAAAGTACTAAGAGCATCACACATAACACGACATTTTAACGAGGTTCACCGATGTGGCTACTCCTCAAAAATACTGCTTGGACTACCATCCAAATCCAGTCAAATGCAAAGCTACAACTTTACATAATCATTCACCAACACCAACTGGTAAGAGGCACCAACCTCTAAATTTTATCTTCTACAACAGAATGGAGCACCAACTCCAATTTTTCTAGCTCCAACTGGAAAGAGGCACCAACCCCTTTTACCAAGCTACAACTTGGATATAGTAATAAAAATTGTAGAATTAAACTGTCACCTCAATTTGCACGATCTACTGTTTTTCTTGCGTTCTGCTGCTTGTCCGCATTCGGCTGCTGCTGTGAAAAATGATTTGCATTTTTTCAACCACTCCTCTATATCTCTCCGTGTTCTCTGCTACAACTTCACAGAAATATTACTTCTACAGCCAGCACACTATCATTTCACACTCAGAACACGACTTCTGCATACCGTGTTCTTATCTTCTCTTTGCACCACTCACTCTGCTGCACCTTCCATGAAATCTCACTTCTACCATCTGCGTATTTTTGCCTCAGACTTTAAACATGTCATCTGCATATCGCTCTCTTTGTTCTCGATCAGTCGATACGCACTCATTCACTATCTCATCGCTGCGATCTCTTTTCTTTAACTCCAAAGAACTATCACCGACTTACACTCTGTTGCACACGAACTTCATTCGCATATATCGCATCATGCCCACTCTTCAACCTTGCAACAGTCCCACATTTTTATAGAAGAGAATATCCCATCAAAACATTCTCAAACACGTCGGCTGCAACCCTAATTAGGTCAACATGAAACCCTAGAATTTTTTGGTTGCTTAACCTTGCTTTGTCAGCAGGAAACCCTAATTGATCCGTTGCAAAACCCTAGCTTTAATTTAATTTTAAAATATTAATTTAAATTTTAAATAAATAAATAAAATTTAAACTGGATATTTAAAATTAAATATCTTCATCATCGGAGCACCTTTTTCAACAAAACGAAGAGCTAACTTGGGTTTTAAGAAAAACCCATTTCAAAACTAATGACCATGTATTTAACAAAACCTATAATTTAGTCTGCCTTGGTTTTCACAAAAACCCTTCCGCTCTTTGACATCAATGACAACATCAACACTTGAGCAAGGGCAATGTACCCAAGGTACCCAAAATTGCCAACACCAATGTCTACCATAGCTTATGTACAACTCAACTCACAACTCACTTACACTCATATTGATAATCCCATGCTCTATAGTCACTATTATTTTTAGTGATGGTTTTTAAAATCCTTTTTAATTTACTCATTTTTATGGTTGGATGGTGTCTCTATACCAATTAACTACTTGGGAATCACTACATTTGTAATATCAAGACTAAAAAACATGATCGAACAAAACCAAGGGGCTACTAGTTGTGTCATTGCTATTTTATGAGTTCATTCCAAATGAGACCATGGAAAAGTGTCTTTATAGGAGTATAAATAGGTCTAAAGGTTGTAGACTTTGGGATTTCTTGCTTGATGCCTACAAATACCTTACATGTCATGATTGATCTACAAGGTGCCTTAGGATTCGTATGCTCTAATACAAGTCATAGGAAGAACTAATAGCTTATTTTATTGATCTTGCATCAATATTCATATATTCACATAGTTATAATCATGTGTAATATTAGACTGCATTGTTATAACCAAAACTAGAAATAGCCTAGTGGTTACAACCAACCAAGTCTCATGTGAAATAACAGGTATTCTATAATAATTTAATACTTTCCTATAAAATATGGTATTTAACACTTCATCAATTGGACTTCATCAATTGGAGGTGGAGGAGAAGTTAGAAAGTAGACATGAAACATCTCAAACTGTAGACATCTAAAACACATCATGTGTAGGGGACTACTTATATGGGCATCCATGCAGACCATATGAATGATCTTGGACCATTCCAAGATAAAGCAGTGGTTCTAACCACTCAATTTAGGCAACTTTGGCCTACTCAACCTTAGCCGTAAATGGCATCCGCAACTAGGATCCTAACCATGTCTAACACTCGTGGCTAAGTTCTTAGCTACACAAAGAAGTCGCATCTAGCCCTGAAACTATATTGGAATCCCAAGCCAAGACAAAATCAGTTATAATGACCATGGAAATGGATTTTGAGCAGTTTCAAGCAAGAAAGCTTATGGATTCTTCCTCCAAACTACTCCAACCTCTCATTTCTTGATCTAAGATTCTCCATGAAGCTAGAGAAAGAACTTGGGAAGGCTATAAGACCCCCTCCAAATTGGAAAAAATTTTGGATTGATTTCTAATTTGCATGTAGCAAAGTCCTACCAAATTTGAGTGCCATTTGCAACCCTTGAGGAGTTCCTACATGCTGCCAATTTGGAGAATCATGACTGTATGTGAAGCTATGGAGGTTTTGAGAGCTTGAGGATATCAATCATCCTAATTGAACCACTTCCACCACAAATTCAAATAATCTACACCACCAATTCATTCTAGAACATAGAGGCGACCCTTGATCATCAATTCCATGGAGGAATTTTGAGATTTAGACCCTGGTTACAAGAGAAAGAGGAATTCTCCCTCAACCATGGCTGTCAACCGCAACTAACAGAGCTAGTTGTGCTTGAACCCATGGCTAGGGTTTGACACTTGATTTCCCTCATTTTAGCCATAGTAATTTTCATTTAAAACATGCAATTAGTTAGATCTACCATAGATTAGCTTTCATTTATGCTTTTGTATGGTTAATTCTAGGAATTAGAGGTAGCTTTGCTCTTATTTTCTCATATTTTTTAATTTGCACTAATTTTCTTAGATTAGTCATATTTCAAGTTTTTAATACAAATTATACATTAGATCAATTAGATTTACTATTTTCTTAGCATTATTTACAATAATTTAGATATTTTATGATTATATTTACAATTTTTCATGCTTTCTTTGCATATTTAGCATAATTCATGCAAATCCTTATCAAGAGCCTCATCATGAGAGGTCTCCTTTGCTTCTTCTTATCCTTTTATGTTGTTTCTTGAATGTAGATTTATAGGATATAAACATATTCAAAGCATTCTTGGCAACATATTCCTCCGATCAAGTGAGAAGAAGGCTTCCTTGAGCCTTAAGCAGTTCATATCCATTCTACAGAGCCTATGGATTGCACCATCCCCATTTAGGGGCTTCAAAATTGTATCAATTGTATCAAGAATTTGGTATCCCTAAGAGGGACGTATTTGTAACCGATATTTGCAATGATAATATAAATAAATTTTCACATTCTTGTTCAATTCATTGTTTATGAGCTTTATTGCTTTAATGTTTGGTATAATTGATGCAATAGTCTAGGTGCATGCTTTTAGTATAGTACAAATGGTGATCATGGTGGAAACCCCACAAATTGCACTATAGATGACTAATTTCTTTATGTTTTGTATTGCAGGTCTTAGTTGTGCTTAATAGCCATGGCCCACAGTCTCAATCATGCTTAACAACCATGGCTAGTAGCAAAGTAGGAAAATAGACAGTAAGCAACATGTCTCTCCATCAAATGAGGATTCACAAGTAAGTTGCCTTTTATATTATATTTATTTTTTTTATTTTTTTCTGGTTGTAGCTAATTATCTCACCTAGAAAAATATTAAGGGTGAATTTGATGAATTTTTTTATGTCATCTATCAGTTGTGGCTGATAACAACGGTTAGCACTATTAGATGTTGTTGTCAATAATGGCTAAGATTTTGGGCTACAACTAGATCTATTGCCTACTGCACAGAACAATGGCTAGAAGTTAAAATTTTTTGTAGAGTTTTCTTGCTTAGGGCCCAATTAGAGGTCAATTATTTCATGTAACATGCATTCTCTAAATTTCATATAGTATGATACATGCATCTTTCTGAATAAAAATATCCTTATTCTAGGCATATAGGAAAGATCATGTTTGCTTGGTGATGCATTTTATTTTACATACAAGGTTAAAATGAACACACACACACCACACAACATTTAAATGCTAGTGATATGGAATTCACACCCATCCACTAGTAGATTTCAATGATGGTGGCAGTCATTTCCATCCATTGGCTCAAATCCCATGAACCCTATTCTTTTGGCCAATACTGACTCCAAGATCCATCCTATCCATGCAAAATAGCCTACATTCCTCTTCGAAGGGGTGTATCACTGTGCACAATGTGATGGGTGAGGATCGGTAGGACTTGTGCTCCTTGATCGGGTGTGGGTTTCATCTCCATACTTTGGTGGGTTTACATGACCATGACTTTCATTATCGATTGTTGAGTTGTGAGCATACAAGTGAAAACATTTAAACTATTTGAGCATTACATCAACAATTTCAAACATGATGAGAGTAGTTTAAATTTTCAACAAATTTCAAACACATCAAACCAGTTTAGGGTCACAAGAAATCCTTAAAAGAGATAATCATAATTGTATGCTTTGTTTGCTATAAAATCTACACAAGAGATAATACACATTATGGTTCACACATGGAGAGGCTAAACATAGTGCATAACCAAAGTCAACATTGAAGCTCCACATAATGCACAAGACAATGCATCACAAACCTCTACCACAGGAGGATGTCGAATGATGTTCGGCTAGCCTCAAAGGTGATAACTCGACGCATGGGGTTCTCATCAGAATACCCCAATCAGAGGAGGTGATGCACACTCCTCAAGGGATAGAGTAGAGTGTGGCTCAAGGTCCCCATCATCCTATCAAATACAACCAAAAAATCCACCCAATCAAGGGTAGGAAGATAGGGCCACCTCAGAGCATAGGCCCATTCAAACTCCAAACAACAATGAACTTGGCAAGTTCACAATTGATGTGTCCAAAGTTGGAGTGAATGGCATGCCACCACATGAGCCATGGTGAACTAGGCAGCTCGATGGACTTGAAAGGTTCCTAGGGCAATTAGGGTACAAACCCTCATCTACGCATTCTTGTTCCATGAGTTCATGTAGTGAGGCCACACACAGGCCTATTAGAGAGCCAAGAGAATGCTCTAAGTATTCTTAAAGTATATGTGCTCCTTCAACCCATGAGGGCATAGCTAACATATTATCGATCAACACCAATGCCATCTACACAGACAAAGGCAAAAGTGTGGTAGATAAATCTATTGGGGCTTACACAAATAAGGCCCCTAGAATAGAGATTCAGAGCCAGAGGCCTCACACTACCGATCTCATCGATCGCTCACAAAGGTTGGCTTCTCAACAGAAAGAGCGCATCTTTCAAGATCAATTGGAAGATGTGCACATAGAATATGAGCACCTCAAGATAGAGGATACTCAACACCAAATGTTGCTAAGGCAATGCTTGTATGAGAAGCACATGCACCAACAAAACATCCTTGATAAAAAGAAGTGTGTGGAGGGATAGTATATATTGGCTCATGCCAATTTGCCTCCTCAAAGCAAGTATAGGGAGTGTCCACATAGATGAGTTGTATCACAACATGAACTGTGCCCCAGACATAAAGAAAACTGTACACAATGTATATTCCACTACACACAAATGCACCAAACATATGATAGACATGGGCGTACTGTGTACAAAGAAATTCAAGGAGAAGATCAAGGATCAATAGTATCCAAAAATCTCCCTAGTAGAGGAGGAGGATGAGCCAAATCCACCACCTCAACACAAGAAGAATCTACCTCCACTAGCCCCACAAAGACCTCTCAAGGAGGAGGAGATTCTTTACTCACAAGCGTATAAATCTTTAGTAGAAAAAGTGAGGGGAATTGAAAAACAAGGAATGACTTATCAAAAGCTAACCTTGAATAGGATCCATAATGCACCTTTGTGCCCATCAGTGCCAAGTCCAGCATATCCCAATCACTTCGAGATGCCAAAGTTGGACAAATTTCAAGGTGATGAAGATGCACAAGAACATGTGACATATTTTATGAACATGTGCTTTCATATCCAAAGCAATGATGCTTTGCTTTTGAGAATGTTCATCATGACCCTTTCAGGCCCTACCCTGGAATGGTTCAACCAACTAAGAAGGCACAACATAACCAACTTTGAGCAGTTGGCTAATGCCTTTCTTGAACGCTTCTCCTTCGATGTCAAGAAGAAGATAAACCTATCCGATTTGGCTGGCTTAAAGTAGTATGATGATGAGCCAATTATGGATTATGAAAATAGATGGAGAAAGTTAATGGTCAAGTTGCCATTTTCCATTCCAATAATAGAACTTACTCGTATGTTTACGAAGAGTTGTGCCAAGCACATCTTGCTATTATTGTAGTTGCAATAATATCAAACATTTGAGGAGGCCTTGGCCCAAGCTAAGGTAATTGAGGATATCAAGTTATAGGAGGGTGACTTGAAGCTTTAGAACAAGAAAGGAATGGAACAACAAGAACACCAAAAATCAAAATCACCAAGCCAAACCAGCCCACATGAACCAAGTGGTGTTAAAACTCCAAAAAGAGGACAAGGGTAAAAATCAATAGAACTATCAAGCCCAACCTCCTCCTACATAGTACAATTAGTGCAACAATAAGAAATAAGGTAAGAATAAGGAGCAACACCCTCCTCACAAGTTTACACCACTATCAGAGACTATGGCATCAATCCTGCATCAACTGTGCAAGGCTAAGGCCATCAACTTACCTGAGATCAAGATGCAAGATCCCAATCAACCCAAACCAAGGGGGTATAGGGAAGATCAATATTGTTCTTACCATAGGATGAAAGGACATGACATTGAAGGATGTCATAGTTTCAAACACTTGGTTCAGAACATGATAGACAAAGGTGAGCTAATTGTTGACAACCCTTAGGCTTTGAACAACCAAAACATGGGGATCTTCAAAAATCCCCTACCAAATCATGAGCCATCAAGGAACAATGCTAGCCAGGTGAATCAAGTGTGGATTGAACTACCAACTCAAGGATTCATCGATATGGTGAATATTATCACAAGAAAAGGGAGGTATGAGTGACCAAATCCACCTCTAGCTCCAATCAGGGTCCAAGCTACACCCCCTCAAAGGCCAGCACAAAATATAGCAGGCCCATCGACTAGACCAGTGGTGACCATCAGGAATAGGCTTGTTCAAAGCCTACAGATAGCTTCAACAAAGTTGTCAATATATGAACTAATTCAGTAGTCTCCTAAGCACAAGGAGATACTCATGGATATTCTAAGGTCAATTGAAGTTCAGTCCCAAGACCCTAAAGCATTCACAAATTTTGTGGGACATGTGCAGTAGTGCAAAGATCCCATGATTCAATTTTATGATCATGATATTAAAGTGGTCTCTACTACTATAGTGGACCCACCATTGCATATAATTACATGTGTTAACCACACACCATTCAAATGAGTATTGATCGACACTAGGGTCTTCAATCAATATAATTACAACCAAGGCATTGGTACACTTGAAGTTTCCCAAATCACACATTGTACCTTCAACCTTCACCTTACAAGCATTTAACGATGCACTATGCTCAATGGTAGGTACTATAGTTTTGCCTATTCAGGTCATACTGAAGACCATCCCTATGATGTGTCATGTACTTGAAGGTGCAATGCAGTATAACATCCTCCTAGGGAGGCCTTGGATTAGAGAAATGCATTGTGTTCCCTCAATTTTACATCAATGTATCAAGTATATACATGAGGGACAAGTTCACGTGGTTCCTTCCAATGAGGAGCCATTTAAATATGTGAACCAAGTAGATTTGTGTGGAGATTTTATTCTCCCTTCAACACACCTAGATATATGATCAACATCACCCATTAAACATCTAGAAGGTAAATTAAAAGAAGTGTGTGTAGGACCTTCAATGGTAGCACCATAATTATCTGAGCATACAATAGCAGCTTCAACAAAACCTACAACATCCATGATGCTTAGGAATGATAAGAAGCTTAAGGTAGTAATGGGTGAGAAAGAGCCAAAAGAAGCACCCAAAGTAGCTACTATCGAGGTTCCTAGTCCCATGGATGAAGAGGACACTCAATATAAAGTCGAGGAGGTACCTCAGCCTACCTCACCTACTTCTTCAGATCGGGTCATCTGCACCACAGGTGACCATCCATTTGGTTAATCTTGAGCTAGTGGAGTATATAGTGTAGAACGTGACATTCATACCTTTTATCAAAACTACACAAGACATGGGTAGACCTCAAGCCCATCACTTGCCTATAGGGATGGTGGTACCACTAGGGGTGCCACCCAACCAAACAAACTTCATCTATGGAGGGCTTGACCAACTAGCAGATCGCACGCCCATAGATGAGGATGATGATGAACCATTCTTAGTGAATGTTCATTATTTATCCAACCTAGAGTTTACCTTGCATTATTTTAAACGTTACCATTGGCATGGTTACGGTCTAGGCTTATTTGAGCAAGGGCATCGAACTCCCTATGAACCACAATATCAGTTGCCAACTGATAGGTTTAGGTTGGGATACCATATAAGAGGTCAGGATGAGCTCTTAGTAGCATCTTTAGATCACCTGAATCTTAGTTTAGGGGATAACATGGATTGGAATCCATATCACCCTAACCCTTCTTACATGCAAAGGGGTAACCAGCTAGTAACTATGGTTGCTATTGAACCACCTATGATTTATCATGATGACATCTCAGTGGAGGCCGATCCAAAAGATATTCCAAGAGCTAACTTGGTCATTGAAAGTTGTGAAGCTATCGACGACATGAGCATGTAAACTCAAATGTTATTTTAACAGAAGATGTCAAATCAAAAGCTCCTTTTGAATGGGATAGAGCGGATTCCATTTTTGAAATAAATCAATCAAAATGTGATTCTAGGAGTGATTATGATGAGAAGTCCTCAAGTAACGAATAATATGAGGATGAAACAAAATTTGCCTACCTAGGGATCCAACACTCAGGTCACCGTCTAGTTTTAGTGGGAAAAAATAAGGGATTTTTCATAGATGATAGCGACTATGAAGATGAAACTGAGATGTTCTATCTGGGGCCTCAGTACTTGCATCATTGAAATGAACCTTTTGATATGGATGAGATGTATCGTAGGGTATATCCTGGCCCTCACCTCAGGGGGAGACCACCTAACTAGGATGAGATCTATCTGCATAGTCTTCCCTAAGCCCCCTACATATAGATAGATCCTAGAGCCAAATGATCCCATTTTACTATCTATTCATAGACCAGATCCTAATATCCCCATACCCCTAGAGCCACATCTTGGGTATGAAAATTACATCAATGAGGAGTTGCACACACGTGGTCCTAGAGATCTCATCCATTCCATAAATATGATATCCATTGATTTGACCACTCCACTTCGCAACCCAATAGATCCTTCCAAACCATTGTGTCTTAATCTAGATGCTATTGATTGGGATCATATTGATTCACCTTTAGAGCCTAAATATTTCTTCCCTAACGAAGAAATATTGCAACCATTCTATTTTGCACTAGGTTGTGCACATGATGTTTATCACACTAAGGATAATTCCAATATGGAACCTTTAAACCCAATGGATGACATCCATTTGATCCCTACACCTCACCATCTTGAGGAGGTATCACACATGTCAATAGAGGAGACCTTTGAAGTGGATATCAGTGATGATCCCACTAATCCTAAGAAGGTTAAATTTGGAGAGAGTTCTATCTCTTGAGGAACATGCCAACCTCATTCCTCTACTAAAAGAGAGACCTGATCTCTTTGCTTGGACTTATAAAGACATGTCAGGTCTAGATCCAAAATTGGTTACACATAACCTTTCGCTAGATCCCTCTAAAAATCCAGTCAAGCAAAAACTCAAGAAAATGCATCCAATAGTCACTTTAATGGTTAAAGATGAATTGCAAAAACTATTGGATGTGGAGTTTATTATTTCCATCGACTATCCAGAATGGGTATCAAACATGGTGCCTGTAGGAAAACCAGATGGAAGAATCTGTATCTGTACGGATTTCAGAGACCTCAACAAGGCAACACCAAAGGATTCATTTTTGTTGCCCAACATAGATGCTCTCATAGATGCAACTATAGGTCATGAGATGCTCTCCTTAATGGATGGTTTTTCTAGTTACAATCAAATTTAGATTAAACCTGAAGACCAAACACAAAATCGTGTTCACAATGCCATGGGGGACATTTTGTTATAAAGTTATGCCATTCGGCCTTAAAAACATTGGTGCCACATATCAGTGGGCCATGACATACATCTTTCATGACTACATGCACAAGATCCTAGAGGATTACATCGATGACTTATTGGAAAAGTCATTACTATGTGAAGAGAATGTTGAGGTCCTGAGAAAAGTCTTCGATCACCTGATAGAGCATAATGTCAAGTTGAATCCCAAGAAATGCGTATTTGGTATAACATCAGAAAAACTCTTGGGATTCATCATTTCAAAATGAGGGATCAAAGTCAACCTAAAAAAGGTCAAGGCCATTATAGAAATACCTCCTCCAACTAATATCAAAGAGCTAAGGAGCCTCCAAGGCAAAGTAGCATCCATAAAGTGATTCATCACACAATTATCAAACAAATGTTGAACCATGAATTGGATGCTACACAAGGGGGTCCCATTCAATTGGGATGAGGACTATAAAAAGGCCTTTGCTGAAATCAAGCAATACTTGACAACACCACTAGTACTAGCTCCACCAAGGCTAGATGTGCCTTTCCTACTATATATATCGGCTACTAACTTTGCACTGGGAACCATGTTAGCCCAAAAGAACGTGCAAGACAAAGAGCAAGCGATATATTATATCAGCCACACCTTGGTGAGTTATGAGCTAGGGTATGCATACATAGAAAAGTTGTGCTTGGTAGTGGTTTTCACAACGAAGAAGTTGCATCACTACATGCTAAGTCATATGACGTATGTGATATCCAAACAAAATCCTTTGTAGTACATGATGAGCAAGACTTATCACAATACATGTACTACAAAGTGGATCATACTATTGATAGAATTTGACTTGGAATTCATTAGCCAAAATTCCATCAAGGGATAGGTCATAGTTGATCAACTGGTAGAGGCTCCTCTTTAGGATAATAAGCCTCTTGTCATAGAACTTCCTGATGATGTAGTCTTTGCATTATCAGAGTCACCCAAACCCAAAGAACCAGATAACAAAGCTGACATGACTTTGTTCTTTGATGGTTCAAAGTGTGAGCAAGGGGGTGGTGCAGGAATAGTGTTTTTCACACCACAAGGTGCTCCAATGCCCTTGTCATTCAAGCTAGACTTTCCTTGCACCAAAAATAATGCTGAATATGAGGCCCTAATCCTGGGTCTCCAAATAGCAATCACCATGAAGATCAAAAGGCTAAATATATTTGGTGACTCCCTTCTCATTGTAAACCAAGTTAAGGGATTATTTCAATGTAGGTGTCCTATCCTAAAAGCTTATAAGGATCTTGTTGACACTTATCTAGCCTAGCTAGAATGGTATGACATCGAGGTAATCCCTCATACATCAAATAGATTTGTAGACACTATGGCATATTTGGGATCCTTAATCCCTCAAAATCCATCTATCGATTTCACTACCATTCATGTGAAAATGCTCTCACACTCTGTAGTGCAACATGAGGCTTTTGATAACAAAGAATCAATCAACATGATTCATATAGAACCAAACCATGAGTGGTTCTATAAAGCCAAATACTTTCTCAAGAAGGTGCCCTGGGGGTCTTTGATCTTGTAGGGTCCTATGGGGAATGGCACCACCATTCACCACAAGGTTGTTTCCCAGTATGCATTTGTGCATATCGAATCGCAAAGGGAACAAGTCATCTTGTCAATTGAGGCAGAAGCTTATCAGGATTGGATGTCACAATTACATGACTTCCTTAAGCTTGGATTAATCCCTTAGGGATTATCGCATGTTATAAAATGCACATTCAGATAAAAAGTGATAAAATATGTCTTGCTAGGAGATATTTTGTATCATCAAAGCTATGATGGAATCCTCCTTCATTGTCTTGAGCCCCAAGAATCACCTTGGATAATCTCACAAGCTCATGATGGTACATGCGGTGACAATTTTAGTGGTATTATGGCCATCATCAAGTGCATCCTTCACATGGGCTATTATTGGCCCACTATGGAGAAGGATTGCACATCGTATGTCAAGAAATGTATTAAATATCAGCATCATGCTAATCTTATGCACTTGCCATCATAGGCCTTACAGCCCATTCAAGCAGCTTGGCCATTTGCTCAGTGGGGTCTAGATCTAATTGGAAATATCTCTCCCCCATCATCGGGCTCAACATACATTCATCATAATGGCTACTGAGTATTTCACAAAATGGGTGGAAGCAATCCCTCTAACAATGACAACTAGAGCACGCATTACGGAGTTCATACTCCAAAATATCATATGTCATTTTGGGATACCATCCAAAATAATTTTGGATAATGGAACATCATTCAAGAATAAAACTATGAGGGCTTTAACATCCAAGTACAATATACAACACAATTTTGTGACTCCATATTATCCATAGGCAAACGGGCAAGTTGAAGCTTCAAACAAGATAGTGGTAGCCATCTTGAAAAATATGGTACAAGAAAACCATAAAGATTGGCACATATAGCTGCCCCTTGCATTATGGGCTTACAGGACTAGCATACGGATGCCCACTGGGGCAACATCATTTTCACTAGTATATGGCGTTGAGGCCATTATGCCCTTAGAGTTGGAAATCCCAACCTTGCACGTCGCATTGAAAGAGTTCATCGATGATGACACCGCACGACAAGCTCGCCTTGATCAATTGACGCTTCTTGATGAACATCATGTGAATGCCCTTGAGCATCTCCATGTTTATCAAGAGCACTTAAAATGAGCTTATAATAATAAAGTCCATCTAAGGGACTTTAAATTTGGGGATCTTGTGCTGAAAGAGAACCAACAGAACTCAAACCTGCTATCGCACTTACGAGATAAATTTGTGACCAAAATGTTAGGTCCTTACATCATCTTCGAGAATATTGGACCTGGGACATATCACCTAACATCACTTGAAGGTGTTGAAGAGCCTGAACCTCTCAACATTCTTCATCTTAAGGTATTTTACACATAAAATCAAAAATAAAAAAAATATTCAAATAATTCAAAATTTTCAAAAACAATGGAAAACATCAAAATCCATAAAAATCAAAAAGCAATAAATCCAAAAACATTGCAAAACATCAAAAATACAAAAACATTTGCATTATGCATTTCATTTGCACATGCATTCATTTAGTTGCATTGCATTTAGGCATTTCCATCCATCACACTTGCATTAGGATAGATTGTGTTTCCAATCTTACAAATGACACCATGTTTGTATTTCAATCATGCATCCATGCATCATCATCATCCATCACCCTTGTGAGTAATTGTGTTTTTCAACACAACCCCTCCTGTTGCTATAAGGAATATACTAGGGTTTTTCGGTCATTCAGCCATACCTAGTTACTTTCTCAGATTTTGTAGAAATCTAACCTTGCTTTTGGAGATGAGGTCTAGTTTTGATAGCACCTAGCATATATCAGAATCCCATCACTAATCAAACACATTAAAAATCCTAACTAAGACAAGGAAGGATGAACACTACAAAGTGATCCTAGTCACCTTCAAGCGAAAGGTTTATACTTGCTCATCTTGTGATGTGCATGGTCTAGAGTGTTGATCATTGGCAAAATGACAAGCTCCCCCTACCCAAAAAAATCCCTTGCTTTCAAACAAATATAAGCAAAATCCCTTGCTAAAAACAAAAGAAAACAAAAATGCAAAATAAACAGTGATTTTCATCACTATGCATGAGCAAGTATCCCAATAAATATGAAGAAAAGAAGGGGGTGAAGAGCTTGAATCCCTGGAATGTTCACTACTCAAAGCCATTGAGTGATCCCCAATACAACAATGGGCTGAATGAATCCCTCTTGGCATTGGGGTAGTTCAAAGCAATTTACAAGTGAGCTAGCTTTAGGTGGCCTGTATTACCTAGTGGTCTAGTCTAACTGCATCTAAACTTAGGATCATGATGAACATTTGGTGATCCTCATTACAACAATGGGCTGAATGAATCCCACCTAGCAATGAGGTAGTCTTATGTCTCATCTAATATATTCATTTGCACACATAGGGATAATGAATATCTAGGTCTACATTATAAAAATATTTTGTCTTTCAGAAGTCTTGTATAGTGATTATACAACTTTTGAGAAGTCAACTAGGGTGTTTGAGTCTCATGGAAAACCTCAAAAATTCCCTAATAGCAACAACAATCAAATCATCTCATATATCACTACATATATCTCACAGTTTTCATCTCATATATGGGTGTAAAATGATTAATTATTATGATGAGATTTATCATTTTCATTCATGATTTTTATACATTCTGTGGTGTCATCCATTAGATTGTTAAGCACATATTGCATTCATTCCTTATGTTTTAGTGATTAAAGCATACAGGTTCATTTACATTAGATCATCATCATGTAAATAATGCATTACATACATTGCATTCATCATATCATAACAAATAAATTAAATGCATACAATTAAATCAAATTAAACATGCATTTAACAATAAACATCAAAGAAAAAAAATTTGAGTACCATCTAAAGAGCAAACACTTTTGAGACGTTTTTCGTAGGACTGCCCAAACTTCCGAACTCGTTTCGGCCATATCTCACTCATCCGGACTCGGATTGAGCTAAAATTTTGAGGGTAGATGCCTGAAAAACCCTAGAACGTCTCCACCAATTTTCATATCATTTGGAGCAACACAGATCCTAGCGCATCCCTATGTGTGAACGAGATATTTGGCAAGCGGCTATGCGAGGGTTTCATCTGGGTTGAGTGCAAGCAGCTCCAGAGGTTGGTTTTTAGGGCCTTCGGGCCCTAGCGGCCAATATTTTTGTGGTTTATGCTCAATATTTTAGCAGGAAATGTTGTAGGGGATCCAATATGGGTTAGAAATTTGTCTTTCAATAGATCATACTATGAACTTGAGTGACAACGGCTTCCAATTTGCTGCACAAAAGAAAAGTGAAAACCATACCTTTCCACGGCATCTAGGGCAAGGATTAAAGAGATCACGAAACAAGTTTCAAGCAGTTGATCAAAAAATGGCTCATATCTCAAGTGAATCTGGTGCTAAGGTGCACCCACAAAATAATTCTACTATGAAAACCCCTGTCAAGGGTAAGAATTTTGAAGACTCAGTCCCAAAAATGAATTTTAGGGATGCCCTTCATGGTGGACAGCCTCAGCCCAATGCTAATATCAATCTTAGGGCTTCCCATAAACCTCTAAGAATGCCTAATATTGATCCCAGGAAAATGGAGTCAGGATGTCTTAAAGCAGCTGATGGAACTCCTATTGTTAAGCTTGATATGGGTAACATTCAGACCGGCATTGAAGATTTGGAAAAAAGAGGACTAATTTGTCGGTTCGTGGGTTTTCGTCCGAGTCTATCTGCTTTCAAAGTCTGGGCTGCAAAAAGCTGGAAAACTAAAGGTGAGTTACAAATCTCTATTTATCCAAATGGTTATTTTCTTGTTTTATTTGCTAATAATGAAGATAGAGAGAAAACTTTTCAAGGGGGTCCTTGGTTTTTTGGAAGGGCAGGGCTTTTCATGAAGCCCTGGCATACTAAATTTAAAGCCGAAGAAGAGATGCCTTCTATAGCTCCCGTGTGGGTTAGACTCTTTGGCCTCCCTATTGAATTTTGGAATCCTACTATTTTTTCTTCAATTGGAAACTCTTTAGGAACTTTTATGATGACTCGATGATTGTACTCAAAATTTTGAACATATTATTTATGCTCGGATTTGTGTTTTAATGGATTTTGACAAACCCCTACCTAAAAATATCACATTACAATTTGGGGAAGACACTTGGGAGCAAGTAGTGGACTATGAGAACATTCCTTTTCATTGTAGAATTTGCCATGAATATGGTCATTTGGCCAGTGCTTGCCCAAATAAAATTCCTGATCAAAAGAAAGAAGATATAAACTCAACAGGTTTCCAAATACCTAAGAAGAAGAACACTAAAAAAAAACCAGTTATGAAGGATCAATCAAAGTCATCTGCTAATATGTTTGAAATCCTTTCCACAAATGATGTCCCAAGTGAGGAAGAGGAAATAATGGAAACTAAAATCTTAGAAACACAATTTAAATATGAAGGGAAGAACTCAGAGACAAACCAACAAATCAAAGGTTTTCAATAAAAAAAAGGAGAAAATTTACACAAGAAAAACAATATTTCAAATGTCAAAACTTCAAATAATGCAGGTCCCAATATAGACTCCGTTGAACCATCTAGTAAAATTTTGGTTGTGTACGAGCATTCTTCAAGGTTAGAAGCCATCTCAGATTCAATTGGAATAAGTCAAGAAAATAGGAAAAAAAATTGAAGATGGATTCTAATCAAAAAGTAGGTCGCAAGACCAATCAATATCATATGGTAAAAGAAGGTGAAAAGCTTGTAGAGGAAGGTAAGATTAATGCCCTTCCCAAATTTTTTAGCCCTGGTATTAATGAAGATCATCACTTGGAATATTAGAGGACTCAAAGGGAGTCTTTCAAAACAAAATGAAATTAGAAGAATGATTCAGATAAATCATCCACATCTTGTTTTCCTTCAAGAAACAAAGATGTCAATGGAGGATATGGACTCAATTGCCAAGTAAAATTTGGCCAGCTAGAAAAGTGGTTTCCCTCAGCTCCCAAGGGACTTCGGGTGGCATTGCTTGTCTTTGGGACCCAAAAGAGGTAGTTATTCACCATATGGTTGGCAGTTGGGGTTTGTTGGCTATAGCTATTCAAAGTAGACATTCCAACCAGATTATGCTCTGCATTACTGTTTATGCTCCGACTTCTTTGGAGGAAAAAAGAAGAAAGTGGAAGGATATTACTCATATTATCTCTCATTTTCCTAAAGCTTGGATCTTGATCGGAGGAGATTTCAATACCATCCTCTCTCTGGATGAGAAAAGGGGGGAAATAGAAATTTGGACAAAAGCACCGACCTCATGAGCGAATATATTGCAAACCTCCATCTTGTGGATATCCAACCAGATAATGGCCTTATGACTTGGTCTAACAGAAGGCAAGGCTTAGCTTGTATAATGGAGAGATTGGATAGGTTTTTGCTCTCTAAAAATTTCTTAATCCATGGTCACATTCCTAAAGTGAAGACTCTTAATAATGCTGGTTCGGATCATTGGCCAGTCATGGTGGAAATGTGGAAAACCAATGTGAGTTTCTCTCCTTTTCATTTTCAATTAATGTGGCTTAGAGACATTTCCTTCAGACCTCATGTGCAACAATGGTGGAAGGAAGGTAAACCTAGGCATGGGACTAAGATGTTCTATTTTGCCAAAATACTGCAATACATTAAATCCAAAATCAAGACTTGGAACTGGAAAGAGTTTGGGGATGTTCATAAAAAAACATGAAGTTATTGCTCATCTTGAAAATTTGAATAAGAAAATCCATTTAGATGGCCTCACAGAGAAGAGAAGTGCAGATGAAATTAAACTCACAACTCAGCTAGAGGAATGGGAAAAAAGAGAAGAAATATTATGGAAGCAAAAATCTAGAATTCAATGGCTCAAAGAAGGAGATCGAAACACAAATTTCTTCCACAAATATCTTCTAGCTCGAAGATCTCACAACTTTATTTCTTCCTTAAAATCAGATTCTGGAGATGTTGTTTATACTTGGGATGGCATGAACTCTATTGTTGTTGATTACTTTTCCAATATTTTTGTTGCTACTCCTCTTGACTCAGATTCACAACAAAATGTTCTTCAAGCAATCCCTTCTCTTATCACTTCTGAGGAGAACTCTATTTTGACTGCTCCTGTTACTATCAATGAGCTTCAACAAGTAGTTTTTAAAATGCAAAAAGGGAAAACCCTAGGTCCCGATGGTTTTCCCATTGAGTTCTACCAAGAGTTCTGGGATATCCTTCATGTTGATTTATTAGAGGTGGTGGAAGAAGCCAGGAAAGCCAAAGAAATTTTGAAGGTTATCAATAAAACTTATATTACTCTTGTTCCAAAAGCTCAAGAGGTTGATCATATCTCAGCTTTTAGACCTATTGCTTTATGTAATGTTCTTCTCAAAATCATTACTAAAATCATGGCAGAAAGGTTGAAGCCTCTTTTGCATAAGATTATTTCCCAGAGCAAGGGGGTTATGTGGAAGGACGTCAAATAGTAGATGAGATAGTTCTTGCTCAGGAAGCCATCCATTCCATGGATATGCAAAATTCTCCTTCCATGTTCATTCGGTTAGACTTATCCAAAGCTTATGACAGAGTGGATTGGCACTTCCTTATCAAAGTTTTGAGGCAATTTGGTTTCTCTAAGGATTGGATGGATTGGATTATGGGATGTATCTCTTCAGTTTCCTACTTAGTTCTTATCAATGGCAGGCCTTCTCAGTCATTCCTAGCTTCCAGAGGTATTAGGCAAGGTGACCCGCTATCCCCTTATTTATTCATCATTCTTGTTGAATGCTTGGGTAGGACTATAACCAAAAAGAGGGAAAACAAAACCCTTGAGGGAGTTACCATTGCTCATGGAGCTAGACCTATCTCTCATCTTCAATTTGTGGATGACTCTACTCTTTTAGGTAAAGCTACGCTTAAGGAAGCTTCTAATATTAAGCAAATCATTAGCTATTTTTCTAAGGCTACATGGGCAATTGATCAATGAAGACAAATCTAAAGTTATTTTCTTTCACTCGCTTCGCTAGACAGGAATCCATGGTCTTGGATAAATTAAGATATAAGAAGACCTCTCTTCCAATCACTTATTTAGGTATTCCCATAAATATTCAAAGGCAAAAAAATAAATATTGGAATTGGTTGTTGGACAAAGTCAAGAAGAAAATTGGAAAGTGGACCAACAAGTGGCTTTCTTCTGGGGGTAGAATCACCTTGGTAAAATCAGTCCTTCAAGCTATTCCTATTTATGTTTCTTCCATTTTGAATATCCCAAAGGTTGTTCTTCGAGAATTGGATCAAATCAGTCATCGTTTCCTTTGGAGTGGTACTAAGGAGAAAAGAAAATGGGCCTTGGTGAAATGGGATACTTTATGTCTTCCTAAGAGTGAAGGGGGGTTAGGATTCCGGTCTTCAATTAATAACAACAAAGCTTTAGCTGCTAAATTATATTGGAGGATGTTGCATAACCCCAATGCTCTTTGGGCCAATAATCTCCGTGCTAAATATGCTGAGAACAAAAGTCCTGAAGACCTTGTTCGCTATCAACTTCCTACCAAAGGTTCTCCCATTTTAGCAGTTCTTAAGACTGGTGAGGATTTGATAAAGAAAAAATTATTTTGGATCATTCATAATGGTCAACATGCAAATTTTTGGACAGATTCTTGGGATGGTCACAAGCCTTTGATAACTCGGTTTCCCGATTGGAGGCCTTGGATGGAGGAGCTTCACCGAGCTAATTGGATAAATGTGGCTAATTACCTGTCGGTACCATACTGGTAATTCAAAGGTTGGTAGATATTGGATCCCTATTGAGGACTGGCCTATTCAAATCCTAGAAAGGCAAAGACAAGATATCCAAGGCATCCTTCATATGAGATCCCTCTCTTGGTCCCATGAAAAAGATTGTTTTGGATGGAACAACACTACTAAGGGTGAGTATTCAATTGCTCAAGGTTATTTGACCTTATGCCATAATAATCCCAACCATTCTTCTGACATATTTTCTCGATTGTGGGCTCAAAAGCTCTGGCCTAAGGTGAGGTTCTTTAATTGGCTTTTATTGCATCGTAGGGTGCTTACCGGTGAGCAACTTATGAAGCGTGGTTTTCATGGCCCTTTTAGATGTGAAATGTGTGAAGAGAATGTAGAAAATATCAACCATATTTTTATTGAGTGTACTTTAGCCTCTGAGCTATGGAGGAGAATGGCCACTTTACTTGGCTTACAATGGTCCAATTTTTTTACTTTTGAACAGCTTTGGAGGGATTGGCCTAATCAAGAGGGTGTTGATCATTTTATTAGGCAGTTA
The DNA here is from genome assembly GCA_028583015.1 of Wollemia nobilis. Lineage (NCBI taxonomy): Eukaryota > Viridiplantae > Streptophyta > Pinopsida > Araucariales > Araucariaceae > Wollemia > Wollemia nobilis. Next base: position 1,994,584 of record JAQPPZ010000159.1, read on the forward strand.
GTTTGGATGGGTTCTACCATTCTTCTTTGGAATATTTGGAATGAAAGGAACAACCAAATTTTTAATCAAGATAGGAAGGATATTCACTATATTTGGCAAAATACCATAGCCAACTTAGTTGAATCAGTCCATCAACTCCTTAATCACCCCCAAAACTCCCACCAAAGATGGGATCAAGTGATGCAAATATTGAAGATTAAATATTCTAAGGGCAACCAACTTAAAGGGAATGTGAGTATTAGTAAGATGGATAGGACTAGAAATTGGCAACCTCCTCCTAAGGATTTTGGAAAAGTCAATACCGATGGAGCCTCTAGAGGGAACCCTGGAAAAGCCAGTGTGGGAGGAATTGGTAGACTTTCAGATGGCTCCCTGGTTTTTACTTTTGCTGAGAATTTGGGTATTCTTTCCAATAACCTTGCTGAGGGGTATGGTATCCTCAGAGGCCTTCAGGAGGCTACTAAGGTTGGATGGGAAAAGGTGTTAGTTGAGTCTGACTCTCAACTTATGATTAATCTCTTGAAGACTCCTTCTAAGAATCATAAGGTGGATTGGAGAATAAAAAGAATTATTGAGAAGATTCAATTAATCCGGATGGGATTTTTGAAAGTTGATTACAATCATGTGGTCAGAGATCAAAACAAGAGTGTTGATGCTTTAGCTAATTGGGCTTTGGACAAAGGTGATCTTACTTGTTATGGCCACCCTCCTATATGGTGGGCTTCTCAAATTAGGGAAGCTCTTCTTTCTATCATTTCTTTGGATGGCTCCAGTTCGAAGGTACCTAGTTTCTTCTTGTTTTTTTTTTTGCTTCTCTTTGGTTCATTCAGTTTTTTTTAGTTCCCTAGCTCATTCTATTCTTTATTTTGTTTCCTCTGTTGATTCTTGCCTTAATAGTCTTCTGGTCTAGATAGGTCATTGTTATGTTCAATTTTTTTTTCTTTTTTTTTTTTTGTTTAGTTTTTTAAGGTGGGTGGGTTCTTTTGTTTTGTTTTGTTTTTGTGTTCTTTGTGTTGTTTTTTGTTGTTCATGTGTTTTTGTTGTTTTGTTTTTTTTTTTATGTTTTTTGTTATTGTTCTTGTGTTTTTTTCGTTCTTGTTCTTGGGTTTCTCTTTGTTTGTGTTATTTCGTGTTTTTATGTGTGAGTGTTTTCTATGTTTTTTGTTTTTGTTTATTGTCTGTTGTTGGTTGTTTTTTATTTTTATTTTTTTTTTTAATTTTTTAGGTTTTGGTTGTGTTTATTTTTCATGTTTTTTTTGGGTTATGTCTTTGTAGTGTTCTGTTGTTTTTGTCTTGTTTGTGTTTTGTTATGTGGTTCTTGTGTTTTTCTATGTGGTTTGTGTTGTGGTTTCTTTTATCTTATTGTGCGTGTTTGGTTGTGCTTTTGTTTTTGACACACTCAAGGAGCATGTTTTTTATTTTATTTTATTATTTTTGTTGTTATTTACTTATTTTTAAATTGGTTTTGTGTGTTTGTTTGCTCCTTGAGTATGTCAAAGGTGGTAGGCCAGGTCCGAGTCCTGGGCATTTTTGGTGGAATGGATACCCCTGCCTCCTTGGGTCTTACCCGAAAGTGGCATCCCTTTTGGGATGTTTTCCACAAATAAAAAAATAAAAAATAAAAAATAAAATAAACATCAAATCCATATATGCATATATAGTAGCCATCTACACATCCAGATCACTACATCTAATTATACATCTATCAACTAGCTAGTGTATGTCATCAATACATCACATCATATCGCATAACATCAACATAGCATATAAGCATTGCATCCATGTGCATCTCATAAACATAAAATAATAATAAAAATGTACACATGTAATGAGCCATAATAAAGTTAGATCATATATATGTGTCAAAAATGTACATAAGAGTGGTATATCAAAATTATTAAAGGCTACAATAGTGTAGGTACTCTGATATTACACTAAAAATATAATAAAATAGTAGATAAATGGTATGCTCAAGCCTGGCCTACACCGTCGCTGCCACCTCCACCCTCAACCCCATCCTTGGGAGTCTGCCTAGAACCTGACCCTGTAGATATCTATGATCCTATAGCTATCCTATGGATAGGTTGGGCTGATGATTTCCAAGTCTCACACATCCTAGATTTATGGTAAATAGATACTATATACCTAGCAGGCACTACACCACCACGTAGTCTAACCTCACCCTCCAAGAGAGTAATGTGGGTTGCATCCAAGGCCTACCACCTTGCATCATATGATACAATTGCATGTAGCTACCTGATCTTTGTAGCTATGTATAACCTTGCTGGTCCTTGTACAATTATAATGGTAGGAGCAACCTAAGAAGTTGAGGGGTCACCCCTCACTATCCTAAGCAGGTCTCACTCTATAGTCCTAAAGTCTAGTTGATCCTAGAGAAGATAATGATGTCTAGTTATCTTGTCTATATTTGTGTTAGTTATGAATTTAAGCCTGTAGAGATGCCCTATCCTCCTGGTAGTCATGCAAATGTGTCTACCCTACTATAAATTGGACCTTTAGGACACCCATCTATGCCTATAATCTAGTAATGGTGGTATCCCTCCCTAAAATATGCATTTTCATAGTCTATAACTATGACTGTAGACTCGCCACATAGGCCCTGAGTTGGGATACCTTGTCATCAGGCTCCTCATCACCCTCCATCACATCTTGGGATTCCTCATATATTATTATGGCTTGGTCCCATATGCCCTTAGTCCTATAGTGAATGTGTCATCCCCTAGGATCTACACCTGCTACCTCTACGATTACCCCATTCCTAGACCTACCTAGAGGATCGTCACCCTGCCATAATCTAGTAGTCCACCAAGCATCATAATATATAGTCATCCCTGCATTGACTAGACCTAAATATTTGTAGGCATCATCCTCATCACCTAATGGGGTCACCTGAGGCTAGGCTAGGTGTATCTCCACATTCAAGTAGAAATAAAGGACTGGCTCCTCTAGAATGTCCTGACATATCCCAAATTGGTGAGAGACATGTGAGAAGTGGAAGAACTCTCATACACCAAGATTACACCTGGTGATCCATCTATTGCATTACACCCACCTCAAATAGCAATCTACCTCCTCCCATGTTGGGCAATCCATGAACGGGAACTAGATAACCTGCCCTACCTGTAGCCCTATGAGACAGTACATGTAATGTTGTAGATCCCCTACATGGGACTTGCTCTTGAAACCCTTTGCCTCTCTAGTCTAGCAAGTGGCATAGCACTACGACTCCTCTATAATAGAACTGATATGCAATGGCAATCTACCTAGATGATCAATTTTGATATGCTCCTAGGCCTAGATCTGGAGAAATAGGGTACACATGACTCCTATGTAGCCTTGTTGGGTGATGAGATACAAGACATCATAGAGCTGCACAAGGAGAGCACTCCCTCAAGATAGAATCTATGATTGCATTGTAATGTTGGCCAACAAGTCCTACATCCTAGTGAAGAGGTTCCAAGGGAACCTTGCACTTGATGTGTTTGGGAGCACAACATTCATGATGATGTGCATCAGTATGGTCTATTACCATATGAAAATCCATGCCCTATACCAGCACTCTATAGGAATGCCTTTGTGCTCTGTGTCCTCTAGCACCTCATCACTCTGAGCACCAAAAATCATTTGGAATATGGCTTGCTTCACCTTCATAGGTGAAGAGGTGATGGTCTCATCATCAATAGAAATACAAAATATGTGGTATGCATCCTCCAGTGTCATCGTAATATCACCAATGGGTAAGTGGAAGGTGTTGGTATTTACATCCCAATGACAGGCCAATACAGTCATGTAGGCTTGATTAGCTTGGGTTGACAGTAGACAGAGCATGTAGCTAAGGCCTATAGCCATGAACCAATCCCAGTCAATGTTATCTATCCCATGTATAATATCAATAAGGATATCAGACTCCTGCACTCTAGTAGTCAAGTTCTAAGGTCACATAATAATAAAAATAATTAAAAGCACAAAAACATCAAAAAATGCACTTCAAAAGTCAAACAAATTCAAAAAACTTTCAAAAAGGTAAAAACAATCACAAATGCATGCAAAATGTTCAAAAAAATAAAAATTTCACTCAAAAAATAAAAAAAATCAATTAATTCCAATCAAAAAACAAAAAAAAAAATATAATTCTAAAGTTTCTTAGCCACGCTTAGCAACCACAGTTGCTATTGCAATCGTGACTACCACCCATGACCAGCAAAAATGGTCAAATTTTTTAACCATTGATATTTGAAGTTAGTTGTGGCCCCAAATTTACCAATCGAGAGCCATAGATGCAACCCACATGGGAAAACCCATTTTGAGGTCATTTCTCACCCCAAGCAGCACCCCCTCAAAAAATGTAACCCACCCTCTAAACTAGCCTAGTCTAATCCTAACTAGGGTGAGGTTCATTACCAAAAGTTTAGTTTAGTTCAATTAAGCTCATTAATTAATGTCATTCATTTTAAAGGTTGGTAAATCAAATAGTGAGGCTTACGATTCTACCTTCGGAGCACCAACTCTGCCACTAGTGGATGCCTCTAATTGGTCAGCCATAGGGGTAGGTTGTGAGGTTTTTGGTAGTGTTTCGTATCAATTTTATAGCTTCTCCTCTTAGATATCTCTCTCTCAATAGATGGCAAATGGAAATAATGAAAATAAAAATGAACTAATTTGCTTTTATATTTCCAATTTGGCCCTTAGCTATGGCTGTCAGCTACAAGCGTAGATTAGGGTTTCTCCAACTATGACTATTAGATGCGGCTAAGGAATTTTCCCAAGTTGGCTATGACTGACAACTATGGCTAGAACCTAGCAATAAATTCTCTCAAAATCCAACCTTGAGGAGCTTTAAAATGCAAAATTAAAAATATTCAACCATCCAAAAATCTCAAAAAGTTCAAAAATAACTAAAACATTCAAATAATTGAAAATTCAAATGCACCTTGTACCCAGTTGTTTACCCTATACACTTGGCATTTGTAGTGACTTGCACTTCATGTAATCTGATAAGATGAGTAAATTAACATAAGGCCATTTGGGAAAAATTAGTCATCGTGGAATTGCAATGCTTCACTTCAATCCCAGAGAAGGCCATGGCGGTTGGACTACTCCATGGGAACAAGGCGTTCATTTCATTTCCTCTATGATATTTTTAGCAAATTATAGAACAAAGTGATTTAACACAAGCCTAGTTGGAATTGCTATCATCTTGATTTCCTAAGAAGTCCATTGCGGTCGAAATGCTCCATGAGATAGAGATGTACAATTACTATTAACAGTTACAATCATGGCTGAAATAGGCCTTACCAAATAATAAAAATGCTAATGTCTTAAATCACCCAAATAAATATTCTTGGTCAAGCGATTCATTTTTTTATTAATTTGGTTTACCCTCATCAACTCGTCACTTGAGGGGGTAGTCATAATATCAACAATCATAATCAAAAGTAATAGAATATCACTGGTTCTTATAAATTGTGTTTGTCTTACGAATCATTGCTAACAACAAGCTTACCCTATTTTCAGGGGAAAAAAGCAAACATAGCAAATTTAAACTTTGGTAATCTGCTCCTCGATCATTGTCATGAAAACAATTCATTTTGATGTCTAGCGGAGACCGTTCAAATTTTTACTCAAGTTAAGCCTTCCATCCCATTGGAAGTAATGATTCTAGGATGTGCATCCTTTTGTAGGAGTGAGGCATCTAATGTTGATCAGATCAATGATCCTCACTTAACCTACAACATGACTTCAGGTGGTCTATTTTTTCTTAACATTATGTTTTCCCACAATGCATCCCAAAAGGGATATCTATAGACACCTAAAACACATCATGTGTAGGGCAGTACTCATATGGGCATCCGTGTAGACCATATGAATTATCTTGGACCATTCCAAGGCAAAGTAGTGGTTCTAACCACTCAATTTAGGTAACTTTGACCTAATCAACCTTAGCCACAGATGGTATCCACAACTAAGATCCTAGCCATGGTTGACACCTATGGCTAAGGTCCTAGTTATGCAAAGGAGCCACAGCTAGATCTAAAACTATCTTGGACTTTTGATCCAAGACAAAATCAATTACAATGGCCATGGCAATGGATTTTGAGTGGTTTCAAGTGAGGAAGCTTCTGGATTCTTCCTCCAAGCTACTCCAACCTCCCATTTCTTGATCTTGGCTTCTCCATGAAGCTAGAGCAAGTACTTGGGAAGGCTATAAGACCCCCCTCCAAATTGGGGAAAATTCTTGATTGAGTGCTAATTTACATGCAATGAAGCCCTACCAAATTGGGAAGCCATTTACAACCCTTTAGGAGTACCTGCATGTTGCAAGTTTGGATAATCATGATTGTATGTGAAGCTATGGATGTTTCAAGAGTTTGAGGAGATTAATCATCCCAATTGAACCACTTCCAACACAAATTTGAAGAATCTACATCATAAATTCATTCTAGAACATAGAGGTAACCCTTTATCATCAATTCCACAAAGGAATTTTGATATTTAGACCCTGGTTACATGAGAAAGAGGAATTCTCTCTCAACCATGGTTATCAGCCACGACTAATAGAGCCATCTACACTTGAAACTCGTGGCTAGGATTTGACATTTGTTTTCCCTCATTTTATTCATAGCAATTTTATTTCAAACATGTAATTAGTTAGATCTACCATAGATTAGCTCTCATTTATGCTTTTGTACAGTTAATTATAGGAATTAGAGGTAGCTTTGCACTATTTTCTCATATTTGTCAATTTGCACTAATTTGCTTAGATTAGTCATATTTCAAGTTTCTATTGTAAATCATGTCTTAGATTAGCTAGATTTACTATTTTCTTAGTAAGCTTTATCATAATTTAGAGATTTTGTGAACATCTTTACAAGTTTTCATGATTTCTTTGCATATTACCATAAATCATGCCAATATTGATCAAGAGCCTCATCATGAGAGGTCTCCTTTACTTCTAACTATGTTATGTTGTTTCTTGAATGTAGATTTATAGGATCTAGACATATTCAAAGCATTCTTGGTATCATATTCCTATGATCAAGTGATAATAAGGCTTCCTTGAGCCTTAAGTAGTTCGTATCTATATTAAGAGTCTGTGTATTGTACCATCCCCTTTGAGGGGCTTAAAAAGTTGTATTAATTGTATCAAGATACTGGTATCCCTAAGAGGTACCCATTTGCAACCAATCTTTGCAATAATAATATAAATAAATTTATGCATTCTTGTTCAATTTATTGTTTAACATGATTTATTGCTTTAATGCTTGGTATAATTGATGCAATAGTCTAGGTGCATGATTTTAGTATAGTACACAAACATAATTTTGATAAGGAACTCTTTAGGATCACACCAAGAGCTTCATCATTATTATACCTGTATATATGTTTCCTCTCTTCACAATCAGTCTCACAAGGTTTCTCAATCACATATTTTAGAACTCACTTGCTCTAGAGCAAAGTTTCAATCTTGATTTTCCAAGTGGTATAGTATGGACCCTTCAATAAGGGAACATGTTTATCCATAAATTTCCTTCTAAAATATAAATCATGCATACATTTATGACTATAAATAATAATACCAATGTGAATATTTTAAAATATTGTGTGATTTAAACACAAAATACTTTTGTATGCAAAAGTTATGGCCCTTGAAACTTTGACCTAAAATTCATGCAAAATTCCTCTAAAAACTTAAAAAAATTAAATATTGTACCTACAATTAATGAGAGGCTACCATGTGTCATTGTGTGAATGATTGAGTTGGTGCTAACTAGATACTAACTAGACAACATTCCTAAGAATGATGTGACACCACTTATCAAAATCCAAAATAGGGGCTACCAACTAAATGTTTACTATTCAAGCCATTGAGCAGTGTGCCAATGTACTGACTATGCCATTTAGCATACTCTAATTCACTCTATAACTTGCAAACCACAATGGTGTCACTTGCTTTCTAATTTTTGCCAAAATTCATGTTTTCCCAAGTCTATTGTTGATTATGTGACTATATGGTCACAAGGTTTGATGATATGGAATAATGTTATTGGTTAAACCCTTTTTATATATTTTTTGGTGTTTAGAATACCACATTGGCCTCTAATAATGTGGTTTATAAATTGAATCTATGTAATTCAAGGATGAGGGTGCTTAAATAGGCACCAAGACTCCTCAAAATGGTTACAAAACATGGTAAACATGATCCAAGAAGTGCATTCCATAGATCTCTACCAAAGACTAATCCATGTGAATTTGATAACTTCACATGAACCATACCAATTAGTGGTCTAATAAGACAAATCAAGTTGCAACCAAATTAATCATCCTAGTCTACATGAGCTAAAAAGGGGCTCCACATGAACTACAAGTTATTTCCAATGTAATGCAAGGGCTACATGTTCAATACATGAAATATCATGAGTGTTCCTCATTATTTATCCCCATCACAAAAACATTGGACCCCAATGCTTGTAATAAAGTAGGAAATTTTATGGATCATATAGTGGTGAGATATCCGTTAATCTTGATGTAGAAGTTGACTATGGTAGGTGACAAGGTATGATGTGGAAGAACCTTGTGAATGTTGATGACTTTATGTCAAATACTATGTTTTTATCAAGAAAAAGGTGAAATTAAGGTACACATTTATTGGATGGTTGATGACTAGATCAATCTCCAAAGTGGAGTCCTGATATGGCTTTAGGAGATCAATATTAAAAATGTCAACTATGCCAATATGAGTCAAAATATCCAAGAAAAATGTATTTTCAAATACCTATTAAATGATGGTATAAGGCCCATAACAAAAGAGTTTTGATTTTAAAATGTGACTTCTTTAAAAATATCATTTGTTTAAGTAAATCCAAACTCTATCTCTAACCTAAAATAGATGAAGGACATAATTTTTGTCCATTAATTTCTTCTATTGTTTTTGAGTCTTCTATAATATCTATGTCACCTTGGACTAAAGGCTCTGCAAATACTGAATGGAGGTTGCCTTATATTTTTCCTTCTCCATGTGTGTAGTGGCTAGATATGGCAAGACTAAAGGTAGTTCATATGAGGCCAATTGATGAAATCTAAGACAAACCTCAAAGGATGAATATACTATGGAGTTGTGGACTACTCAATTGTAGGTATTATCTATATGCATGATATTCAAATCCTACCTTTTTGGAGAAGAATGGTGGTACATCCTCAATATTTGCACAAGTGTATGATTGACTAGTTCAATCTGCTCATATGACTATGCATGGAAGGCCATGGAGAAATTAAGAGAAAATCCTAAAATATTTTACAAGGGCCATTAAAAATAACCCACAAAATATGGATCCCTATTAGATACAATGCTTGTTAGTAGACCAAAGGAGATCCATACTATCTTGAATAAGAGTTGTGCTAAGTCAGGTGTCGTACTGGTCTTTCTGCATGGAATGAACTTAGTCATTTTTTTGAATTGATCCACAATCATAAACACATAGTCATGTTTCCCTATTCTATATGGTAAAGTGTCTTCTATTTTCCAAAACGTCCTCCATAAAGTGTAGAATGGGATTCTTTGACAAGAAAAATCTTATGCTATTATAGCACATAAAGCTTATCCAACTTATACAACAATACATACTTCATGTGGAAATATTAAAAAGGACTTAAGTTTGAGGAGGAAGGGTGTAAAAAATGATGATAAACTTTTTTAAAGTTAGGATCAAGAGCATAAAGTGCAAGCCAAGTATGAAAATGAACATGGAAGTTGTCAAAATTGTCAATGCTTGAGATGTTTGAGGATGACAAACAATTTACCACTATGTTGGTTGTTCCCTTCTTGTACTTGATCACCAAATATAATTATTACAAGTATGTTGCCCATTTCATATGCCTAGCTTATTCAATATTATTTTGGGGTTATAAAAAATTGAGAGGCACGTGATCTATGTATACAATTATCTCCTTACCCAAAAGGTAATATCTCTAATACTTGATTGATTGCACCAAGGTATATAACTCTTTATCATTTATGGAGTAATTATTCTTATTAGCTGAAAATATCTCAAAATGATATGCCATTGGATGACCATTTTGCTTCAACACTGCTCTAAGTGCAACCTATGACGCATCTATATCTATCTCAAGGGGTTGAGAAAGGTCTATAAGGACAAGGATAGAGGTAGTGCATAAGTTATATTTCAAGTAATAAAAGGCATAATCATGGTCCTTTATCCATAGAAAATTTACTTTGGCTTTAGTAAGATGATGCAAGGGCATTGATATGGTAGAGTAGCCAAAAATGAACTTGCGATATAAGTTTGCAAGTCCAAGAAAACTCCTAAGTTCAGTGACTAGGGAAGGAGTTGGCAAATGGTGAAGGACTTCTACCTTAGTAGGATCTACACGAATACCTTTCTTATTTATGGTAAAGCCAAGACAAGATATGGAGGTTTGAGCAAATGAGCACTTTGGAAGGTTTGCATAAATTTGGTTCATTTATAACGTTTTGAGAACCTGATCTAGATGTGCTATATGTACCTTCAAAGTAGGCGAATACACAAGTATGTCATCTAAATATATGATCATATATTTATCCAGGTTGTCCTTGAACACCTTGTTCATGAACCTCATGAAGGTGTTGGAGCATTTGTGAGACCAAAGGGTATGACCAACCATTAAAAAAGCATTAGCTTAGTCTTGAATGTTGTATTCCAAGTATTCTCTACCTAAACCCAAACCTGATGATATCCACTCTTGAGATAAATTTTAAAGAAAAAAATTACTCCTTGTAACTGATCCAACAAATCATAAATCCTAGGAAGGGGATATCTATTTTTGATAGTTATCTTGTTCAAATCATTAAAATCAATTATCAGTATTCAAGAACCATTTTTCTTGAGAACCAATAGGATGGGAGATGTACAAGGATATGTCCTTGGTTTGATAAACCATTATATCAATAGATCTTGAATTTACTTCTTGATTTATTCAGTCTATAGGGATGACTATTTATACATAGGTGCATTTGGAAGAGAAGCACTTGGAATAATTTTGATGCTATGATTTATACCCCACATAGGAGGTAGAGTTATGGGTTCTTTGAACACAGGCTCATATGATTGCAAATTTTTATTAAGTGAAGCTTGTTTGTTGTGATGCTTAAGTGGTGCTTGGATTTCCTTATCTTTTGGCCTTATGAATATGAGGGTCAATTCTTGTGCTTGGTTCACTGCCTTGCATGCTTATTTGAAACTTAAAGCTAAATTTATGTTTTATTTAATACATTCAATTATGTATGACTTATTGTGCAATTACAAGATGTATTTATCTTTGTAGGCATCATACATGGTTTTCCTATCATACTAATAGGGTTTGCAAAGCAACAAACCACAACAATACATATGTGTGACATCACATGTCACCTTGATTACAAATTTTGGACCAAAGGCAAAAGAAATGGTGCATGTGTATGTTATGTTAGAGGTTGAATCATTATCCTTCCACCCAAGTGAATATGGGAAAGGATGTGGTCACATAGAAAGCTTCAAATTTTCCACAATGGACTTTACAATTATGTTTTGTTGTGAGTCATCGATTATATAATCTATAACAAAGTCATGTGTTAGGTGAGCCTTCATGATCAACAATTTGTCATGATCACCTAATGAGGAACTATGATTCATAAAGCTGAATTTGTTTAGTCTACCCTTCAATTTTAGATATACATTTTCCTCGTAGTCATAATGGGACCATATTTTGGGTCCTCATTTGTAGAATTTACAAGTAGGGATTTCTTCTTCAAATTCTTAAACTTATAGCATTTGTGCTTGCTATGTCCTACCTTCTTAAAAAAATCACAATACTTAAAAGTGAAGGAAGAATTTTTGGAAGACGAAGAAGATGATGAATGGGAATTGGATGAATATGGGTGATTAGAAGAAGGATAGGGAGAGAAATTATTCACCTTTTGTTGGTGTTGCTACTAATTCATCTCCTTGGAATTACTTGCATACCAAGAAGACTAGGATTTGGAATGTGCAAAAACATCCTCCTCCACTAGAAATGCATGATTAAATGTGGCACCCAATGTGGCTAAGAGAGTTAATTTTAACTCCCTATACACTTGTTCCTACAAACCACTTGAAACATTGGTGATGAGTGCCTCTACCAGATATTTCAATCTAAGAAGAATCCTCAACTTGTTAAACTAAAAAGTATAATCTTGGACAAACATATTGTTAGTTTGTCTCAATCTATACCATTTTACATTGAAATCATTCTCATAGTTTTATGGATAGAAGGTGTTATTCAAGGCCTTAACTAGTTCATCCAATTTCTCAATTGGATTTTGGCTATGTTGCCTCTCCATAATCAAGATTTTTGCCAAACCTAAAATCTTAAGTTTAGCAAAGGAGAAATTTTCTTCAGTAGCAGTTTCTATGTATGAGAACCAAGTCTCCATATCTAAGATCCAAACTGACAATACTTTAGGGTTTTCAAACCCATCATAAGGCTTAATCTCACATTTATCCTTATTTCAAATATCATTATTATATATCTCCACATCACCAAAAGTGCTTTGAACTATTATTTCCTAGATTTTATTATCCAACAAACCAACTATTTGGACTAATGTGGTCATTTGATGTGCCAAATTGGAAGCCATTGCTAATTGAGTATAATCCAATATATCAAAACACTCAAAATGACTTGTAAAAGTTTACTCCTTTTCTAGGCACTTCTTAGGAAAAAAATTAAAGATTCCTCAAATACAAAAATACCTGAAACTAAGGGTTACAAAAGCTTGTCTACTTTTTGAAGAGTTACAATTTTATCTCCCAAAATTTCACAATAGGGGTACTATTTTGTGCTTTTCCATACAATTTTACAAAATTTTATTTTCTAAAAATTACAAGGCTAAAATTTTTACCAATTCAATAGTATTAGATGTTGTTGAAATGGTAAAAAAATAATTTTTACACCCTTTATTCCATGGTGTTTTGGTTTTCCTTAATGAATATTTAAGAAATACGATCAATAGTCACTAGTTGACCATCAAATATGCTACCACTAGTCACAAATTGAGAGAGCTTCCAACTATTGGTAGCATCGTGCAACAATCCTATGCATGGATCGATTGGACCGTCATCATCGATGGTCAATAAAAAACAAACCTGATTTACTTTTCAACCTTCGAGGACACCTCCTCCCCATGAATGTGGAATAATTAGAAGAGTTAATATCTACCAAAATTGTTGACACCAAGTATTCTTTTTTTCCAAGATCATTAAACCAAGATTTTCAACCATACTAAAAACTGCATGACAACCAATCGTGTCCTAAGGAATTAGAACATGACAAGTGTCTTGTGTAGAAGGATCATTCAAATGTGATATATTAATATTCAACTAAAATAGAGTGTTTCATCATTGATGATATCAACAATCAATCCAAAAACAATTTTATATCACTTGGAGGATGAGTTTTTCACTCACCAAGAGGTCAGTATGTGATTTGTATTTGGTCTAATACGATCTTAGCATGGACTTGGTCCAAATCAAACACAATATAAAAATAGTGGAGTTAATTCAAAAACCACCCAAGCTATAAGGGTCAGTGTTATTAGTCGATAATGTTAATAGAAGAATGGATATCTCCATTTTTGAAAGGAAAGAGAGGTTTCAATTGATCAACAAAGGAAGGAAGGAGGCCCCACTTATTTTTTCCACACATAAGAATGAGGGAATTGGTCCATAAATGAAATAAGGGTGTCCATGCTTTGGTTGAAGTCCTCCCTAGTGGCTAGCTAACATGTTCTTCCTTCATTTGGATTGAATATTATCGACATAGAATCGTATTTTTTCATGGCATGATCATGACATCAAAAGGTTGACACCTCTATGAAATGATTTACATCTATCTAGAATCTAATGTATTCTTTAAATATATGAAAATTCATGCCAAATGGCACATCTATGTTGTTCGCTAATGCTACTATTTGCAAGTAAATCCCAAATAGAAGGCATCTAATTTATGTAGAGTCAAAAGGATGAGAACGTGGTATTTTCTGTGAAACCTCTTCCCTTGTGTTTGTTAGGGCCTTATTATGGTAATGATATTATTTGGGTTGCCTTTTTAATATGGTAAGCCATATTGCTCCTTCTATATTATTAAACTACATATATCAACATGATCGATCAACAAAGGTGTTGGAATTTAAAATATTTGAATTTTCCCTCCAAAGTTCAAGATATTTAAAGGTTCCAATATGAGGTTCATTCTATGAAACATTATCTTTCTTCTTCCTTTCAATGCTTTTCTAGTTCCCTCACCAAACTATGGATATGACAAGAGAGCTTCCAATTTCATAACAAAACTTCTTAGTGCCTAGTTTCATTGCAAAACTTCTTAGTGCCTAGTCCAAGAGTTTCTTCTTGGTTGATTTCGATGCATTACTAGACTAAGAAAGATACTATGAGGGGTCTTGCATCTAAGAGAATTTCTCTTGTGGATGGCCCTCAAATGTTAAAGAATTTTATATTCAAGATAAACACTCATACCAACAGGTGCAGTAGGAAAATTGAAAATCTTATGCACTCTAGCGCTTCAATGGTGATACAAAATTGTTAAGGTTAATCTAGGACCAAAAAAATCACCAAGCCAAGGAAAGGGTAATAGACAAAATTGAACCAAAGCTTAGTACCTAGTAGCACAAAGTTGATAATTTTACCAAAATTCTTTTTCTAGCCTCTTGACACTTTGATACCACAATGTGGTTTGTAATTTGAAGTTAAGAAATTCAAGAAGGGTTCTTAAATAGGCACCAATACTCCTTAAATTTGTTATGAAAATATGTTAGACATGATCCAAGAAGGGCATTCAAAAGATCCCTGCCAAAGACTAATCCATGTGATTTTGGATACTTCACACAAACCATACCAATTGGTGGTCTAATAAGACAAAGCAAGCTACAACTATCTTAACCACCCTAGTTTATGTGAGCCAAAAATGGGTTGCACATGAATTACAAGTTATTTTCAATGTGATCAAGGGCTACACATTCATTACATGAAATATCATGAGTGTTCCTCATCATCTAAAATATTGAACCCTTCTACATCATCACTTACTATATCATCCTATGTCATATCATTATATTTCATATTGTCAAGTCTCATATCATCTTGGGCATGTGTAAAATGAGTGATGTCATCAACTACCATGTCATCGTCTAGTGCCACATCACCTTCATATGCTACAAAAATATGTATGCTAACATAATCATTATGCATACTAACAACATTAAGTTTTACTAGCAAAATGGGATGATAGGGTTTGAACTCGTGACCTCTTAGGCCCAACACCTAAAGTGTGGCTTCACTAGCCACTAATGCTTAGGCACTCTTTGAATACATAAGCACAAAGAGTAATAGATAAATAGGATTTCCCTCTTTTCTCTCCTTTCTTTGCCTTAACACACATACCCTATACACCCTAATATGATGTGTGATTGCATCATACCAACACAAGTTTCTACCTTGCACGTATTTCCCACCATGGAGGGAATATTCCCTATTTTAAATATGAAAAATTAAAAAATGAAGGAAAATAAAATAACTTTTTAATGCACAAAAATAGGTAAATAAAGAAAAAATAGAGAAAAGTGTTGAACTAGGAACCCCCAAAATTTTTTGCAAAGAATATAAAAAATCTTATGGTTTGTTTATATCTATCATGGTTTTTCAACTCTTCACACTCATGAATGTAATTCTACTTATGTAGGCCATGGAATACTCAACTCATGGATAAAAAGAAACTAAAAACAAAGCATGATTTGTGAAAAAATTCAACATATCTAACAATACATCCATGACCTTTGGGAGAAGATAAATTAGAAATATTAAAAATTTCATTACTAACATAGATCCCACATCAATTCAAGGTGGGAGAGAAGGTATGGTTACATATTTAGGAGGAGAGACTTGTAAGAACCCATATAAATATTGGACCTATTTTCTATTGACCATACATCATCACCAAGAAGGTGGAAGAGAATGCTTTTGAATTAAATATTCCATCTTCTAATCTTCAATGTTGAACTTCTCAAGCCCTATGCTGGATACTTCTATAGTAGTAGAGCAATTGGACATTGAAGAACACAATGCAGATAGTTTGATACCAATGGAGGAGGACTAAATTGTTGATACATGGACTAACACCAACAAAAGGTAATCCATTCAAATGTATATAATGGTCAAGGTTGGGCAACTTGGACAATAAGGGGAATGGCTCATAGAAAATAGATAAAGAAATAATTGTTGCACCTAATGTCAAAATTTTATGCAATGGGAACTATTTATTTTTAAGAGGGGATGAGTGATCTAGGCATGTGAACATTTTAGGGCATAACTTTGTACAAGATTATATTTTTATTTGTTCAAAATGCATTGGAAATATTAGGTCTATAACTTTTGGGTATTATGCTAAAAAATAATCGAAAATATATAAAAAGCTATTTTATTTTATCCATACTAACAAAGAAAAATTGTTAGGTTTATTACATCACCGATAAGGGTGTTTCATGAAGTGTTAATGGGTTTTACCTATATATAAGTTGATTATTGGTTGAACTAAATCTTTTATCTATATATGCATCATTTTCTTGAAACTATAATTGTTAAACATCTTGTTGATCCTAACATGTGGTATAATAGTATGCTATGAGAAAAATACCAAAGTGGATATCAACTTTGTAGAATTTCAAATAAATGAAGTTTTATTGTTTTTTTATTGCTTGTTTGTTTGTAAATATCATGTCAATATGTAGTCTTCTTTATTATTTCTTAATTTTTTCAAGGAGTCATCTTATTTATTATGTATTTTGATAAGGTATAAGAAATTCAATATTCCACGTCAAATTAACCTTTACTGAATGAGACACTAGTGTTGTTTCAAAGGTATTGTGTGTCAATTTTCAAAAGAGTATGGAGTGTATAAGTAGATTCCTACAGAGTGAAATAGGTAAAAATATTTAAGGACTTGTGATGTATTTTCTACTTCTTTGTGAGTTTGAGTGTTGATTGGTATGCAATATAGAATAATACGAATGTTCATATCTTGTTCGACATGAAGAGGATATTTGTTTTCCATTTTTTAATTATTTATTTTATAGATTTGTTTGAGGATTTCTCTAGTTCTACTTATTGTCTTTGAATGATGATCTATTGGTTAAAGAGATCATGGAGATATTATGTTGTTCATGAATTACTACACTGGAGATGTTTGTGAGATGTTTGCTACATTAAAAGTTTTGTAGGCTAGAAATGGCTTGCTAACATATTTATGAGATAGAGAATAGGCTTAAAATTGTTGTGCATGAAATTTCCAGTATGAAGGTGTGTGAATAAACATAGAACATAAAGAATGAGTTGTTTGATGAAGTGTAGTTTGCATAAAGTATCATCTTGCTAGAACTATCCATAATCTAAAGAGTTATGCAATCTCAATAGAGGAGACAAATGCATTTCATCAAAAAAATAGTTGAGCTCATATTGAGTTGAAGTTTTCTAAGAGTGGAATTTGGTCATCTAATTTAATGTCTGTATGAGAGTCTAAAGAACACAAGCTTATATTGAGAGGGGGGGTGAAAAGTATAGCACCCACTTTTTACTTTCTTTCCAAACCAATATCAATTAGTGTCCTCAATTGCAATAACCAAATATAGTAGTGTGCATTAATAACATAGATAGCAATAGTAAGCAAGTGCACAAATCACCACACACAATTGAGACACAAGATTTAACATGGTTCCCCCAATGTGGGGTAGTCCACAAGATAATCTCCTTATAATATTTCATAAAGAAATAGGGATCCTTATCCCAATACAAATGATTACTTTGATCTGCTCAAAGCTAGGTTGTCCTGATCTACTCAGGTGGGCTCCACCGATCTGCTCAGCTAGGCTCTCCACGATATACTAGGCTATCCACTATCTCCTAGGCTATCCATCCGATTCGCTCATCTAGGCTATCCATTGATCTACTCGGACTAGGCTATCCACTGATCTGCTCAGCTAGGCTATCCACTGATCTACTCAGCTAGGCTATCCACTGATCTACTCACTAGGCTATCCATCTAGCTAGGCATCCATCATCTACTCAACTAGGCTATCCACTGATCTACTTAGCTAGGCTATCCACTAATATACTCAGCTAGGCTATCCATATCTCCCACCGATCTACTCACTAGGCAACTAGTGTTGATGTATTTTCTATTTTTGTCATATCTCTATCATAGCTCTCAAATCTGCCTCAAAGCCTTCTCATAAGGCTCAAACAATCCTGCTCAAATGTTGTCCCAAATCTATCCTCAAAGCCTTCACAAAAGGCTCAAACAATCCTAATCAAATATTATCCCAAATATGTACTCAAAGCCTTCACAAAAGGCTCAAACAATCCTACTCAAATTCTATCACAAATATATCCTCAAAGCCTTCACAAAGCTCAACCAATCATGCACAAATGTTGTCCCAAAACTATCCAAATCTATCCCAAAGCCTTCAAAAGGCTCAAACAATCATGCACAAATGTTGTCCCAAATATGTCCAAAATCTTCCAAAAGCCTTCCAAAGGCTCAACCAATCATGCACAAATGTTGTCTCAAATCTATCCAAAATTCTGTCCCAAAAGCCTTCCCAAAGGCTCAACCAATCATGCACAAAAGTTGTCTCAAATCTGTCCAAAAATTCTATCCCAAAAGCCTTCCCAAAGGCTCAACCAATCATGCACAAAATTTGTCTCAAATCTGTCCAGAAATTCTATCCCAAAAGCCTTCCCAAAGGCTCAACCAATGACTCTCAAGTAGCACTCAAATCTCAACCACAAATCAACGAAGGCAAGGCTCAATGATGAACTCAACAATGGATAACAAATGAATGATGACAATACTCAACAATGTGCTCAAAAATGAATGGCAATGTACTCTTCAATGGATGAAAACAATGATCCACAATGATCTCAACAATGTATGACAAATGATCTCTCAAATGGATGACAACAATGCTCAATAATGTACTCTCAAATGGATGACAACAATGCTCAACAATGTACTCTCAAATGGATAACAACAATGCTCAACAATGTACTCTCAAATGTATGGCAAATGAGCTCTCTAATGAAAACCTCTCCAAGAAATAACAATGAGGACTTCAACCAACCAAGGAAAATCTCCACAAGTGATAGCAATAGGTTCTCAATAATATCTTCCTCATGCAATGTCAATAAGCTCTCAAGAAACAAGCACAACTCCCTCAAGCAAAGAGCTCTCAAATAGCCAACAATGATCTCCTCAAATGAAAGACAAATGTATCCACAAGTGACTAGCAAATGATCTCCTCAATGGTCTCAAATAGTGGCAATGTACTCAACAAGTAACCAACAATAATCTCCTCAAAGCAATAGCAAAAACCTCCTCAATAATGGCAATACTCTCAATGAACTCCACTAAAGCAATCATGGAACTCAAGCATCAATTTTATCCATAAAATTGATTTTCTAATCCATCCACTTCCTCTCAATAGCCAAGGCACATAATCAAGCAATTTGTCTTCAACTTCAAACCCTAACTCATGTGCATGTCTTCTAACTCAAGGTAGCAATTAACTAGGTCTCAAGTTCCTAGTTTAATTTCATAATTAAATCATGCACTAGGACATATAACAAGTTCAACACTTTTCAACCTTATGACTCCCTAATTTCATTAACACATACAACAAGCACCTATGCTTTTATTTTTAATTCCACACCTTATAACTCCACATACAACAATCACAAATATTTATTTCCACACCTTATATCTCCCTAAGCACACACAACAATAACATATATTTAATTCTACACCTTATAACTCCCTAAGCACATTAACACATACAACAAGCATTTATTTCCCTAAACTCCTTATGACTCCCTAGTTATCACAGAAATAATTTTAATGCACCAAAACTTTGGTAATAACAAATATTACCATGTGCTGGAGATAAATACCTTTATTCAAAATTTGTTGCCTTCACAACCTTTGAAATCGATAATTCCTTTGCCAAAAATCAATGCGCCTTCACACCTTCGAAATCGTCAATGCCTTGCCAAAAATCAATGCGCCTTCACACCTTCGTGGGAGTCAAACTCTGTTCCTCTCACCTAGCACTGTGAGGTGCTTACCACGTGGGCACCAGCCCACATTGGGATTTAATCCCAAACACCCAACTTCACCTGCGCTCAAATCTGAAAAACTTAAGTTGCCTTCCTTAGCAAAACACTTTGCCCCTGGTGGGATTCGAACAATGAACCTGCCTTGTGCAAAGTTTGTGCGCTACCAACTATGCTATAGGAGTCCTCTGTGACGTCACTTTCCCATATTGTTTACTTGACCTTGCTCTCAAATCGAAAGTTATTTATCCTTCTTTCTTCGTTGCTCCCCTTTCGATGACTCTCTCTCATGCGCTATGTCAAGTCTCCAAATAAACAAAGGTTTTTCACCTTTTATTTATATGCACCTCCATGCCTTCGAATGACGTCGGCGAATATTTATTAATCTCCCCAACCTTTGCACGTCGGTGGATAATGTAATTCAACTTTAGACCTTAGAATTATTAAATAAAAATTTAATAATTCACCTCTTAACTTTGAATTGGGATATCTCCTTCATTCTTTTGAATTTCGCCATGAAACTTTTTGCACCTAGGTTTTATTGGAAAACCTTTTCATCCATCATAATTTGGAGAAGTCTTAGCATAGTGGTTTTAATGAAAAACCCTTTCCAATGGTTTTAATGAAAACCCTTTCCGTTGGTTTTAATAAAAAACCTTTCCATCGGTTTTAATAAAAACCCTTGCCATTGGTTTTAATAAAAACCTTTACCATTGGTTTTAATAAAAACCATTAATATAATATTTAAAAAATTAAATATTATATGCCTCTTGTGCCACAAAACCCTGTATATATCCTTGCTCTCCAAAATATCATAAATGATTATTTATGAAGTGCTTTTGCCACCAAAACTCAATGTGATCCATGTGACATCAATGACAACACAAAATAACTCAAATTGCCAACAATCTCCCCCTTTGTCATTGATGGCAACACCTCTAATGCAAATCACCACAATCACTGCAAAAGCCATCTCTGAGAATCAAAGTTGCTCCCCCTGACTCAATACTCTCTATGGAGGCTGCTCCCCCTATCTCAATGTTCTCTTTGGAGGCTGCTCCCCCTAACTCAATGCTCTCCCCCTTACTCAAAACTCTCCCCCTTTGACATCAATGGCAAAAGGGACACCTATGGGGCTAAAATATATGACTCTTAAGCTTAGCCCCCTACCACCTTCTCTCTTGAGGTGATTAATTTTGGGGTGGGAGTACATTTACTCCCATCTTACATTGTTCCTTTCCTTTGTCAACTTCCTTCCACATCTTTCTGATATCCTTTTCTTGATGAGTTACTTGATCTTCTTGTCTTGAACATGTTTGACCTTCTTGCCTTGAAACTGCTTGACCTTCTTGCCTTGAACCTATTTGGAATTGAGTCCTACACCATCTTGCAATATGTCCAAAGTTATTGCAATTAAAACACTTGATATTGTAGCCTTTGGATGGTGCCCATATCCTGAATTCTTTCTTGAAATCATTTCCATATCCATTCCTTTCCTGAACCCTGTATTGTGAAGCTCTATTTCCATAATCATTATGACCATGACCTCTGAATTGTGTAGCTCTAAAACCAAAACCATGTTTGCTCATTTTCTTTGCACTGAGAAGCTCTATGACCAATCCTATTGCATAAGAAGCAATGTCCCTGAAAACCATATCTTCTTCCTTTGAAGTTCCTTCTAGCAAAATCAAACTTCTTTGATCCATAGACCCTACAATGTATAGCCCTATGTCCAAATCCATTACAAGAAAAACAATGTCCTTGAAAAGCCCTTTGTTCATGCCTTGGTTCCTCATACCTTTCTTGACCTTTATCCTTGTGATCATCTTTGACTTGTGCATTGTATCCTTGATCCTTCTTTGTGGTATCCAAATCTTCTTCCTTAACTTCTTCCTTGCTTTCATCTTTTAGAACTTCCTTTCCTTTTGAGTGTGACTTTTCTTGGAAATGAGATACAACCTTAAAATATGTTTCCACTCCTTTTTGAACCTTTTCATCTAATATGTCATGTCTTGTTGTCATTAACCTTAGTTCTTCATTCATCCTTTCCTCTATCCTTTTTGCATCTTGAAGCTCATCTCTTAGATCACTGATTGTCTAAAGTAGTTCTTCTCTGATTTTGACATTTGTTCGAATCTTGTTTTCAAGATTCCTGATTTCTTCTTTTAGCATTTTGAATTTTAATTTTTATTTTCTTGGCTCATCCTCTTCTTCTTTATTTTACCAAAATTGAGACTTCTTCATATTTACTATCACTTGTAGATCATTATCATCTTCTATAGCAAACAAACTCTCATGAATTCTTTGACCATGCATGTTTCCTTGATGTGTCATTTCATCTTCACTATCACTGAAGCCATTGCAATATCCTGATATATGATCTCTTTGACCACACACAAAGCATTGTTCTCTTTCACCTTCTATTCCTAAGAATAGATGTTCTTCCTTTTCATCATCTGACTTGTCTCTATCATTGTGATCTGAGCTATCATTTGCTTCTTCAATGTAGAAAGTTTTCTTAGTCTTACGAAAACTTTTCTTCTTCTCATGCTTGCTTTGCTTGTACCTATCATCTTTGTCATGCTTATGCTTTCCTTCTTATTTTCTTCTGTGACCCTATTTTTCATCATCACTATTTTCTTCATGTGGACACTTGTTTGCATAGTGACCATAATCACCACACTTGTAGCATTTGACTTTCTTCATATCCCTATAATTCCTTGAGTCCTTTTTCCTTTTGATGAAGTTAGCTTCCTCATCATTATCTGAATCTCTATCTGTCTCTGGATCTTTCCCTTTCTTTTTCTCTAAAGCTTTGAATGCAATTTATTTCATTGGAGCCTGATGCTTATCTATCCTCATCTCATAAGCTGTGAGAGTTCCTTGTAGTTCTTCCATTGTTAGCTTGTCGATATTCATTGTTTCTTCTATCGCTGAAACCTTTGCATCATACTTCATGGGAAGTGATCTCAAAACCTTTTGAGTAACATCTGATTCTTTCATCTCAAATCCTAGACCTCTCATGGTGTTAGCAATCTCATCAACTCGAAGTAAAAACTTTGCAATATCTTCAAAATCTTCCATTTTCAATTCCTTGAATCTTCTTCTATGAGTTTGTAGTTTTGCCAACTTTACCTTGGAATCTCCTTCATAGGTATTCTACAACTTGGTCCACATTTCATTAGCTGAATTACATACCATGACCTTTGCAAAATTTGTCTCACGTAGCCCACTCAGAATACAATTCATTGCCTTTGCATTGATCTCAACCAATTTCTTGATAGTCTTATCTATCTTGGGATCACCTTCAACCTTATACTCTTTTGCAACCATCTGCCATACCTCATATCCTTGTGATATCAAGTAGTTCTTCATTCTCATGCTCCAAAAAGCATAATTGTTACCATCAAACAGTGGAGCCTTACTTGTAGATGATCCATTCTGTGAAGCCATCTGTGTTCTTGTAGAATCTGCCCTCAAGTTGTTAGCCTTTTTGAAGGAACCCGCTTTGATACCAATTGAAGAACACAAGCTTATACTGAGAGGAGGGGTGAACAGTATAGCACCCACTTTTTACTTTCTTTCCAAACCAATATCAATTAGTGTCCTCAATTGCAATAACTAAATATAGTAGTGTGCATTAATAACATAGATAGCAATAGTAAGCAAGTGCACAAATCACCACACACAATTGAGACACAAGATTTAACGTGGTTCCCCCAATGTGGGGTAGTCCACAAGATAATATCCTTATAATATTTCATAAAGAAATAAGGATCCTTATCCCAATACAAATGATTACTTTGATCTTCTCAAAGCTAGGTTGTCCTGATCTGCTCAGGTGGGCTCCACTGATCTACTCAACTAGGCTCTCCATTGATCTACTCAGCTAGGCTATCCACTGATCTTCTTAGCTAGGCTATCCACTGATCTGCTCAACTAGGCTCTCCACTAATCTGCTCAGCTAGGCTATCCACTGATCTGCTCAGCTAGGCTATCCACTGATCTGCTCAGCTAGGCTATCCACTGATCTTCTCAGCTAGGCTCTCCACTAATCTGCTCAGCTAGGCTATCCATTGATCTACTTATCTAGGCTATCCACTAATATGATCAGCTAGGTACTCCACTGATATGCTCAACTAGGCTATCCACTGATCTACTCAACTAGGCTATCCAATGATCTGCTTAGCTAGGCTATCCATTCTATCTGCTCAGCTAGGCAACTGGTGTTGATGTGTTTTCTATTTCTATCCTATCTCTGTCACAGCTCTCAAATCTACCTCAAAGCCTTCTCACAAGGCTCAAACAATCCTGCTCAAATGTTGTCCCAAATATATCCTCAAAGCCTTCACAAAAGGCTCAAACAATCCTGCTCAAATATTGTCCCAAATATGTCCTCAAAGCCTTCATAAAAGGCTCAAATTAATCATGCTAAATTTTTTTTACAAATCTGTCCTCAAAGCCTTAACAAAAGTCTCAACCAATGATTCATAAATGCTATCCCAAAACTGTCCAAAAATTATGTCCCATAAGCCTTCACAAAAGGCTCAACCAATGATGCACAAATGTTGTCCCAAATATGTCCAGAAATTCTGTCCCAAAAGCCTTCCCAAAGGCTCAACCAATCATGCACAAAATCTGTCTCAAATCTGTCTAGAAATTCTGTCCCAAAAGCCTTCCCAAAGGCTCAACCAATCATGCACAAAAGTTGTCTCAAATCTGTCCAAAAATTCTGTCCCAAAAGCCTTCCCAAAGGCTCAACCAATCATGCACAAAAGTTGTCTCAAATATGTCCAAAAATTCTATCCCAAAAGCCTTCCCAAAGGCTCAACCAATGACTCTCAAGTAGCACTCAAATCTCAACCACAAATCAACGAAGGCAAGGCTCAATGATGAACTCAACAATGGATAACAAATGAATGATGACAATACTCAACAATGTGCTCAACAATGAATGGCAATGTACTCTTCAATGGATGACAACAATGATCCACAATGATCTCAACAATGTATGACAAATGATCTCTCAAATGGATGACAACAATGCTCAACAATGATCTCTCAAATGGATGACAACAATGCTCAACAATGTACTCTCAAATGGATAACAACAATGCTCAACAATGTACTCTCAAATGTATGGCAAATGAGCTCTCTAATGAAAACCTCTCCAAGCAATAACAATGAGGACTTCAACCAACCAAGGACAATCTCCACAAGTGATAGCAATAGGTTCTCAATAATATCTTCCTCATGCAATGTCAATAAGCTCTCAAGAAACAAGCACAACTCCCTCAAGCAAAGAGCTCTCAAATAGCCAACAATGATCTCCTCAAATGAAAGACAAATGTATCCACAAGTGACTAGAAAATGATCTCCTCAATGGTCTCAAATAGTGGCAATGGACTCAACAAGTAACCAACAATAATCTCCTCAAAGCAATAGCAAAAACCTCCTCAATAATGGCAATACTCTCAATGAACTCCACTAAAGCAATCATGGAACTCAAGCATCAATTTTATCCATAAAATTGATTTTCTAATCCATCCACTTCCTCTCAATAGCCAAGGCACATAATCAAGCAATTTGTCTTCAACTTCAAACCCTAACTCATGTGCATGTCTTCTAACTCAAGGTAGCAATTAACTAGGTCTCAAGTTCCTAGTTTAATTTCAAAATTAAATCATGCACTAGGACATATAACAAGTTCAACACTTTTCAACCTTATGACTCCCTAATTTCATTAACACATACAACAAGCACCTATGCTTTTATTTTTAATTCCACACCTTATAACTCCATATACAACAATCACAAATATTTATTTCCACACCTTATATCTCCCTAACACCACAATCACAAATATTTAATTTTCACCTTATATCTCCCTAATCACATTAACACCTACAACAAACATTTATTTTCACTAAATACCTTATGACTCCCTAGTTATAATAGAAATAATTTTCAATGCACCAAAAATTTGGTAATAACAAATATTACCATGCGCTGGAGATAAATACCTTTATTCAAAATTTGTTGCCTTCACAACCTTTGAAATTGATAATTCCTTTGCCAAAAATCAATGCGCCTTCACACCTTCGAAATCGTCAATGCCTTGCCAAAAATCAATGCGCCTTCACACCTTCACGGGAGTCAAACTCTGTTCCTCTCGCCTAGCATTGTGAGGTGCTTACCACATGGGCGCCATCCCACGTTGGGATTTAATCCCAAACACCCAACTTGTCCTGCGCTCAAATCTGAAAACTCGAGTTGCCTTCCTTAGCAAAATACTTTGCCCCTGGTGGGATTCGAACAACGAACCTGCCTTGTGCAAATTTTGTGCGCTACCAACTGTGCTATAGGCTCCTGTGTGACATCACTTTCCCATGTTGTTTACTTGACCTTGCTCTCAAATTGAAAGTTATTTATCCTTCTTTCTTCGCT
The DNA here is from genome assembly GCA_028583015.1 of Wollemia nobilis. Classification (NCBI taxonomy): domain Eukaryota; kingdom Viridiplantae; phylum Streptophyta; class Pinopsida; order Araucariales; family Araucariaceae; genus Wollemia; species Wollemia nobilis. The sequence goes on from JAQPPZ010000159.1 coordinate 2,021,238, forward strand.
GCTCCCCTTTCGATGACTCTCTCTCATGCACTATGTCAAGTCTCCAATAAACAAAGGTTTTTCACCTTTTATTTATATGCACCTCCATCCTTCGAATGACATCGGTGAATATTTATTAATCTCCCCAACCTTTGCACGTCAGCGGATAATGTAATTCAACTTTAGACCTTAGAATTATTAAATAAAAATTTAATAATTCACCTTTTAACTTTGAATTGGGATATCTCCTTCATTCTTTTGAATTTCGCCATGAAACTTTTTGCACCTAGGTTTTATTGGAAAACCTTTTCATCCATCATAATTTGGAGAAGTCTTAGCATAGTGGTTTTAATGAAAAACCCTTTCCAATGGTTTTAATGAAAACCCTTTTCGTTGGTTTTATTAAAAAACCTTTCCGTCGATTTTAATAAAAACCCTTGCCATTGGTTTTAATAAAAACCTTTACCATTGGTTTTAATAAAAACCATTAATATAATATTTAAAAAATTAAATATTATATGCCTCTTGTGCCACAAAACCCTTATATATATCCTTGCTCTCCAAAATATCATAAATGATTATTTATGAAGTGCTTTTGCCACCAAAACTCAATGTGATCCATGTGACATCAATGACAACACAAAATAACTCAAATTGCCAACAGAGTCCATATGTCATTATAGGTCATCTAATGATTAATGGAGTGTTATGCAATAGGGTTTTCTAATGTGATTTCTTAAGAAAACTAGTTTGATATATAACTAAGTGTTATAAGTTGATTACATGTGCATAATCAATTCATCTAGAAGGAGATTGACTCAAAGAATGGACCATTTATTATTGATTGGGGTATCCTAAGAATAGGTCATCATATTGTTAGGAATTTATTACATAATTTAATAGGGTTAAGAGTTAGGAATTTGAGAGTTGTATCTGAATAAGTGGTTAATAGTTCATTATTCAAACCTATGACCTACACCTTCATGGTAACTATAGACAATTTTAATCCATACAATCTTATCTAGCACCCTGCTAGTCTGACATGTGGTATCAAATCTGTCATAATTTTTTGAAGCATGAAAAAGTAAAGATAAACTTTGTGAGGAACTTATAAAAAATGATCCTAAGGTGCTGCTTTGAGAAAGACTAGATCGAGAGGATTTACATGCCCATATGTTAAAATAAAATTCTAAAATTACTACAATCTGTGAAGAACAACACATTTATTTAGGAATGTACATGAAGAACAAATTGAGGTTTTTCTAGAAAGAAAGCATGAAGGAGAAGGCATGATGAAAGGGTTATCTAGTGCAAAATTATGATTTATTGTTGTCAACCATTCAATGTTGGTAAAATTTTTTATTTTATTTTTTAAGAGTTTTGTTTGTAGATGTAACCTAGGTGAAAATAATATTTGCTTGTAGGAGAATACGATGGATGTTCCTATAAGGTTGGATGCGAGCTCTGTCAAGATGCCATTAAACTTCTTGTTCATGTGAAGGAATGAAAAAATAATAACAAAGACATTATAAGGTACATATTGATATTGAATGAGGAGTCGTTGTGAGAAGACATTTTACAAACGCATTGAGATGCTACAGAAGGTTGGGCATGTGGATGTGAAGTTACTAAAATGCTATAATAGACAAGTAACCAGAACATTAAGAGTTCAGGAAAAATATGGGTCATATAGGAGTGATGTTTAAATCAAGCCATCCTAATGAAATTTATGGTACGTCCCAAGGACAAAGACCATCTAAAACCTTCCTAAGTGGGTTGTCTAACATAGTCTATTTATAGTTAACCAACCATCTATGCAAAATTGACTGAGCCATCCCATGTAAAATATTGTATAACATGGATCATCTGAAGAGCCTAAGACCAAAGTCTCATGAGACGAGGTCATCTAAAAAAAATAGGTTGTATAAAGTGTTTGTCATGAGTTCATCCAATGGACCCACAAAGGGCCATCTCATTTCAAATATTTGTAAGTTCTAGGCTGCCTTTCAAAGCATTACTACCGATAAAGAAACTCTTTGATGATGGATATAAAGTGAGAGGATGAGGTATTTGACATGGAATCCAGTGAGACTATAACGTCTCAAGGAATTGATTGCAGATATCCATACTGGACATCAAGACCGGATGGTCATCACCACAATAAAATTAAAGCAAATACAAGACTATTAAAATAACTACACAAAAATAATGGATTGTCAGCTTGTAGATTGCATCCAACCCACATTACCAGTATTGTTTTTTCATTTTTAATTTTTTTAATAGAATGGGTAAAATTATTAAAGATGTTATTATAAAGTTTAGTTTTTTGGGTTAGGCAGTGTCAAAGAGTTCCCGACTCTTCAAGGTAGATGGCATGAACTGGGGCAACAACTAAGGGTAAACATTGGCTGCTACTATCTCACCTATACTTTTATAGGTACATAGTTTGAACCTTAGAACTTGATAAAAACCCTAACCATTGTGTTTGTCTAACATATCACCAATTAGAAAAATTTCAAGTATGTTATGCATGTATATGAAATAAAAAGTTTTAACACATAGTTTTGTTCAACGTTTGCACCAGTTTCAATTATGTTACATGGAAATGTTGTTATCTATGTTTAATAAATAGCCATTACTCTGTCCCTTGTCAAGTAGTGGTAATGTAGCTGAATTTGGAGGCCCATCTCGAGCACTGATAGCTCACATTTTTAGATTGCAATGGTAGGGTTAGAGCCCACATTTTCAGGATATAGTGGTAGAGGTCAGAGCCCATTTTTTTGTTTGTAGTGGTAGATTTTATTACTCCAAAGAAGAAAGGTTGGGAGGTATGCAACAATTATTCATGTTTGCTTTGTAGTGCTCTATTGCTGGTCTAAAATAGAGGGTAGAAACACCTTAAGGAGAGGCTATTTTATTAATTTCATTTGGGAATGTAGATAGGGTTGTTGCTTTGATGAATGATAGGTTGCAAGTCTAGGTTTGAGCATTGTACTATAACAACCTTGCATTATAACAACCATTGTTGGCTGGATATTACATTGTAACAACCATTGGCTAGAGATTGCAATGTAAAAATCTCTATTATTATTTTCTTTGGTGTGCATTATTTTTCAGTTGTCTATATTTTTTTATTTCTCTGTTCAAACTGTTATTGTTACTTCACAAATTGGTATCAGAGCTTGGGGCAACATTGGAAGTGTTGCTTTGTTGAGGAAACTCTGGAGGTGTGAGGGACTATTTTTTGGAATCCTGCTTGGGTATTTTGTGGTAACCAGTTGGAGCAGAGAATGGACCATAGCAAGTCTGCCATTGAAAAGTTCAGTGGGCAGAATTTCAACTTGTGGAAGCTGAAGATGGAATATCTCCTTGTAGAAAGAGATCTGAAGGAGACTATCATCAAGGATCCAAAGCCAGCAACAATTAGTCAAGATGACTGGGACAAGATGAATGACAAAGCTATTGCCTTGATTGGTTTGAACCTTGCAGATTCAGTCTTAATGAATGTTATTGGAGCCAAGTCAACAAAAGAGCTTTGGGATAATCTTGGTAAGCTCTATGAATCAAAGTCACTCATGAATTTAATATTTCTTAGAAAGAAATTGTATGCATTAAAAATGGTTGATGGAGGAAATGTGGCTGAATATTTAAATACCTTCAACACTCTTGTAAATCAATTGAAATCAGCTGGTGATGAGATCAAAGAAGAGGAACAATGTATTTGTTTGCTTTGTAGCTTACCAGACTCATGGGACAATCTGATTGTAGCAATCAGTGGGAGCACAAAAGTGGAAAATCTCAAGAAGGATGAGATCATTAGTCAGTTGCTCCAAGAAGAAACCAGAAGGAGGACCTCTGAACCTACTAAGAACTCAGAAGCCTTGGTTGTTAGGGATAGAGGAAGAAGTAGAGAAAGAAAGAGTGATAGATTCTATGACAATGGCTATAGGTCCAAATCAAGAAGAAGATTTCCAAGCAAAGGAAAGAAGCAAGAGATTGTTTGTTGGAAATGCAAGCAAAAGGGGCACAAGAAAAGTGAGTGCAAGGTTGATCTTTCCAAGGAAAAAGAAGGATCTTTAGCAGCTCCATCAACCAGTGAAGGGGGGTTGTATATTGCTACATGCTTGACAATGAATGTCCAAGATGAAGCATGGTTAATAGACTTTGGAGCATCCTTTCACATGACACCACATAGAGAGTGGTTCAAGGACTATGCAACAAGTCACTATGGCAAAGTATTCCTTGGTGATAATTATCACTATGAAATTGTTGGTAAAGGTAGTGTAAGAGTTAAGCTTAGTGATGGAAGGATCAAAACCATACCAGATGTAAGACATGTTCTAGGCTTGACACGAAACTTACTCTCAGTAAGTCAACTTGCAGAGGCTAATGTTGAGACTCTCTTTGCCAAAGATGGGTGTAAGTTAGTTCATGGAGCCATGGTCTTGGCTAGAGGTATAAGACATGGAACCTTGTACAAGTTAGATGCAATCCCTATTGATGTTGGTAGTGCAAATACAAGCTCAATGGAGAGTGGAAAATCCCATACAACAACAAAGATGTCAGAAATGATGTTGTGGCATAGGAGGATGGCACATCTTGGAGAGAAGAGCCTACGTGAGATGTGCAACAAGCAAATTGTTTGAGGTTTGGAAGGTATGAAGTTTGGTTCATTTGATTTTTGTGAAGCATGTGTGATGGGAAAACAAAAAAGAGTTTCATTTAATTCAAGTGAATATAGGAGCAAAGAAATTCTTGAATTAATACATTCTGATATATGTGGACCAATGGAAGTGGATTCCATGGGAGGGTCCAAATATTTTATCACTTTCATTGATGACTTCTCAAGGAAGTCATGGATATACTTCATGAAACATAAAAGTAGTGCTTTGGATATGTTCAAAGTCTTTGTGGCTGAAGTTGAAAGACAAACAGGGAAGAAGGTAAAAGCACTAAGGACTGATAATGGAGGTGAGTATTGCTCCAAGGAGTTTGATGCATTTTGTAGGTTGCATGGCATTACAAGGCAGAAAACTACACCATACTCCCCACAACAAAATGGTGTTGCAGAAAGGTTAAATAGAACCTTAGTGGAGAAGGCAAGGAGCATGAGAGAGGATGCACACTTAAGCAAAATGTTTTGGGCTGAAGCTTTACATACAATAAATTATGTGAACAATTTGTCTTCTAGCTCTATTTTGGGTGGAAAGACACCAAAGGAGGCTTGGAGTGGCAAGAAGCCCACAATAGCACATCTAAGAGTCTTTGGATGTGAAGCCTACATGCATGTTCCCAAGGAGAATAGAAGAAAACTTGATAACAAGTCAGTGAAATGCATTTTCATTGGGTATGGTGAAGGAATCAAAGGATACAAGCTATGGATCCCATCAGAACATCGTCATACATTCAGCCGAGATGTCATCTTCAAGGAAGAGTTTACTAGTGAAAAGCAAGCAAATTTGGATACTCAAGGAAATGAGGAACAACAAGGAGTAAATTCTGAAATAAAAAATCAGCAAGCTGGAAATTTTCAACAGGTGTTGCCAAATACAAGTGTTACTCCTGTTTCAACTCCATTGCGTGAGGTGCAACCACTTGTAAGTGGGTCTAATGATGAAAGTCAAGTACAACAACAAGAAGAGACTACTATGGAGAGTAATCATGAGAGTAATCAACCTATTCATGATGAAGTACAACCAAGAAATGAGATAGAACTCAAAGGATCAAAAGTTGAACAAAGTGATCAAGTGACAAGGAGGAGTCTTCGACAAAGAAGAGCACCTGATAGGTTTGGCTATGAACCAAGTGATTTTAGTTATTTTGCATTGTCTTCCATGTGTGATGAGCCAAGAAGTGTGAAAGAGGCTCTTAATAGTGATGAAGCTATTCATTGGAAAAGGGCTATGGAAGAAGAAATGAGGTCACTTGAACAAAATCAGACTTGGGATTTGCAACCATTACCTAAGGATAGGAAAGCAGTTGGTTGTAAATGGATTTTTAAGAGGAAGTACAAAGTTGATGGTTCAATAGAAAGATATAAGGCAAGGTTGGTGGCAAAAGGATATACTCAAGTAGAGGGTATAGACTTTAATGAAACCTTCTCTCCTATGGCAAAACTTGCTTCAATCAGATTACTATTGTCAATGGCAGCAACTTATGATTGGGAAATTGAGCAAATGGATGTGAAGACAACCTTTCTTCATGGAGAGCTCAATGAGGACATTTATATGCAACAACCAGAAGGGTTTGTAGCAAGTGGGAGTAGTAATTTGGTGTGCAAGTTGAAGAAAGCACTCTATGGCTTGAAGCAATCCCCAAGACAATGGTACCACAAGTTTGACAAGCATGTGATTGAGCATGGTTTCACAAGAAGTGATGGAGATCATTGCATCTACTTCATGCAAAAGGTAAATCACTTCATTATTTTGGTCTTGTATGTTGATGATATTCTTTTGCTTAGTGACTCAAAGGAGTTGGTAAAAAGGACAAAGTCTGAATTGTCAAGGAAATTTGACATGAAAGACTTGGGTCCATTGCATTATTTTTTGGGTATTGAAGTCAAGAGAGACCGCATGACAAGAAGGCTTTGGATCAGCCAAAGAAAGTACATAGTGGATCTCCTTGAACTCTTTAGAATGGATAAGAGCACTCCTATGAACACTCCATCTCAAGTGGGAGTGGCATTGTCAAATGAAATGAGTCCAAAGAACAAGCAAGAAGAGGAGGAAATGACACATGTACCATATGCAAGTGCAGTTGGAAAGCTCATGTATGCAATGGTGTGTACAAGACCTGATTTAGCCCATGTAGTGGGTGTTGTAAGTAGATTCATGTCCAATCCAGGTAAGCAACATTGGGTTGTTGTTAAGAGGATAATGAGGTATCTACAAGGGACAAAAGACTATGCAATATGTTATGGTGCAACCGAAAACAAACAATTACAGGGTTTTGTTGATTCAGATTTTGGAGGAGATGTAGATAAGGGCAAGTCCACAAGTGCATATATCTTCATATTGTTTGGTGGTGCAATTAGTTGGAGAAGTAAGAAGCAAGAAGTGGTTGCCCAATCTACAATAGAAGTTGAGTACATTGTTGCTGCAGAGGCATCCAAAGAAGCTATATGGCTGCATTTATTATGTGAGGATGTGGGATTTGAGCAAGGACCAATACCTCTTTGGTGTGACAACCAAAGTGCAATTGATCTTGCAGTGAATCCCAAGTTTCACTCTAGGACTAAACACATTAGAGTGAGGTTTCACTTCATTAGAGAAGTGGTAGAAACTGGAGAGGTGGAGCTACTCAAGGTGAGGACAGAAAGAAATGTTGCAGATGCATTGACCAAGTCTTTGGCTGCACAAAAATTCACTTGGTGTCAAGGTAAGGTAGGCTTACAACCTTGGCCAGAGTAGTTGCCAAGTGGGAGATTGTTTGGTCAGTGGCCACTACTTTGTCCCTTGTCAGTAGTGGCAAGGCAGCTGTATTTGGAGGCCCATCCCCAGCACTAACAACCCACATTTTCAGACTGCAGTGGTAGAGGTCAGAGCCCACATTTTCAGGCTGTAGTAACAGAGGTTAGAGCCCACATTTTTAGGTTGTAGTGGCAGAGGTCAGAGCCCACTTTTTGTCTGCAGTGGCAGTGGCAGAGTGTGTTACTCTAGAGAAGGTAGGTTGGGAGGTATGCAGTAGTTGTTCATGTTTGCTTTGTAGTGCTCTATTGCTGGTCTGAAACAAAGGGCAAAAACACCTTAAGGAAAGGCTATTTTGTTAATTTTTTTTGGGAATGCAAAGAGGGTTGTTGTTCTACTGAATGACAGGTTGCAAGCCCAGGTTTGAGCATTGTACTGTAATAGCCTTGCATTGTAACAACCATTGTTGGCCGAGTATTACACTGTAACAACCATTTGCTAGAGATTGTAATGTAAAAATTCTTGCTGTTATTTTCTTTGATGTGTTGTCTATAATTTTTTTATTTCTCTTTTCAAACAGTTGTTGTTACTTCATAATATGTAGTCATCATGACAAGCAAAGACCTGCAAATGAGATACAACATCATGGTCGCAGGGAGTTAAAGAAGTGTAAAGCATTGTTCTATTTTTAAATGAGGAAACATGAGATACTTGACAATACTGAGACATGGAGTTGTTTTAAAACAAATGTATGGAAGCAGTAATATATTGTATTTGTAAAGGGTTGGTAGACAAGTTTATTTAATTTTGGTTTAAATTATATTGGTTATCATAATTTTTTTATCAATTTGTGTATAGTATTTGACAATTGTCTTGGGTGTTGGTTAAGGCTGACCTAAGTTCTATTTCCACTGCCTCCACCATGCTAGATATGTGCAAAGCTAGCAAATTTTTTGTGTGCTGGTAGAGGCTGACACATGCTCAATTTCCTTGCATCCAACCTATGGATACTTATTAAAATCAACCCCTTGTGATGGATGCACATGGTATACTCGGATGGGATAGCTACTATCCATTTTCTTGCACCATGGATACTCATTAAAATCAACTCCCTTGTGACTTATGTCACATGGTATATCCAGATGGGATAGCTGCTATTGGTCACAGTGCTAGGTTTTTGAGGTTTCGAATAACACAAATTTTAACCTCAAGGGCTAGGTGGATTGGTAGTTGTTTGTTTGGCCAAGCACTTACCAAGAAGAGACTTGGGTTTAAAATTTGGGGGTACCAATTTGAAAAGGTAGTAGTCTACTATGAATTATCTCAGTGCATGCCAGACCTAACTGACAATGATGATACAAATCCTGAGCAACCGATGGTCTCCCCTTTGAGGTTTCTAATAACACACATTTTACCCCCAAAGGCTAGGTGGATTGGTAGTTGCTTGTTTGGCCAGGCATTTACCAAGAAGAGACTTGGGTTTAAACTTTGGGGGTACCAATTTTAAAAGGTAGTAGTCTACTTTGAATTCTCTCAATGCATGCCAGACCTGAATTCTTTCAGTGCATGCCAAACTGACAACGATGATACGAATCCGGAGTGACCAGTGGTCTCCCCCAAAAATAACTAGTTGGAATAGGCTTGTTGGATGTTGGTAAAAAACAATGAGTTAGAATAAGCTTATTAAAAACCCTTATAGTTTTCACTCTCGCTCTTATCAATTACTATAAATAGTGTGGTTGTAACCAACTCCCTTATATATCTTTATTTATTTATTTATATTTATATTTACGAAAATTAAAATTCAAAACCTTTACCAACCCTCTTACTTATATTTATAAGTATAAGTTTTTGTATTAGCAAAAGTTAAAAATCAAAGCCTTTATTATTCCCTATATTATTTATGTTGAGAGGTAGTATGAAGTTATATATTTTATTAGCAAAATGTTTAAAATGTGGGTTTGATTTATGGACCCTCGTTTATTTGATTAATATTATTTTCATGTGAACACATTAAATATTCTCGTTATTTGAAGGATTACGAATATGGTAGGAGTGGGAGCAGGAGTAGGAGTGGGAGCAGGAGCGGGAGCAGGAGCGAGAGCAGGAATGGGAACAGGAGCAGAGACTGGTGCAGGTTTCTAGATGGGAGCGGGGTCGAGATCAGGATCGGGCACGTCAGGGCCCAGTCCTAGGCTCGTAGGGCCCTCAGTGGGCCCAGAGGAGGGCATAGAGACTGAGAAGAACAATGGCCAGGGTGGAGATGACATCTTGGGCCCGAGCCCTCAGGACAACCTCAATGCGAGCGTAGGCCTAGGGAAAAATCCTCCAAATCTTGGGCAGGGATTTATCTTGGGCAGGCCCAAGCCCTCCTATCAATAGATCTTGGCTGGCACCAGGGCCCATCCTCGGGCTCTAGGTCTAGGGCTTTCCCTCGAGGGCTCTCACATTTCTATTCAAGAGGAGGTCTATTCCTCCTTTGTCGCTGGATCCTCTACCTCCCTGGTTGGGAAATTCCTGGGAGGGAGACCAGACATGGAAACCATCCACAGATGGATGGCTTCCAAATGGAAGGTTTTTGGGCATATTAAGCTGGTTGCCCTTACCAAGGGATTCTTCATCATCAAGCTAAATAACAACGATGACGCCAAAAATATCCTATCACGCGGGCCCTAGTTTTTGGGATGCAAAAGCCTCTTCCTCAGGCGCTATGGAGCTGACTTCCACCCCAACACCCAAAGCATCAACTTCACCCCGATCTGGGTCTGGCTCCTAGACCTTCCCTTTCACCTATGGCATGAAGACGTCCTAAGACTTATTGCTCAGTCGATCGGGGACCTAGTGGCCTTCGAACGTGCTACCAAGGCAGGATCCCGAATGGTGCATGCCAGATTTTACGTTAATGCAAATCTTGAATTTGAACTTCCCTCTTCTGTTACCATATCTTCTGGGTCCTTCTTTTGGTGCCAATCCTTGATTTATGAAAATAAACATGCTTTCTACCCCATTTGCTGCACTCAGGGTCACCTCTCCCACTAATGTCCTATATCCAAAAACATTGATGGCCCTCTCCCAAAATTCCCTTCCTGATCAGGTCGGGCCCCGTCTTGAGGGCCACCTCGTGACGGTCTCAGATCCTAGGCCTGGACCACCAAGGAGGCCTCCCCTTCTATCCCAAAGGATCCCAAAGTGGGCCCTGCCCTAGAGGATGGTCTTCCTCAGGTTTCCCCTTCTACTTCTACCTCCCCTTGGTTGTATTTCGAGGCCCAGATCCCAAGTTCTCCCTCCATGATCGATGCGAATCCCTCCCCACAGGCCCCTCTGGTGCCCCCCAGGTCTGCGAGCCGCCCGGGCTCTTTTCCCCGCCGGCTCCCACCTTCCCGTCTTCCTCTATCGGGGTTCCCTCCTCCCCCCCACCCTCACATCCCCCCATTGACCCCCTCCTGGCCCTCCATGTGGTCTTTGCTGGGCTTCCCCATTTGGAGTGCGTATCCAAGAGGTCAGACGAAGAGGTTGAAGGCAGTTCTCCATCCGGGCCCGATGAAGTCAGCCCCAAGATGACCCGGAGTAGGACTTTCACCATAGACTTTGGCAACAAACTCAAGAGAGGCCGGCCCACCCTGGGTGACCAGCGAACAAGGATCACCGAAGATGACATAGCCAATGGCTCCTAGGCAACTCTTGCTGACATTGCCATAAGCTTCTCCAAGACGGACGCACTTCGACCCAAACCCCCTGCTCAGGCCGGGAAGGGGGGCAAGAGACCCCACAAGGGTGTCAAATGAAGCTCATCACCTGGAATGTCAGGGGGCTCAATGGTGCCCCTAAGAAAAGGATCCTCGACCAACTCTACAAGGATCACCACCCGTCCTTCCTCCTCTCCAAGAAACCAAAATAAATGACGATTCTACCCAACGAGTAGCCCAAGCTACCTGGCGCAACTGCGAGTCCTTGTCCACCCCTTCGGCTGGCTCAGTCGAGGGTCTACTTTGCATGTGGTATCCTCGGTATTATGGGGGGAGGCTCATATCTTCTTCTCCCAAAATAATCAACATTCTGGTCCATTATGTGAAGTCAAGGAGCTCATGGATTCTGTCCAACGTCTATGCCCCTAATAGCCTTGTTGAGAAAGTGGGCTTATGGAAGGAAATCAGCTCGATGAGAGAAGCCTTTGCCCCCCTTCCCTGGATCCTAGCAGGGGACTTCAATAGTCCCCTGTTCATTTCTAACAAAAGTGGGGGCTCAACGGATCTGAGAAAAAGCATGGGGGACTTTGGCACCTTTACCGTCCTCAACAAGCTCATGGACATTAGCCTGAAAGGAGCCAAGTTCACCTGGTCTAACAGAAGAGTGGGATCAAGTCATATCTAGGTCAAGTTGGATAGAGTGTTCCTGTCCAAGGAAGCCCTTCCCATGTTTGTTGATGCAACCCTGTTGGCCCTCCCTAAAATTGGGTCTGACCATAGCCCCCTCCTCCTCGAAACCGAGCATCGCTCCTCCCCCAAGCGGCCCTTTCGGTTTGAGTCCATGTGGCTGCATCATCCCAACTTCAGGGCCCAAGTAGGCCATTGGTGGGCTCCCCCAATCCCTAGGTGCCCCGCTGAACAAGTCTACCACAAGATGAGATGCCTCAAAGAGCAACTAAAGGTATGGAATAGAGAGGTGTTTGGTAACCTCTTTGAAAACAAAGCGATTGTTAAGAAAAAACTCAAAGACCTTGAGCTCAGATTTCAGACAGGTTCCCAAGACTCGGGGATCAGGGAAGAGGAATGCCTAGCCCTCAGCGAGTATCATAACATCCTAGCCAGGGAAGAAGCATTTTGGAGGTAGAAGTCGAGAGCCCTATGGCTCCAAGATGGCGATGCTAACACGAAGTTCTTCCACATGATGACTCTCAGGAATAGGGGCTCTAATAGAATTGTTGAGTTGGTGGGCAGTGACGACAGAATTATCAAGGAAGAAGAGGACATTTAGACTGAAGCCACCAACTTCTTCCAAGAGCTCCTTGGTGATAGCCCCCCCATGTCCTTAGAAGCGGCAGACTCCCTTCTGGAACATATCCCTACTTCAGTCTCGGCCATGGCAAATGAGATGCTTGTGCAGCCCCTATCTGACTCTGAAATCCATGCTACCACCTTCTCTATGAAGGCTGAGGTGGCCACGGGCCTGGATGGGTTTCCCCCCTATTTCTTCCAATCCTTTTGGGACATCATTGGGAAAGAAGTGTGTGCTGCCATCCGAGACCTCCAGACTGCCAGCTCCATTCCTAGAGGTATTAATTACACCTTCATTGCCTTGATCCCCAAGTCCTAAGTAGCCAGATCCCTCTCAAATTTTTGCCCCATTAGCTTATGCAATGTCCTGTACAAAATCTTGACTAAATCCATGGCCTCCCGCCTCAAGGATATCCTTCCCCTAATCATTGCCCCCTATCAGGGAAGTTCGGTCAAAGGCATACTGATCATAGACGGAGTTATAATCATGCACGAGGCCATCCACTCGGCCTTCCTTTCCAAAAATGCCTCCTTTCTACTCAAGATGGATATGAACAAGGCCTTTGATAGAGTCGACTGGGAGTTCCTTTCCAAGGTCCTCCTTAATTTTGTGTTTCACCCCTCCTGGGTCAGGCTCATCAGAAACTGTGTGTCCTCCCCCTGGTTCTCTATCCTCATCAACGGATCCCCTGTTGGGTTCTTCCCCAGTTCTAGAGGCCTTCGACAAGGTGACCCCCTGTCCCCGATCCTCTTCATTATCCTGGCTGAGGCCCTAGGACGTACCATCTCGAGTGTTGTTTCTCGTAGACTCATTTTGGGCATCAAGCCTACGCCGGGCCTACCCCCTGTGTCCCATCAGCAGTTCGTGGATGACACCATCCTCGCCACCACAGATCCCTCAATCCAAGGACCTCAAACAAATCTTGACCTTGTACGAGGAGGCAGTCGGGCAGAAAATTAACCTCCAAAAAAGCAAGATTTTCTTCATCCATACACCCTTGGCTAGGCAAATCAGAATTGGGCGGATTCTGGGCTGTACCCCCAGTTCCCTTCCCTCCTCTTACCTCGGGCTTCCCCTGTTTATAGGTGCGTCCTCCAAGGCCCTATGGGGCGGGATGATAGAGCGAATTCAGAGGAAGTTGGCCCCCTAGAAAGGTCACCTACTCTCTTAGGCTGGCAGAGCCACCCTCTTGGTGACGGTCCAAAGTATTATGATATATTTCATTTCAGTATTCAGAATCATGACCTCCATTATAGCCCACATCGAACAAATTTAGAAACACTTTCTCTGGTCGGGTAGCGAAGATAAGAAGAGGATTCCCTTGGTCTCCTGGCCCCTGGTCTACCGCCCCAAAGGCGAGGGATGGATCGGTCTCAAGTGGGTGACCCTCATGAACAAGGCCCTCCTGTCCAAGCACACCTGGAAGGTGTTCACCAACACCCCAGATGAGTGGGTCAGCATCGTGCGTAGGAAATACTACCATCATCACCCCTTCCTCAATGAATCTTAGCCCCGAGATGGATCAACCTTCTGGAAATCCTTGATCTACACCAAAGACATTATTCGAAAAGGGACTAGATGGATCCTCGAGGACGGAGCCAAGATCAATTTCTGGGAAGACAGGTGGATCCATGATGAGGCCCTGACTACTGACAGAGATCTCCTCGTCCTCAAACCAGGGCTGGCAGACAGAGGGCCCAGATTTTTGGCCTATCTCTCCAAGAACCAGGGGTGGGTTAATTGGAAACCCATCCTGAACCCCAGGCACCCTCTTCAAGCCTCTAGGCTTTAGCGCCTCCTCAAGGTGACTGTTATTTTGTCCTCTAGAGGAATTGACAGATGTGTTTGGCATGGCACTCCCAGTGGTGTCTTTTCTATCAAATATGCCTAAAACCTTCAAAGAGTCCCTGATGAGGCCCCCTTTCCATCCCGATAGGTGTGGGCCAAGAAGCTGATCCCTAAAATCAGCCACTTCTTCTAGGTAGTCATCCAAAACAAGATCCTGAAAATCGAGAACCTAATCAGGAGGGGCTTTCAGATCCCGAACATATGCTTCCTCTGCTATGCTGCCTGGGAGTCCACTAATCACCTCTTTATTAGATGTCCCTTCTCTTTTGAAGTCTTGGGCCTCATCCTTTCCCAATTCTCTATTCAGTGGGTGGCCCCCAACTCCATCTCTAACCTCCTGTCTCAGTGGCCCAACCCCTTTGCCCATCCTTTCATTCACTTCCTCTAGGGCTCCTGCCTTCTCCATATGCTTTGGAAACTCTGGCTTGAGCACAACAATAGAGCCTTCTCCTCCCCGGCCCGTTCCCCCAGTGGATAGCGACCAAGGTGGTGTCCTTCGCCCTTGAGAATTCTTGTTCCATCCCCTTGACCGAGGTGCCTCGAGGACTGGGCGAGGCCACCCTCCTTTCCTCCCTTAGAGTTTAGCTTCACCCCCGTCCCCCCGCCCCCTCCCATCGTTCTATGACAAGGTGGACTACCCCCCACATAGATGGGTCAAACTTAACTTCGATGGTGCTTCTAAAGGGAATCCTGGGCCCTCGAGAGTGGGCGAGGTCATCATAGATTGTCACAGGGCCCTGATCATGGCGTACGTTGCACCACTTCGCATCCAGACTAACAACTTTGTCGAAGCAACAACTCTCCTCAGCGGGCTAACTGCCCTCAGGGAGTTTAGCTCAAAAGTTATCATTGAGGGCGACTCCCAAGTTATTATCAAAGTCGCCCACAGCCCGAGAAACTGCTCTTGGTGCATTCACAACTCCATCCGGGAAGGCCTCACCATTCTCCAAGGACTCCCCGACCATGCCTTTCGACATGTGTACAAAGAAGGCAATAGGGCTGCTGATTTCATGGTAAATCAAGCCATCTCAACTAAAGACTTCACCACCTGGACCATGAACTTCCCTGAAGCTCTGGTCCAAATAGCTTTGCAAGACTATCCTAGCAATGATGAGGGCCCTGGTGCTTAGCCTACCCCGATTCGGGGCCCCAAAGTTTTTCTACAGTGCCCCCCAGTGGCCAGGGGATTCACCTGCCTGCTTCGCCACGTCGACTGGCCCCTGTCCTCCTCTTGCTCATGAGGCAGTATTCCAGATCCCCCTAGTGATGCCAAGTGTCATTGGCCATGTCAGACAATCGGTTCTTCTCAGCCTAGGTTTGCGAAGCTCCGCTGGCAGATTTGGCAAGTCCACGTCAGAGTGCGCGTCAGCCCACTCTGACCTTCCTGCCTTGGATGCCGCACTGTTAGATTCCCATGCTGCATCAGTTTGCCTATGACTCTATCCCATGAGGTCCCCTCAAGTTGATCCCCTGCTCAGATTGCGCCATCTGGAGCACTGGCATTGGCCCTTCTCCCCTGCCCCACGTGGCATCCCTCAGTCGCACCCCCTCATCCCCTCCCACCTCGCGTTGGCCCCTGCCCCTAGTGCTCCTTCCCAACGTCGGTGGCCCTTCCCCTCCTCCGTGCCCCCCTGCATGTTTTTAAACCTGTCGCGCACAGAGCTCTCTCGCATTCTCGTCTGCTTCCCCCTCCCCCTGTCCCCGCATCTCTGGTCAGGCCATCCCTATTTCCCCTGCCCCTGGGCTGTTAGTTCGCTCCTCATGGCCGCCAAAGCCGTCTTCCTCGAGCCTTCCTCGCTTGAATTGAGCGAATCGGCCAGGCTATTTTCCAATGCCAAGAAGTATACCCCTTTCTTTAGCAAATTCGCAGGGGCCGACGAAGACATTACTCAAAGTTTTTTGGATACCTGGCATGATGGTGAGGTCCAAGTGAAGGGTATTCACTTCAAAGTGACCAAAGAGTTTCTGACGGAGGTTACAGGCCTACATCATGAGGAGAAAGGCAGAGTCATCAGACGGGATAAGCACAATTGGGAGGAGGAGCTATCCCGCTTCCTAGAGCAATAGTGGGATAAGGCCAATCTTTTCCGTACCAATCTCCCAACCCCATTCGATGATGCCATTGTCCTGATGATGCAGTACATCACCTGTGACGATCCGGACCAGCGGCTGTACAGTTTCCACCTTAGCTACTTCAACCACCTCCATGGAGCCACGCTGGTCAGCACCCCTCGATTCCTTCTGTACTCCTTGAGTCTTTCCATCGATCGAGCTCGCAGGAGCCACTCCCGACCCTCTCACCAAGGCCTCATGGCTGTCCTGTACAGGCATGCCCTAGCTAACCAGTCGTAGCTCCACCGCATCCCTCCCCTGTCCACTATCCCCCCTGAAGCGGCTCACTCCCCCGGTGCTTCTCCAGTAGCTTCTAAATCTAAGAAGTCCCCCTCCCTCGAAGGCTCCCCTTCCTCGAAGCAGCGCAGGCCCACCCAAAAGTGCAGAACTCTGACCCAGGGCCCAGGCGGGGCCCCACCTCCAAGTGCCAGTCGTAAAGGCCCCCCAGGCAGCAGCAAGGCTACTGGCAGCACCAAAAAGGCCAATGTGGAGGCCTCGGAGCCCACTGAAGTCAGCTCTGACTCCGGTAGCAGGATGCAGAACTTGGCAATCAGGGCCCTTCTTGACACTACGATTGGCTCTCTGACCGTGTCCGCCAAAGCGGCTTCCTCAGTAGCCAATGCCCTAGTCGAACTTCGACATAGGCTGGGCGATGGCCCTGATAGGGAGTAGATCTGATCTAACAGGGTGGGCCCCGTCCAGGCGAGGCCCGGTTGCAGGGCCTCCCGGAGTGACGACGTGCAGTTTTGGCGATATTGGCGTTTGTTGTTTTATGGCTTTTCCTTGTTGTGGTGGCCACAGGCCAAATTTTGTTGTTCTGTTTCTTAGTTGGCCTGATTTTTTTGTAGGCACTAGGGCCCTGGGCCCCGGACCATTGCCCAAGGGTGCAGCCCCGGTTTTTAATCTTAATTTCAGTCTCAGCTTTCTATGTAACTAAGGTTTTGGGATCCTTCTTTAAAAAAAAACCCGCTATAAATATATTTCTACTTATCAAAAAAAAAATATTCTCGTTATCTTACTTATGTTTAGAAGTAGTAGGCAGTGATATACTACGTTGGCAACCTCACTTGGAAGTAAGGGGCTTCATTGATATGTTGCATTGGCAACATGTAAAAAGCCCTCACCTAGAAATAAGGGGCTACAACACTTTAAATGAAAAACCTTGGTTTATTGATTTATATTATTTATATCAATAAAATTTGTTTAGATTTAAAATATTTTTATTATTTTATATTTTATTTGAAATTATTTTATGTGAATAAGTACAAAATATTTTTATTATTTAATTTTATTTATTTATGTTTAGAGGTAATGATAATTGAAAGAATTTTAAAATGTTGAACTTTAATTGATGGATTTTGAATGATTAAATTTAAATTATTTCATATGAACAAATTAAATATTTCTACTATTCCGCATTACTTATATTAATAGGCAGTAGGCAATGATATACTCCATTAGAAAAAGTTGAATATGCCCTCGCTTGAAAGTGAGGGCCTTCAATGATATACTACATTGACAAAAGTTGAAAAGGCTCTCACTTGGAAGTGGGGTTTCGAGACTTTGAGGGGTTTCAATGATATACTACATTGACAAAAGTTGAAAAGGCTCTCACTTGGAAGTGGAGTTTCGAGACTTTGATTGATTGATATCATTCAATACTTCTATTATTACTTAGAGATTGTAGGCAGTGATATACTGTGTTGGCAAATATTTAAAATGCCGACGGGTAGGCCGTGATATACTGTGTTGGCAAATGTTAAAAATACCCTCACTTGACATTACTTATGTTTAAAGATAGTAGGCAGTAATATGATACACTGGCAAATGTTTAAAATGACATACAGGTAGGTAGTGATATACTGTGTTGACAAATGTTAAAAATGCCCTCACTTGGAAGTGACAGGTAGGTAGTGATATACTGTGTTGGCAAATGTTAAAAATGCCCTCACTTGGAAGTGACAGGTTTCACTGATATACTGCATTGGCAAAAGTTAAAAATACCTTATCTAGAAGTGAGGGGCTTCGAGATTTTGATTGATGGATTTATGGACCCGATATTAAATTTGGTATTATTAAAATTTTTAAATTTAAAAATATTTTTACAAGTTAGATATTTGGACATAGACAAAATTAATTATTATTATTATTTTTTTTTTTTTTTTTTTTGCTTATTATCTTATTGTGGAAGATAAGTATATTTATACTAATCCAAAATGTTTTTTTTAGCCCGATGCAACCGTCTTAATGAAAAATGTTTTTTTTAGCCCGATGCAACCGTCTTAATGAAGAGAGAGGTGAAGGACTCTTGAAGATCACACATTAAAAAAAAATGTTCAACTTGAGGGTCTTATGATTGGCTTAATTGTGATCCATTTTGAATATTAAATTAGATTGTATTTTTTATTGGAGATAACACTCATTCTAACCTGAGGTCCTATGTTTTATGTATAGATAAGTGTGTCCTTATTTGCATACAATCTTGTGAATTGTTGTGTGTTCTTAGTCACAAGAAAATTATTATACCCATTATTGGTTGAGAGTGTCTTTAATTATAGAGGTTTGTAGACATATGCTTATATCCCTATTTGTAATTGTGTACATGGATGACATGTGTGTCACTATCTACTTATATTGTAAAATCTTGGATATTTACATTTGTCTCTATCCTTAAGTGAATTCAATGGGATAATTTCCACTAAGGTGAGTAGTTGAGTTTGTTCCTATTCACGATAAGTAAATTGTGGACTAATGTGTGTGTCCTAGTTCATGATATTTTAAAACTTTGTGAGTTGTTGGAGTTAGATATTCGGAAGTTGTACTCAAATAGGTGGTTCATAGTTCATTATTCAAACCAACCAACTACACTCTTGTCTAGTATCTTATTGGTCTAACATTTATGATATGAATGTAGGTTATCTAAAGTCTTCTCAAGGTTTGTCTCATCACATAGGCCATCTAAACATAGTCATTCTATGCAAAGTAGTAGGTCATAAAGGCAAATGATGGTGTGAATGATGATAAATATCATTTTCTTTCTTCTAACATGTAGTTTACTAAGACAAGCACATGATGTTGCCAAAGGAATAAGTTCGATACAAATTGTTGTGATATAGCACCAAAGATGTTGTAAGTGTGATGAGATGTTTAAGATGTTTAGCATTATGTTGAAGTTAATATAATGGAAGGACCAAATATGATGAAATGTCTTGTTTGCACAAGCAAGACATAATGCCACTTTGAGTTTTGTTTGAAGACATATTCAAAGAACTAAAAAATTACGGTGAAATAAAAAATCTAAATGTTTATGATAATCTGGTTGATCACATGGTCGATTGTGTGTATGTTTAATTTTCATAGGAAGAATATGTCATCATAGTATTTCAAGCATTATAGGATTTTTTTTATATCAACCATCCCATAATAGTTGACTTCTCATTGGTCACCAACTTACACGAAGCAACATGTAGGCAATATGAAGAAAATTCATGTAATCATGATGGGTAGTGCAATTTATGCATGTAGAAGTTGCTTTTAGGACTTGATATGTAGAAAAAATTGTTGGCTTTTAAGCCTTACTACCATAAAATATCATAAGTCCCAATATAAAATGGCCATAATATAAAAGGTCAAAATAATAAGAAGATGAATAGAATGAGCAAATTAATATGCATATAAAGGCCTATATAATACTAAAATAAAAATTCATTTATATATAATCAAATATGAGTGTAAATAGCTTAAGTCATTCATGAACTATGCATGAAGAAAATATTACAATATTAATTGCTCAAAAATGTATACAAGCTTTATTCCAAGCTGGATCTCTTACAATAATATAATAGACTTCTCCTTTTTGGATTATCTTTTTGATTGATTTATATCTCATGGAGTATTATCTCTATAATATAGCCATAGTAATGTGACTCTTCAAGTACTTGACTATTTCTCTCCATATGAAAAGTCTCATGACATTTGGCTTGTCATATTGCCACTTGCATACAAGACTCTTCATGGAAACTTGACTCTAAGACATGTGTACACATCTACATGACTCTTACACTTCTACATGCACTTCTAATCTAAGAAACTTGTTCACATCCTCACATTATATATTTGCACTCTTACATACAAGACACTTGTGCACATTCTCTTAATCTACACTTGCATTCTAGCTTACATGACACTTGTGCATTTTTTGCATATTACACTCTTACATGACACTTGTGCATTTCTTGCACATCGAACTTACATAAAAGGGAAAACATAAATCACAATTCTAATCTATAGACTCAACCCTAATATATTACATAATTATAATTGTACCATGAATGTACCATGGGGGTACATTAGCATGTACCAAATAATGTAATATACCTCAACACCTCCATGTATTATATTATTTGGTTATTGAAGACTTTAGTCTTCAATATTGGTCTTCATATATG
The DNA here is from genome assembly GCA_028583015.1 of Wollemia nobilis. Classification (NCBI taxonomy): domain Eukaryota; kingdom Viridiplantae; phylum Streptophyta; class Pinopsida; order Araucariales; family Araucariaceae; genus Wollemia; species Wollemia nobilis. The sequence continues at coordinate 2,042,026 of JAQPPZ010000159.1, forward strand.
TCTGCAATGTTTATGTGACCTTGCATTTTTCATGAACCTCTACTTCTTTGGAATCTTCTTGAATATTTGGTTCATCCTCTTACTTAAATTTTGCTCTGAGTTCTTTTTCATCCTTTGATTCTTCAGGCTTTGGATCTTCATGATCTCCTGCTTTTCTAAAATCTTTTTCATCATCTTGAATCTTGGGTTTAACTTTAGCTTATTTGTGTTATGCTTTGAGTTCTTCATCTTTATTTTCAATCTTTGGATCATGAATTGCTTGATTTTTTTCTTTGATATCAAGTTTATGTACACAAATTGCTTGAATTTTTCTTTTACCCTTGATATTTAGATCATGTGCTACATTTGATCTAGATTCCTAATACTGTCCTATATATTCTAAACATTCACTTAGAGAAATTGAAATTTCAATATTGCATGTAGAATGAAAAATTGTTTTTAGATATGATGCACTTGATTCAATCGTATCAATATCTACTTTTCTTTTTAATGTTTTAATTGACTTCTTATGTCTTATATTTTTATCTTTATAAAGTTCCAGTGATTGCAATGCCATATACATTATTATACCTATATCAATAGGTATCATAATATCATATTTGGTATTATCAAATTATTTAACAAATTTTGAATATAAATAGTATTCAAATATCTTAAAACTTTCATCCATAGCTTCTCTATATACAAATTGTAATGTCATTGTTGGAGTATATTACATTATTTGGTACATGCTAATGTACCCCATGGTACTTTCATGGTACATTTATAAATAATATATTAGGTATGAGTTAAATTTTATAGTGTGAGTTATATTTCTCTTTTTTGTAAGTGTAAATGAGCAGGAAATGCACAAGTATCATGTAAAATTGTAATGTGCAGGAATGCACAAGTGTCATATGAGTTAGTGTGCAAGTATAAGTTAAGTGAATGTGTGCAAGTGCCTTGTACGTATGAGAACATATATAATGTAAATATGTGCACAAGTGTCCTAGGTTATGTATGCAAGTTGTAGAAGTGTAAGAGTCATGTATAGGTGTGCAAGTATTATAGAGTCAAGTGTTCATCAATTATGCAAGTGACAAGTAGATAATCCAAGAGTCATAAGACTTCACATATGGAAAGGAATAGTCAAGTATCTAAAGAGTCACACTACTATGCCTATATTATAGATACAATACTCTATAAACAAGTATCATGAGCATTATCATCATATACATTTGTAAGAGAAAGAGGAGAAATAAAGCTTGTATACATTTTGAGTTATTAATATTGTAAGTTATATTGCATGCTTAGTACATGTTATATTAAGGCTATTTACATTCATATTTTTGCATATTATTGAATATTAGTTTATTTATTATAAGTCTTGATTTACATATTAATTTTCTCATATTATTCTACTCATATCATTAATTTGACCTTATTATATTGTGGCTATATTATATTTGATCCTATTATACATAACCTATGATATTTTATGGTAGTATTAATACTTAAAAATCCATTTGTGGTATCAGAGATACCATCAAATCTTATATAGAGTGATAATAGTTAATTTTAGCCACTATTAGAATTTGATTTTATTTAGTTTGATAATGTCAATTAAGGGTCTGTCCACTTTGAAGGTAAAGAGACTCGAACTCTATTTTAAGATCATATTTATAGAAGATGCTAGGGTCATTCTACTATGTTGAAGGAAAACCAATGAAGAATAAGGCTTAGCTATATTGAAGAATTAGAAGAATCAACTCAAAAAAAGATTGGTCATTCAGGAAAGAGATATCATAATATTGATATTGATACTGCATTCTCTAGTAAGGAGGAGAATCATATTTGGTTATTAGGTTTGACCTAATAAATTATTGATTTTAGAAAAGATTTGTAGTAGAGATTAAGTTATAGAAGTGTGAGAAACTTCCTATAGAGGATAGAGACAAGTTTTAGCTTCTAAGAGTAGAGTATTAAAAGATAAAAGAAAGAGGAAGATCGATACAAATTGAGAAGCATTCAAATATTCCTATAAGAAATAATATAAGGTCGTAGTATATTGAAGAGAGAAAAATAACAACAAATTAAGAAGCATTCAAATATTTCTAATAAAATAAAGAAATTATACAAAATATAGAAGACTAATATATCAATATTGAAGAAATATAAAAAAGCACCTATCTTACTTTATATTGCTTCAAGCATTGGAATAGAATCTACAATGAATAAGAGTTGCAAGTTAGTATAAAAGAAAAGAGGCCCTTATTGTGAAAAGAAGAGAGGCTCTTATAGATAATAGAGTGAAGCCCTTTATAAAACAAGAAATAGTCTCATGTAAAGAAGGAATATACCTCTCCTCTCTATTATAAGGTAAGGTAAGGAACCTTTAAAATAGAGAGGGCTGAGAATCGTTAAGGACCCTTCTCTCCAACATAATGGCCTTTTAAATTAGAAAAGAGGTTTGTATAAGGAATAGAAGAGAGTCTCTTATAAAGTATATTAAAAAGGATTGTATAAATAATAAAAGAGAGTCCCTTATAAAGTACAAAAAATAGGATTATATAAATAATAGAAGAGAGGTCCTTATAGAGTAAAGAAAGAGGTTCAATATAATATAGAGAAGAAATATAAAAGTCACTAAAAATAAGTAATACAAAGGCTCCATATAGAATAAGCTTGTATAAGGAAGAGAATACAACATAGTGCCATCATAAGAGCATAACAAAAAGGTATTCTTTAGAATAGCATAAAGCATCGAGAATAGATGAAATCATAAAGCACCATCAAGAGAACAACAACATAAAGTTTTAGAAGAAAAGGAAGATAGTAAAAAGTTAAAAATACATCAAGTCAAGATACATAGAGTAAAAAAAAAAAAGAACATCAGTTTAAAATAGCATAGAGATAAGAGGAAGGCCATTAGGCCAATGTACATTTGCAAAAATAGATATATTTAGACTGATGTATGCAAAGAGGAATGCCATTAGGCCAAATCACATGGTTTAGGAGGCTAATAACTCAAAATTCATAGAGGAAAAAATATTCAAGGCATCATATGTAGATGAGGAAGTCAATAGAGAAAATTATGTAAAAAAGGATAGGTGTATAGGCAAAAGATATTTAGAAAGGTGCAAGAGATAGTATCAAGCACCAACCCTAGCATCAATTTGTAGTGTAGTCATAATTCAAAGCTTAAAACTATAATATAATCTAGAAAGTGAGCAAGGTAAAGGGGAAGCAAAAGAAACTATAACTAGAGTGAATGCAACAATAAAACAAGAAATCTTAGTACATCACATGTAGCAAGTATTTCAGTGTAAAATTCAAACCATCTGGAAGCTGAAGCAGCAAGATTTTAAGCCAAGGGAAGTGTATGCTTGAGGTAGTAAGAAATACAAGTACCAAACTACATTAAAGAGCAGTTTCATATGAAGTAGTGTTCAAACATTTGAGAGCTAGTTCAAGCACAATTTGAAATGTTACGATGATTCAAGTACAATTTGAAATGTTATGCTAATTCAAGTTCCATTTGGAATGTAATGAGCATTGTTTTAAAGTCATTTGGAGTACAACAAATAAAGGAAATGAAATGCACCATGTAATTATCATAGCATCCATTAAAAGTTATTCACACAAATAAGCACTATAGAACAAAGATGTGCAAAGTCAAAGCGAGAGTTAAAATCTAAGATTAGTCTTTATTTTTTAGGATTTTGTTGAAGCTATTTTTTTTAAATACAAGTTATAAGGATTACTTAAAGCTTTTGGGATTATTTGATTTATTTGGTTGGAGTGATAAGATGTTTAGGGTTAATACAATTAATAAAGTTCTTTAAAGTTTTTTATTAGGTTGGAGTGATAAGCAATTCAACTAGACTACTTATTTAAAAGTTTTTATAAGTGTTTTAAAGTTTGAAGTTTTTTAAAAATATTTGATGTGGTTTTATTTTTGAGAAAATAAAATATTAAAATTCTTGAATTTTTACAAATTTAAATATTTGGGAGGTAAAAGGTTTTCAACATCAAAGGATTAGGAAAAATAAAAATTTACAAAATTTATTTTTAGTTTCTAAACTAGGGATACATAAGGTTTACTACTCCATAGGAATTAAATTAGAAACTTAAATTATTTAAACCTAGGATTTATAAGGTTGTCTACTTCAAAGGAAATAGATCATAACATAGAATTGCATTTCATGGAAGAAATTATTACAAATGCATTCAATGAGGATAATGAAGCAAATAAGTTAAAAATCTATTTTCAAAGAATGATAGATGATCTTGATAGAGAAAATAAAACAATAAGACCACTGAATACTCATGAGGATACAAAATTGGAGTTTACTACTGCAAATATTATTCTAGTGATTCACCTATAATAGATTCCATTGCAAAGTCTGTAACTACTAAAAATATTGAATATTATCACAATTTACAACTCATCTACATGGAAAATAAAGAAAGAGTAGTGTTGATAGTACATCAATGGTTATATTTTTTTATTAAGAAAATCAAACTTGAAGCATTAAGAAGTATGAATAAAATAAAATATATATATTCAAGGTGCATCTATTGTAATAAAATTGGTCATGAAAAAGCTAATTGTTGGAATCTTTATCCATGTAAGTATTGTGGAAGAAAAAATCATTCATCAATTTTTTGTTGGTACAAAGAAAAGTATTGTAAAATATTTGAAAGAGTGCTTCTATTTAGACTAGGCAATATTTTTCAAATACTTATTTATGAAGCATCTTCTAACAATGGATCCAAGTTTACAATTTCTAAAATATAGGAAGAGAAAACATTTAAAACATTTAGAAAACAAGGAAAATAAAAATGGATCAAATATGGTCTAAACTTGGCTTATAAATAAATTAGATCACATAGTAAATATATTTATAAAGACAAATAAAATATTCTCATAAAATAATCTTATGAAAATGAGAAGATCAAAGAAGATGAAGTTCACTATAAAGATAAACTCAATATAGAAGTCAAGCAAGAAGATGAACCTCATGGATATCAAGCAAAAGATCATATGCATTACAAGGTCACATGAATATTGAAGACAAAGACAAATTATGACTGGATACTAAATTATTCAATAACCAAATAATGTATACAATGGGTGTTAGAGTATATTACATTAATTTTTACATGCTAATGTATCTCTATGGTTCCTTCATGGTACATTTGTAGATAATATATTACGGATGAGTCATAGTTTAGAGTGTGAGTTACATTTTTCTTTTATGTAAGTGTGAATATGCAAGAAATGCACAAGAGTAATCTAATTTAGTGTGCAAGTGTAAGTTGAGTACATGTGCACAAGTACCCTAGGTTAGGTGTACAAGTATTATGAGTCAAGTGTTCATCAAGTATGCAAGTGGCAAGTAGATAAGACAAATTATTAGACTTGACATATGGAAAGGAATAGTCAAGTATCCAAAGAGTCACACTACTATGGCTATATTATGGAGATAATACTTCATAAACAAGTATCACGATTATTATCACCATATAGATCTGTAAGAGAAAGAGGAACAATAAAGCTTGTATACATTTTGAGAAATTAATATTGTAAGTTGTATTGCATGCTTAGTACATGTTTTATTAAGGCTATTTACATTCATATTTTTGCATATTATTGAATGTTATTTGATTTATTATAAGCCTTGATTTACATATTAATTTTCTCATATTATTCTACTCATATCATTATTTTGACCTTATTATATTGTGGCTATATTATATTTGATCTTGTGATACATAACCTATGATATTTTGTGGTAGTATTAAGGCTTAAAAATTCATCAGTCACATCGATCTTACCCTTAGATTTTTCAATCAATTTTCCAATGCCAAATTTAATAACTTTTAATCTTTTATTCCTGATTATGGATTCCATATTTCCTTCCGTAGTGATCAAAGTTTACATCTTGATTCCTCTAAATTAGTAATACTTATATATCCTAAGTTTAAATATGCATTAAAAAATAAATTTTGTAAATATTTAATTTTATAACCTTTGATGTAGAAAACCTTTTAACTCCCTAATATTAAATTTTTAAAATTTCAATAATTAAATTTTATTAAAAAAATTTAATTAAAAGACTTTTCTAATTTAAAAACTTCAAACCTTATAACTCCTTCAAAAATCAAATCATAGAAAACTTTAAAAAATTTAAAAATAATTTTATCTCCTTATGACTCCTTCAATAATAAATCAAATCCTTATTACTCCATCAAATAATTAAATAAATTCATAAAACCTTATATCTCCTACTTTGATGATTTTCAAATTAAGTCAAACATGCAAATTCCCTTAAAAATATTAATAATGGTGCATTAAAGAATAGTAACGTTTGATGTTACCTAAGTTAATCAAGAAATATTAGTTGCACACCTTCTATTGGACAAAATGCCATTAACAATCTTAAAACACTTAGGTTTTAGCTTACTCTTGCCCATTTATTTCCACTGTGATTTGCTAACCAAGATGAATTTTTTTGAGACAATTATTTCTTGATCAGGTGCCAATTGGTTACCTGAAATCAATTAGTATGATGCCCTGGTGTTAACATTCAGCCAAGTGATTATATCTCATTCTATTTTGTTCAATGTGGTGTTATCTTATTTTGGTGCTAATGCTTGGCTTATAATACTTCTAAGTGTCTTCTAGACTGATGTTGCATTCTAACAGTGAATGATGCTCTTTCGTATGGATGCTTGGCACTTGAATTTTGATGTCTAGTGTTTATGTCTCGATGCTTAGAGCTTATATTATGTTGTATTTCTCTTATGTTCTAGATGCTCATGCTTTAGTCTCAATATCTTGTGCTTATGTCTAGATCTCTAGTGCTTATACCTAGATATCTTTTGGATTGAATATCTTCTAAAATAATATAGTGTTATCCTAATGCTTATATCCAAATGCTTTTTGGATCATAAGTCCACTAAATAATGGTGCTTTCTCTTAGTGCTTTAATCTCTTTTCTGGTTTTCCAAATTACAACAACTTTCAAATTACTTAATTTGGCTTTGTATATCTCCTCTTGCTCTATTTTCTTTCTCTAACTTCTTGTAAATGATTCTACTAATACCTTATATATGTTTCTACATAGGTCATTTGTGAATCAATAGTTCATTTGTGAATCAATAGTTCAATCCTCATGAACTACTTTTAATATGCAAGTCTCTTGAGTCTCTTTTACCATGTAGGATTTTTGAGCTTATTTTACTATGCAGGATTCTTGAGCCTCCTTTTCTCAATATAGGTATTTTTAGAACTTATCTTCAATATAGGCCTCCCAAGCCTTCCTCTTCAATGTAGGTTGTTGAACCTACTCTTTACTCTATATTTATTTTTCTAATATATTCTTTCTTCTTTCTACTATACTCTTTATTTATCTCTTATTGTTGTTTTCTTTGCGCTTTTTTCTTATTGCTTCTTCTCTTTATGCTTGTTCTACTTCTTCTACTCTTTAGAAGCTAAAATTCTTCTCTATATTTATAGGAATTTTCTCAACCTATATATATATGTTGCTCCTCTATTAATCTAAAATATCCATTGTCTTAGGTCGCACCTAGAAACCTAATATGATTCTCCTCCACACTAAATAATGCAATATCAATGTCAGTGTGGCTTTGAATGTCTTTGAATGACCACCTATATTCTGATTAGGTTCCTCTCTATCAAAAATATAACTTTTCTTCTAAGTTGGCCCTTTCTATCAATATAACTAAGTCTTAGTCTTCACTAGTTTTCCTTCATCTAAGTGGAAATACCCTAGCATTCAAATAAGGATGACTAGATCCTTGTCACCTTAATTCTACTCAATAATATATTAAAAAATTAGAGTCCAAGTTTGCACTACCTTCAAAGTGGACATATTCTAAATTAACTTTATTGAAAGTGGATAAAGCTAATTAATAATGGTGGCTTATAAATAACTCTATAATAATGGGCAGAGTTAGGTGGTAGCTCTTATACCACTGGTGTATTTTTAAGCCTTACCACCACAAATTATCATAGGTCAAAATATAAAATAAACACAATATAAAATGTCAAAATAATTATAATATGAGTAAATGAGAAAATTAATGTATATATAAAGGCCTATATAATACTAAAATAAACATGCATTTATATATAATAAAATATGAAAGTAAATGGCCTAAGTCATTCATGAACTATGCATGAAGAAAAACTTACACTATGAATTACTCAAAAATGTATACAAGATTTATTCCAATTTGGATCTCTTATAATAAGATAATAGACTTCTCATTTTTGGATAATCGTTTTTACTGATTTATCTCTCATGGAGTATTATCTCCATAATATAGCCATAGTAACATGACCCTTCAAATACTTGACTATTTCTCTCCATATGATAAGTCTCATGAACTTTGGATTATCATCTTGTCACTTGCATACAAGACTCCTCATAGACACTTGAATCTAAGACACTTGCACACATCTACATGACTCTTGCACTTCTACATGCACTCTTAATATAAGAAACTTGTGCACATATTCACATTACATAATTGTACTACAAGACACTTGTGTACATTCTCTCAATCTATACTTACACTCTAAATTACATGTCACTCATGCATTTTCTACGCATTGCACTCTTAAATGACACTTGTGCATTTCCCTACACGTTGACACTTACACAAAAAGGAAAATATAAATCACACTTCTAAACTATACACTCAACTCTAATCTATTACATATTTATAATTGTACCATGAAGGTACCATGGGGGTATATTAGAATAAAAAATAATGTAATATACCTCAAAAAACACTGATTGATGGACACAAGTGCTAAATATTTTATTATTTGCATGGAGGCACCATCCAATGATAGAAGATTGACTAAGTGATTTGATGTTTTGCATAAGCATATTTACATAATTATTTCCAAGGCATGATGTTGGCAATACTGTTGATTCGATGATGTCTCCTATGATCTCTAATTTACTTGCTTTGTAAGTTATTTGATTCAAAAAATAAATTATAGTGATTTGAATTTTCTAACAAGGAGAGATATGACCTATAGATTGAATAGTATCATTATTCTAGATCAATTATGGATGGCATGCTTTCAATATTGATATAACAATTTACTTATGTTTTTGGACATAGCTACATGTTGTATGTCACATAATATAACTTACAAGCATGTTGTGGATGCATTATTTTGCATGGCTAGCATGGTTAAGTGTACTATTATTAAGATGTAGTAATTCACGGATATGAAGGATATATCTTGAATGGGTACAAGCAATTGCACATATTATCCTACTAGAGACATTTTCCATGATGAAAAAAATACTTTATCCTTATCCTTATTTGTCTATGAAGGATATGTTTTATGGTTTTGCCTTTATTTTTGTAACTTTGAAGTACAAATAAAAATATGGATCTAGATACACAAACAAATTTAACTATTTTTTCCCTAAATTCTTTTGTAGAAGATAGGCTTGTGTATAGTTGTCAGAAAGCTCTTTTTGAGTCTAATACACTTGTTAAAGAGATGATGCAAATATTAAAGTAATATTTTATGATGGTAAATGACTGATGGGGGTACACTAGTACATGAATGATATATGATTATTTTATGTGAGGAGATATTATATGCTGCCTTGCCAATTAGACTATCATGTTCATGGTTGCCAAGGTTTCTAAACACAAGGAGTGACGTAAAAAGCTCGATGCCTTTTTTCACTTTGTGAATAAGTGTATGTGATATTACTCACTTGTTGGCTAATCTAACACTATTATTAGTTAATTTTCCTTGATTATGTACTTGTGTTTATGCGATCATTTTTTGTAATACAATGAGGTTAGTCCCACTATAAAATGAAATGTAATATGTTTTTCTTAGTCTAGTCCAATTGTTAATTTCCTATCCGTATGTAGCATTGATATAAGGAGGGAATGTTAGGTTTATTACATCATCAATAAGGGTGTTTGGTAAGGTGTTAATAGATTTTACCTATACATATAAGTTGATTATTGGTCATTAATAGTAATAAATGCAATTTTAAGGAAAGCAAAGGCTCCATGGAACATATAAGAGATAATTATAAAAATACAAGGTCTTGCTACAAAGTTTCAAGAAATTAGGTTTACACATATGTTAAGGGAAGGAAACAAATGTGCAAACATGTTAGAAAATAGAGGAATTTTCATTGAGGATCATGAAGTTAAATTCTCTTTTTCATGATTACAGGAAGTAGTAAGTTTAGCTAAAGATTACAAGAAAATATTGTCTACTTGAATAAAATGATGATTAAGATTTACTTTAATGTTTTTCATTGGTAATGTTTAATTTATTCTATAACAATAATATGTTTTTCATATAAACTATTTATTACAATTCTTGTGGTTGTATTTATGCTTCAAGAGGGAAACTAGCAATCCATATTTGATAAAGCGGACTATGATAGCATGAAATTTTAGAATTATTACACTACTAAGATGTAATGCATAGAAAATAGAGGTGAAGTTTTGGTATTATGAAGGTTGATGCAGGAAAATATCAAGAAGGATGTTGAATTTTTGAAATATTTGTATTCACACAGAAAATTGAAGATTCAAAAAATGAAAATCAAGAATTCATGCTTTTAATGAAAAATGATGTAGGTATCTAGCTATAACAACTCAATTGAGATGAGGATTTAATTTTTTTGTAAAATCTCAAGATCTAAATAAGAGAGTTATGATTTTTCAAGGTTGGGGGACCTGAGTATAACCCCTTGTTCTCTAGCAAAAAAAAGAGTTGGCTATTGATCATCTAATCGCCTAAAAATAACTAAATAAATCTTGTATTTATTGTATCATTTTTTTTTATAATACAATCATCCAACACCCTATTGGTCCTAACATTAACTTTGTCCTTGGCACTCCATTTTAATTCATTCAAAATGTGTTGGAAAACATAGAGGAATATTTATAAATTTCAAGAGGAAAACCATGTCAAATTCTTGGATGGAATTCTTGAACCAACTACATGGAAAAGATACTCTAGAGGCCCTAAAAAATGCAAAACAAAATATTTACTAAAAGTTATATATTTCTATTTATAGACATTTGCAAAGAATTACATATTTAACCATGTTTACACATTTGTAGAACAAAATTGATAAGTCATATGCATGTAATTTTTATTTTATATGTATTTTGTAACTCATGGAAGATGAACCGCTACATTTCTATATGGGTAACCTTCTAGGTCATGGAAGGTGAACCACCACATTTCTATATAGGTAACATTCCATATTCAATACGGTGGATTTAAAACACACCAAATATTATATAAAGAGAGATGCAACCTTGACCATAAAATAATGAATAATTGATGTAATAGGATAGCCTCACATCTCTTCTTAGATATTTCTTGCATTATTCTTTTGAGCAATAATATCTTTATGTTATTCTGATTATAAATTTTTGTGTTTTAGTTTGTTGTACTCTATTTTTTTTTAGTTGCACTCTTTCTTGATCTTCCTTAACTCAAAATTTGAAATAAATTTTCTCAACGCTAGAACAAGAAACAATAATGGCATACCATTGTCGTCACATACATAAAATAATTGATATCATCCATATTTAAATTCTTTAATCGACAACTACTTTAAATCATTTAGTGTCATATTACATTCTTGAACCATCAACCAAGGGATATAAAAATAACACAATGCATACAATCATCAATGTACCACCGCCACCTAGTCAAGTTAATTTAAGTTGTACCATGCACTCTATCTACATTTCACCTACATTATAGTAGAATATAGAACTCAACATGCCTCATTTTTAATAAAAAACTAGTAAGTCATTTTTTCATCAACCATTTCAAATATAAGAGTCATAATTAATACATCTTCAGTACCTATTAGAAGAAATTCGTATACTACATTAATTAATTTATTTTAAGGAACATAGATATAGTAAATCACTTGTAAAACAAGGTTGAAGGTGTATTAATTTTTTCATGAGCAAAAAATTACATAGCATATTGCTTGTACTCTTAGGAGTGAATTTTTCTAAATTTTTCATTCTATATTCCATTGGACATAAAAGGAAGGCATCACTAGAGTGTTTTATTACCCAACCAAGTGGTATTCTACTGAATAACTCTTTCTCAACTTCACATTGAACTTTTGACTATTTATGAAAGGAAAATACTTGAAACCAATCAACTTAGAGATACATTAACAGTGCAAACCAACTCATGATCAATAATGCATGCAATAAATATGAGTAAACTTATGAGTACATACTAAAAACTAAAATCAATATTCTTAGTGCAATGATGAACTTGCAACTAGGTAAAACTACTACCCATGATGAATGCATTCTTTTATGTATGTACAAATTAGCACAATATCCCAAAGTTCATTGTTAGGCCAATATAATGGATCTTCTCTCTATTAATTCAGGATGGTTTAACAATACTTGGCATAATAGCATGCTACCTTCAAGTACTCATAAAATGATATCATCATACATATTATATACAATGGACAAATACAAGCAATACTTTTATAAATATAGTCCTTCAAAAACTCTATATACAATTCATGAAGCAAGCATACGTTTTGTGTTTTATTATAGTAGTATGTTTCCTTTCTTTTATGAACTCAAATATGTAGCATAGGGTATAAGACTTCAATACATTCTTGTGGGAAATCAAGATACAATCAAGACTAACACTCTTGTCCTCATATATGTATATTATTGTTAGCATATGGCATATATTGTATTTCATTATTTGCAAAACTATCGCTCGTAGGCGATCTCTGATTTCGTTGATTAACCAACTAGTTGGTTAATCAACTGCTTTGTAATTCTTTATATTGAAATCAATGAGAATGAATCAACTGCTTCGTAAAATTCTTCATGGCATCAGAGCTACAGATGACAGGACAGCCAATGGGACCTGCGGAGACCTGAGTAGAAGGACGAATGACCAGACAGTAGGTGAACAAAGGATGACAGGCAGTAGAATGACCAGATAGCAGGCAGACGAAGGATGACCCAGATAGCAGCAGATTGACCAGATAGCAGGTGGATGAAGGATGACAGATAGCAGTAGACTAACCAGACATGTAGACCAAGGCACACAGGTGCATGAGGCAGACGAAGGACACAGACGGTGGTTGCGGAGGCCAAAAAGGGTGGGGTTGGTTGCCCGAAGGCAACCGAAAGCTTAACTGCTTTCCCCCAAATTTAAAACCTCCCACAGTGGCCGCACAGGCCATGTGGGATTATTATTTTTTTTCCCTTCCCAGGCCGCAACGCTCTTCATCATTCCCTGTTGTCTGTTTTGTTTCGTCGGGCCGTCTGGCTCCCGTGGCAAGTGCGAACGTTGTTTGGTGGCAGATCGTGGGTTCAAATCTCTTCGAGGGTTATGTGACGATGTTTTTTTTTGTTTGACGCCCGCACCAGTTCTGTGACGCCCGCACGGCACCGTTGACGCCCGCACGGTGCCATTGACACCTGCAACGCATTTTTTGACGTAGAATGCCGCCAGTTGATGGCTGCACTATTAAAGTTGATGCCTGCACTATTCAGTTGATGCCTGCAAGGCCACATTGATGCCCCATAGCAGCAAAAATTGATGCCTTGAAGGCTCAATTTTTTTTTTAGGTATTCATTTCCCATTTTTTGTCTAATTTTGCAAGTTGAAGGGGGGCAGATTTCACATGATTCATTTGCAAAATTGTCAGATAAAGGGGGGAAATCAAGCCATTTGGCAAAATAATTGCTAGATTGGTAATAGGAGCTATAAATTTATGGGCATTTATGATTGTTTTTTTTGCATTTAAATATTTTGTTTTCTTGCATTCACAATCATAAATTAAAAACAAAATATAAGACCCCAAATTTATACCCTATTTGTGCAATTTATTGCACAACAGTGTTCGGTATTTGAGATACCTCTGGTCCACACTTACAGGTAATGTTGTCGTGCTTTGGACTACTGTATTCGCCACCTAATATAGCTGCAACAACGACGTCTGAGCTTGTTCTCTATAAATCATCGGGGAGAAATAAGGCAAACCAGTTTTTTTTATTTCTCATTTCATACCCACATCGTGATTGTTGTTAGGCGTAAATCCTGACGAAAGCTCTTTTTTCCAAAGTGTTTAGGGGAAGTTACGCCCCACGCATGCGAAATAAAACTTTCTATGGTAGGTGTCATTAACAACACGATGCCCTTTCAGTATCGCCTATGTTCAATATATTGTGCTTCTCATATGTACTTATAGTCTCCCTCTCGTAAGGGCGAGTACATATTGAGTAGTATACTGTTCCTATATACCTATAGTTTCCCTCACGTAAGGGCGGGTGTATATTGAATGGTTACAATATAATGATCTGGAAGGTATAAAGAAAGGGAGACCAATTGGTGATATAAGGAACCTTCATAATGGCCACAATTCATAAGTATCTCTCAGATTCCCAATTGTTGAAAGGTCCTAACTTTGTTCCATGGAAGACAAAGATGAAAGCCATACTTCAGTTGGAAGATTTATGGGATGTAGTGACTGGCACTGAAAAACGTCCTCAAACAACAGGAACAGATCAAGATGATTGGGATAAGAAAGACCAGAAGAGTCTTGTATTTATCTTACTTGCTACCACAGATGAGGTGCAACCTCATATTTGTGATGCAAAAACTAGTAAGATAGCCTGGGATGCTTTGCTCATAGTATATGAAGGGAAGAATCAATCCACTATTCTTCATCTTCAAACTCAACTACATAATCTCAGTATGAGTTCTGGAGAAACAATTGACATATTCCTATGCAGAGTGGCAGATTTGAAAGCAAAATTGAATGCTATGGGAAAACCTGTGGATGATGATGTCTTGAATTCTGTTATCTTGAGAGCATTACCAAGTTCCTACAAGATGTTGATCACCTCTCTCAATGTTTCTGGTAGACAAGTCTCATTTGTGGAACCGGTAAACTTGCTTCAGACCGAGGAGGCAACTCAAGTCCAGAAAGATGACATGCCAGATAATGCTCTTTCCACACAACAAAGTGGTAAACAAGAAGGCCAATTTCAAAAAGGAGGTGCTTCTTCCAAAGGAAAAGGGAAGCAATCTCAGCAAAAAGATACAAAATATTGCAAAATTTGTGACATGAATAACCATGACACCAACAGATGTTGGTTCAAAAACAAGCAACCAAATGAAAGAGGTTCCCAAAAGAAGGGCAAGCACAAGAAAAAATACAATAAGCATAAGCAATCTAAAGGCCATGTTGCTTATGCTGAATCCAACTCAGACTCACATTCTCCTGAGTCCGATTCAGACTCTGACTCTGAACGAGCACACAAGGTGCTCATGACTCATACTTCGTCTTCCCAGATAGATGTTGTATGGTATATTGATTCAAGAGCTAGCAAACACATGACTGGGGATAAATCCTGGTTTGATACGTTTGTGGAAAAAGAGGGTAAGCCAGTCACAATTGCTGACAATCAGGTATATCAAGTAAAAGGAGAAGGGGATATTTCTGTGTCTCTTCCTGATGGTAATTGTCAAATTGAAAAGGTTCTCTATGTTCCAGGCTTAGCCAATAATCTGCTTTCAATCACACAAATGTTGGATAGAAACATGGAAGTCGTGTTTCGAGTTGTCAATGGCCAAAAGAGATGTTTTATCACACATAGTGGTAAACATGTAGCAACTGGATCTTACAAACATGGCTTGTTTATTCTCGATGCTATATCCACTTCCCATGTTGCTTTGGCTGCAACTACAAAAGAGGCCACCTCTCTCTGGCATCGGCGTTATGGGCATCTTAGTTCTGGATATTTGCTTGAATTACACAAATATGGGATGGTGACAGGTCTTCCGCCCCTCTCATCTATCTTGCCGGTTTGCTCGGATTGCTTAGCAGGGAAGCAACATCGAGTGCCTTTTGAAGCAAGCTCCTCTCGAGCTGCAAAACCTTTAGAGCTGGTACATACCGATCTGTGTGGACCTATGCCAACCAGCTATGGTGGAAAAAATATTTTCAACTATTCGTTGATGATTACTCACGGAGGATGTGGGTTTTCTTTCTTCAGTTGAAATCAGAAGCGTTTCTCTACTTTCAACAGTTCAAGAAACTTGTTGAGAAGGAGTCGGGATGTTTGATCAAGACCCTCCGCTCAGATCGAGGGGGGGAATACACCTCTGAAGAGTTTTCAGAGTTTCTTAAAAAACATGGGATCAAAAGACAACTGACTACAGCCTATACACCTCAGCAGAATGGAGTTGCAAAAAGAAGAAATCGTTCCATTATGGAAATGGTTCGATGTATGCTAAAAGGAGCACATCTTGAGGATCAATATTGGGCAGAAGCAGTAAACACAACATCATACCTCCTAAATAGAGCACCCACTAGAGCTCTACAAGGGAAGACTCCACAAGGAGCATGGAGTGGTAAGAAACCTTCCATTGCTCATCTAAAGGTGTTTGGATGTAAAGCATTCATGCACATTCCAAAACAAAAAAGGAGGAAGTCTGGATGAGAAAACCTTGCAGTGTATCTTTCTTGGCTATGATGAGTACTCAAAAGGTTATCGATTGATTGATCCTAAGACCAAGAAGACACATGTAAGTAGAGATGTTATATTTGATGAAGCTCTCACATCAAAAGACACATCCACAACCGTATACCTAGATGAAGAAGAGCCTAAGAAGGAGGTTCAACTTCCACAGCAAAAACAGAAAGTTCCAAAATGGTATACTAGCACTTTGAGAGATGCTAAGTTGAAATCCCTTCCAGATCTATCTCTTGATAGGCCATGTACTCGTAGTATGACTCAACAGATGAAAGCAGAAGAATCTACTTCAGAGGTTGACGAACTTTGTCAACACTTTGATGATTTGTCAATGGGTACAAAAAATGATAGAGAGGAAGATAAGGATGGAGAAAAAATTTATATGTCTACATTGAATACAAACGAACCCACAACGGTTCAATCTGCACTTGATGAACCACAATGGAAAGAGGCCATGGATGTAGAACATCAATCTCTCCTTAAAAATAATACTTGGAAGTTAGTCGATCTTCCAAAAGGGAAGAAACCCATAGGCTACAAATGGGTGTTCAAAGTGAAGTATAAGGCAGATGGGTCTATTGATAAGCATAAAGCCCGGCTTGTTGCAAAGGGATATGCTCGTAAAGAAGGCATAGATTATGAAGAGACTTTTGCCCCTACCGCCAAAAATGACTACCATTCGTGTACTTTGTGCCATGGGAGCTCAGTTTGGGTGGAAATTACATCAGATGGATGTTAAAAGTGCCTTCTTGAATGGTGACTTACAAGAAGAAGTATATATGACTCAACCAGAAGGATTTGTGGAAAAGGGGAAAGAACAAAAAGTATGCAAATTGATTAAATCCTTGTATGGGCTAAAACAAGCTCCTCGAGCTTGGTATATCAAGATAGACAGTCACCTTGTGCAGCATGGATTCGAAAGAAGTCCTTCAGATGCAAATCTCTATATCAAGAGAAATGGTTCTGATATAGTGATCCTTGTACTTTACGTAGACGATCTGATCATCACAGGAAGCTCAGAAAGTATGATTGGCTTAGTGAAAAATGACTTGAAGCAATCATTTGAAATGACAGATCTAGGACTTCTGCACTATTGTCTTGGTTTAGAATTTACTCAAGAACAATTTCATATTCGAGTAACACAAAAGAAATATGCCAAGACTTTAGTAGAAAAATATCGGATGACTAATTGTAAGTCCAAAGCAACTCCAATGGAGCAAGGACTTAAGTTATCTCGATATGATGAGTCACCTCAGGTAGATGGAACTCGCTATCGCTAGTTGATTGGGAGTCTCCTATATCTGACAAATACCAAGCCAGATCTCAATTTTGTTGTGGGATATCTTTCAAGATTCATGCAAGAGCCTAAGATGAGTCACTGGAAAGCAGCAAAAAGAGTTCTTCATTATGTTCGTGGTAGTACAAATTATGGTCTGGAATATAGAAAGAATAATAATTTTTTCTTACTTGGATACACAGACTCAGATTATGCTGGATCTCTTGATGATCGTAAATCCACTTCTGGATATGTTTTTCATCTCGGGTCTGGACCAATCTCATGGCACAGTAAGAAACAGCATGTGGTTGCTCTATCTTCAACAGAAGCAGAATATCGTGCAGCCAGTGAAGCAGTCTGCGAGATAATGTGGTTAAGTCGCATTCTTACAAACATGGGCCTTCCAAAGAATCTTCCACTTCATTTGTTTTGCGACAATCAAGGTGTTTTGAATCTTGTCAAAAATCCAATTTTTCATGAACGTACCAAACATGTTGATACCGGATGTCATTTTATTCGAGATGAAGTTCCAAAGCACCATATACAACTTCAATACATTTCTACTGATGCGCAAGTTGCAGATATCTTTACCAAAGCACTTGGACGTATCAAATATGAAAAATTTCGAGATACAATTGGAATTTGCCAATAATGTAATAAGGGGGGATGTTAGCATATGGCATATATTGTATTTCATTATTTGCAAAACTATCGCTCGTAGGCGATCTCTGATTTCGTTGATTAACCAACTAGTTGGTTAATCAACTGCTTTGTAATTCTTTATATTGAAATCAATGAGAATGAATCAACTGCTTCGTCGAATTCTTCAATTATGATATTGTTACAATAATAATTTTCCTTCCAAGACTTCATTCATGTAGAAGAAAACAAGCACATTGAGCTCTCTTCTTCTTTCCTTCAAGGTGTAAACCAATTGATATTGGATACTCAAATGTGTTGCATACACATTGTATGATACTAATGCAACAACCATTATTTTTCATAAAAAATTTATGCATGCAAAATAAAGTGAGTACACTAGTAAACCCATAGTGAAACCTAGATATAAGACAATGTCCCATTCTCATACCAAAAATGTAGGAACATTTTATGACATTGTTGCAATAGTGTTCAAAAATTTTATATAAGTATAATAGAATTAAAGCAATAAGTTCATTCTTTCTTAAGATGTGGTTACAAATTTTGGTTGGGATTTCTAACAATTTATTTCCTATTACTATTCTCAAGATTTAAGACAACCATGATGATAGCTCTCAATATTTTAAGAATGAGAGAAACCATAACTATCACCCCCTCTGTTATATGGCAAAAATAAAAAACCCTACCCTATATTCAATACCATCTACAAAGCATAGACGGAAACAAAAAAAGATGCCAAGAAAAGCTTCAAATGGCTAGACAAAATGACATATAATGCAACCATTCACTCATGAGGCTATATCCAAATTCTATAACTTCAACCTAAAATGCAAAAAAATAGGACCATTCTTCACACCCTAAAGTAAAATAATGAGGCTCATATTAAAAATTTTATTTCCTTTCAAAAAAGCAAATGTGCATGTTACAACTCATTTTTACTCATGCCTAATTAGGGCCACTAATTCAAGACACAAAGTAGCCCTCTTAATAAGCAAAGGAACATGCAATTATTGCACTTCCAAGATAATAAAATATGGGTATCTATTAATTCCATTCAAAAGGAAAATGAAGAATCACAAGCTTCAAGGAAAAATATAGAAATCACAACCTAATAAAATATTTCATGGCATTCCACAACTTCCTTTTTCTCTCATCCTATCAACACTCAAGCAAGCTCCTAATAACACTTCTCCCAAGCACCCTAAATATTTTCTCTTGCTTCTCATTGGGATTCTAATAATAAAGTCTTTCATTCAAGCGATGCATGGCCTTATTTTGCATGGAGAAAAATAATAACCAATGTTGTCACTTAGTTCTCCCTAAAAACCCTAGGCCTTCCAAAAATTCTAATTTAATATAAGAGGAGAAAAAAAATGCATGTGCCCTAAAAGTAGAAAATTTATAAGCATAAGAAGGAGCCAATTCTAATAATGTTTCAAAAAAGAGAGTAACCAGTTTTATTTATTTCAATATCTTGGTTTAAGTCAAATTCCATGGTGGAGGTGATAGACCTTTCAAAGTAATAACTTAACTTCATTCTAGTTTAAAACAAGTTTGTTTATACAAGATGACCCTAAATCACAAATGGAGAAAAAAACAGATACAATCATTTATATAGATTTAAATTTATAGACCAAACTAAGTACTTACAACAAACATATAAGTTTAACTAATTAAATACAACTTTATAAGCAATAAATATTATTCAGTGGGCAACTATGCAATGTAAATATGTATTCAAATGCATGTGTGTGATGTTGAACCTCTCTAAACTTTTTTCTTCTCATTATCTATCATCCTTTCCGTAGTGATACCTTCCGTATTTTCCTCATAGGAAGGTGAGTTGTCAACACTTGCAAAATTCAAAGCAAGGTAGTTTGTTACAACAATCATGATTGTTATTATTATCATTTTCTAAAGTAACACAAAAATAAAATGTTAATTGTTGATTCATTATTACCGTGTTAATAATGTTAGTTTGCTAAAAATAATCAAATTATTCAAAATTGGAAATTTGGGATGTGGCATCCTTTCCTCCATATTGGGCATGCCTTGAGCTTGAGGTACATCGTGTACCCATACAACCCTAACTTTTCTTTGGCTAGATGCTATCCTCATTATCCTCTTCTTGACCTCAATGGTCCCATTGGCTTTGCATACTTGAGAGTGGCTATAGATGAACTTTTTGAAGACATGCATGGAACCCTCTAACCCTAACTATAAACATAATAATGAAACTAGATGTATTTTTTAAAATGTACTCATAATGCCCATATAGTGCTCAATATTGAGTGCTTGCATTATATTATCTCATATGTTAAAAGCTTCTTTATAAGGTTGTTATATGGCATCCCTCTCATGATCCATCTAAGCTATTATGGGAACATAAGAATTCAATTTCTATGTTACATCCTTGTATCCCATTAATGTATAAATGATTGGTTCTCATTGATATCTTAGGGTATTCCACTATGCCTATACCAAAGGAGTCTAATAGTAGATCCATCCCATGATTGAGATCACCTTACCCATATATTATTGTTACAACATCATGTCTTAGAAATATCCACTTTGCCTATACCAAAGGAGTCTAATAGTAGATCCATCCCATGATTGAGGTCACCTTACCCATATATTTGATGCAAGAGCATCCAATGGTGTAAGAGTGATCTTGCATCACCTAAAAAAAAAAAAAAATTGTAATTTTTTATTTTATTTTGTAAAACTAGTTTAACTTGCAGGAGATTTTTGAAGGTCTTAGAGGTCGAATTTGAGGATTTTTGGCTAGACATGAGCCTTGGCATGAAGAGCCAAGGATCGCCCCGCTTAGCTCGTTTCATGCCATTTTCGAAAACATGTTGTAATAGTCAATCGGGTCAACGAGTGCGAAGTTATGACCTCGACAAGTTGCCCCCAAAATTCAAATTTCAATTTGAATGGTTTTAGGTGGGAAAAAGGGAAAATAGGGTATTTGAGGGAATTTTCGAAATTGTAAAGGGGCTTCTTCTCTTGTATCCTTATTTTTGGCATGAAAGTAATGAAAGGTTGGATTCTCTGACTGGTTCAAAGGAAAAATACATGTGTATCATTTGTTTGGTGTTGCTAGTGTAACGTGATCTACATCAAGTGGTATCAGAGCGGGAGTTCCTGAGTGTGTAAACAGATCGCCGGACGTGAGGCAGTTTACACCAGGATCTGTGGTTAGGGTTTGTGAGAGAAGTGAGTAGAATGCCTCCATGAAGAAACCATGGTGGTGGGAGAAATATGGTGCCAGAGGAAGATTTTAGAGCTTTGCAAAGGCAAGTTCAGGCTCTGCAAGAGGAGCTGCATAGAGGGTTTGAGCCAAGGAGAGAAGAAGGTAGTGAAGATGAAGTTGAAGAAGAAGAGGACCAGTTTGAGGAAGAAGAAGAGGTAGTAGATCCTGCACAAGCTAGGTTATACAAAGCCATATCTCAGATTGGAAAGAGACCGAAGATGGAGGTTTCTACGTATTCTAGAAATCTTGATCCAGAGGAGTTGATTGACTCGATCAATGATTTGGAAGAATACTTTGAGTATGAGGAGGTTGAAGATCCTGATAGGGTCAAGTTTGCTAAGACCAAGTTGAAGGGTCATGCCAACATATGGTGGAAGGGAGTGCAGCTAGACAAAAATAAAAGAGGAAAAGAAAGGATAACAAAATGGGAGTGGATGTTGGAGAAGTTGAAGAGGCAGTTCATCCCAGGTGACTATGAGTTGGATCTGCTAAAGAAAATGCAAGGTTTGAGGCAATCAAGTAAGTCTATTAAAGAATACACAGAGGAGTTTTATAAAATTGTAATCAGAACAGGCCATTCAGAGGCCAACAAGGAGAAGGTAGCCCATTATATTAATGGGTTACGAGCAAGTATTCAAGAGGAGTTAAGTCTGGTCAAGATGACCACCATAGAGGATGCTTACCAGTTTGCCCTGAGGGTTGAAGAGAAGCTGAATAGAAGGTTTGAGAGCAAGCAAAGAGGAAGAGGTCATGGTGGAAGAACTGGTGGAAGAACAAATGGAGGACGAAATGAAGATTATAAGAAGAATGGAGAAGCTAGCAGTAGTCAAGACCAAAAGGGAGATAATGCTTACCGCCCCCGTGATCAGAACAATGGTTACCAGAGAGGAAGAGGAAGGTCTGGATGAGGGTTTGGAAGAGGAGGATTTCATGGAACTTGTTTCCATTATGGCGAAGAAGGACATCGAGCATACGAGTGTCCACAACACCAAGAGAGGACAAATAGGAGGCCTGAAGGTAATGCTCGAGCTACGGTCATTGATGAAGGTGCCGAATCTGAGCACTCTGAAGAAGCAGAAAGAGGAGAAGTGCTAATCACAAGGAGAGCCTTGTTGAATGAGGAGAGAGACCCAGATCAGAGGAAGAGCTTATTTCGCACAAGGTGTAAATGTGCAGGTAAGATCTGTAATATTATCATAGACAATGGTAGCACAGATAACCTAGTTTCAGAAGGAATGGTTACCAAATTGCAATTAGAGAGGAAGAGACACCCGCATCCATATCGGATTGCGTGGTTACAGAAGGACCATAGGGCTTTGGTCAGTGAGCAATGCTTGGTAAAATTTAATATTGGGAATTACCGTGATGAGGTCCCGTGTGACATCCTGCCTATGGATGCTTGCCATTTGTTGTTGGGAAGGCCATGGCAGTTTGATCGGTGTGCAAGTGCATGATGGTCGTGCCAACACTTACTCCTTGACAAAGAATGGAGTGCGCCATAAGTTGAAGCCCCTGAAGGAGGTGGATGAAAAGGTATGTAGCAGTGCTAGAATCTATTTAGTTGAAGGGAGAACATTTTTGGATGGTTTGAAGCATGAGCATATGTGCTATGCATTAATTCCTAGAGTTAGGGAAGAAGAATGCAAAGATACCCCAATAGAAGTCTTAGGTCTATTAGAAGAATTTCTAGATATTATATCAGATAATGTGCCTGAGGGTTTACCACCAGTGAGGAAGATCAGTCACCATATAGATTTGGTACCAAGATCTAGTTTACCCAATAAGGCAGCCCATAGAATGACTCCTGTAGAAAGTGAGGAGCTAAACAGGCAAGTCCAAGAGTTGCTAAAAAAGGGACTGATTCGGGAGAGCTTGAGTCCATGTGCAGTACCGTAGTACTAGCACCAAAGAAATATGGAGAGTGGAGAATGTGTACAGACTCTCGAGCTATTAACAAGATCACCATAAAATATAGATTTCCATTGCCAAGGATGGATGATATTATGGACTGTTTGAGTGGAGCCAAGTACTTCACAAAGATTGACCTGAAGAGTGGGTACCATCAGATTCATGTCAGAGAAGGAGATGAGTGGAAGACAACCTTCAAGACCAGAGAGGGTTTGTATGAGTGGTTGGTCATGCCATTTGGGCTAACCAATGCGCCAAGCACATTCATGCGGCTGATGAATGAGGTATTGAAGGAGTTTTTAGGAAAATTTGTCATTGTCTATTTGGATGACATTTTAATATTTAGTAGGACCCTAGAAGAGCACCTGATGCATATCAGAAGGGTTTTTGAGAAGCTGAGGGAGGAGCGATTGTTGATTAATTTGAAGAAGTGTAGTTTTGTGAAGAAGGAGTTAGTGTATCTGGGATTTGTCATCTCAACCGAAGGTCTAAAAATGGACCCAGAAAAGGTGAGGGCTATCATCGAATGGCCTACTCCAAGAAGCATAACTGAGGTAAGATCATTTCATGGTCTAGCAAGTTTTTACAAAAAATTCATTAGAAATTTTAGAAGTATTTGTGCACCCCTTACAGAAACAATGAGAGGGGATAAGAAAGAATTTAAGTGGACCTTAGGAGCAGATAAGAGCTTTGATATGTTGAAGAAGAAGGTCACAGAGCAACCTGTTTTGGCACTTCCAGATTTTAATAAGGTATTTCAGGTAGATTGTGATGCTAGTGGTAGTGCCATAGGAGCTGTATTGAGTCAAGAAGGTAAACCTGTTGCTTATTTTAGTGAGAAACTCAATGATGCTAGGAAGAAGTATTCAGTTTATGATCAAGAGTTTTATGCTATAGTTCGGGCTCTAAAGAAGTGGAGGCATTATTTGTTGCCAAAAGAGTTTGTTCTATATACTGATCATCAGGCCTTACAAGTTTATTAATAGCCAAGGGAAGCTAAATCAGAGGCACTTGAAGTGGGTTGAGTTTCTACAGAGTTATACCTTTGTGTTGAAGCACAGGAGTGGAAAGTCAAATAGAGTTGCAGATGCCTTAAGTAGAAGGCAATGTTTGTTGATAGAAATGAAGGTGGAAGTTGTAGGGTTTGACGAACTTAAGGGTTTGTACCCTGAAGATCCTGATTTTGCAGAGGCTTGGAGGGCTTGCTTGGCACCTGTTACTTTGGACAGGACTAAGTGGTTGGATTTTCTGATCCAAGATGGAATGTTGTTTAGAGGAAATCAATTATGCATTCCAAGGAGTTCAATGAGGGAGAATCTAGTCAAGGAGAAACACAGTGGAGGGTTGGCTGGACACTTTGGTCGGGATAAGACCATTGCCCTTGTTAGTGAGAACTACTATTGGCCATAGTTGCAGCAAGATGTGAAGAGGTTTGTGCAAAGTTGCAGAGTATGCCAGATGGCGAAGGGTGTGAGACAGAACACTGGATTATATCAGCCATTACCTGTACTAGAGAGACCATGGGAGGACATCAGCATGGATTTTGTTCTTGGCCTACCAAGGACACAGAGGGGAAATGACTCCATATTTGTGGTGGTTGACAGGTTTTCAAAGATGGCACATTTTATTCCCTGCCAAAAAACTAATGATGCAGTTCATGTTGCAGGTTTATTTTTCAAAGAGGTGGTACGACTTCATGGTCTACCAAAGAGTATAGTTTCTGACGAGAGATACCAAGTTTGTTGGGTATTTTTGGAGAACCTTGTGGAAGAAATTGAAGACATATTTGAAATTCAGTTTTGCATACCACCCACAGACTGATGGACAAACAGAGGTGGTGAATAGAAGTTTGGGTAATCTATTGAGATGCTTGATAGGAGATAAGCCCAAGGGATGGGATTTGGTTTTGCCACAGGTGGAATTTGCATACAACAATTCTATCAATAGGAGTACTAACAAATCTCCATTCCAGATAATATATGGGAGCAGTCCAAGAAATGCTTCTGAGTTGAGGAGGATGGATACAAGGGAAAAGTGCAGTGCTGAGGCTGAGGACTTTGCAGAGCATCTGAAGAGCTTGCATGAAGAAGTAAAGAAGCATATTACTAAGATGAATACTCAATATAAGACAAGGGCAGACTAGAAGCGACGGTTTAAGGAATTTGAAGTGGGAGATGAAGTTATGGTCCATTTGAGAAAAGAAAGGTTTCCTGCTAAAACCTATAACAAGTTGAAGATGAAGAAGTTTGGACCATGCAAAATCATAGAAAAATGGGATTCAAGCAATGCATATGAAGTGGAATTGCCAAGTGGGCTTAACATATCACCTATTTTTAACATTTCAGATTTGGTAGAATACCATGAAGGAGACAATGGTGAGGGACCAATAGTAGAATTGTGGAATATTCCAGCATCTACTCTAGATACGGAAGAGATAGAAGAGATCCTAGATACACGCATCGGCAAAAGTACCAGAAATAGGCAGTATGCAGAATATCTGGTTAAGTGGAAAGGCAGACATGTTGAAGATTCATCTTGGTTGTCGAAGGCTGAGGTTGAATGCCTTGGTTTTCTTCCAACAATAGAGAAGTGAAGGTCACTTCTCAAAATTACCCTGGGTGTCTGATGCAGGAGCATCCAGTGGTGTAAGAGTGATCTTGCATCACCTAAAAAAAAAAAATTGTAATTTTTTTTTATTTTGTAAAACTAGTAAAACTAGTTTAACTTGCAGGAGATTTTTGAAGGTCTTAGAGGTCGAATTTGAGGATTTTTGGCTAGACGCGAGCCTTGGCGCGAAGAGCCAAGGATCCTCCTTGCTTAGCTCGTTTCATGCCATTTTTGAAAACATGTTGTAATAGTCAATCGGGTCAACGAGTGCGAAGTTATGACCTCGACAAGTTGCCCCCAAAATTCAAATTTCAATTTGAATGGTTTTAGGTGGGAAAAAGGGAAAATAGGGTATTTGAGGGAATTTTCGAAATTGTAAAGGGGCTTCTTCTCTTGTATCCTTATTTTTGGCATGAAAGTAATGAAAGGTTGGATTCTCCTGACTGGTTCAAAGGAAAAATACCTGTGTATCATTTGTTTGGTGTTGCTAGTGTAACGTGATCTACATCAATATTATTGTTACAACATCATGTCTTAGAGAAATCCACTTTACCTATACCATAAGAGTCTAGTAATAGATCCATCCCATGACTAAGGTCACTCCACCCATCTATAATTTTTACACCATCTAATATTATGTTTTACTTGAGAATGCCTCTCAATTACATTATGGATAAATCAATGATTCTTCATTGTTTCTTTGTTTTGCATTTCTTTTACAAAAGGCTTAAAGTATAATATGTTGTAGCTAAAATATTAAAATGAAATTAATTATTTTAAATACTTTATAATAGATTTAGACAATACACTATAGGATATTATGTTTTAATTTATCATGGTTTAAAATAGATTGTATAAGCTCAATCGGTTAGATTCCTCAAATTTTAAGGAGGATACCTTTGTTTGAATATTACCAAGCTACACATGATATGATCATAATGCAACAAGTTGTGACCTATTTCAATCCCATATAACCTATTAATTTTTTATCATAATTTAATTCATTGTTATTATATTTTATAATTATATAGTTATGATATTTAGTGAATGAATTAAAATTTGAGTTATATTTTAACTATACCGTCAACTTACCTATATTTCTTTGTTTTCGGTTTACTTTAAATTAGGTAACCTACTAAAAAAATTACTCATGATAATTTAAAAATTATAAACTTAAACTAATTTGTTAATGAAAAGTACCCTTTGTATTCATGTTTACTAATAATGGAATTATTATCTTGTAATTTTTTTTTTTATTTTCTAGATTAATTTGTTTACTTAATATGGATTTATTAGAAAGGACAATTTTTTTTAATAATTACTTCACAGCCGTCGTCCGCCATTGAGATTTAAAGGACAATTACTTATTATAAAGAAAATTGATAAATGTTTTAAAATTTTTTAAATTTTATTTTAAAATTAGTTTTATTAATTTTTTAAATAATTAACTTTGGTATAAGTTAAAAACATTAGTCAAGATCAAAATTTGTTTTTGATTAAAGTAAAATGCCAATTTGAAATGATATTTTTTTACAACCACATTGCAGATAGATTAAAACTTAAGTATTTACAAATGAAATATTATATAAAATGCTGTAAAGACAGGGTTGTGTTCGGTAGGATCTTTTTTTCTATGGGATTTTTGGGTTTCATAGCTCTTTCTCGTAGGATTGTGTTTTTTCTAGGGTTTTACAATTTTTTTGTTTTGAGTGTTCATTTTTCTTTCATTTGAATTTTGGGGTGTGATTCAAGGGTTTTATAATAAGCCAAATTTTTTTATTTAATTTATTTTTCTCTCCTTTACTAGAGTGAATCAAGGAATTTCATTTTTCAAGAATTTTTTATTTTATTTTATCTTTCTTGCTGGTATTTGTCATTGCCTCATCCTTGTTATTCAGTTGTTTCTCTTTGTGCCATGTTTGCAGTCTGCTAGTGGCTGGTCAAGGATCATTGGTTAGTCAAAATCTAGATGGGAAGGATTTTTTATCTTCAATCTATAGCAAAAATATTGTTTGAGTTTTCCTAGTCTTTCTCAAGTGCCTCGAAACTCACGGTGATTTTCTCGTCTAGCGCTCTTTTTCAAATTTAAATTTTAAATTGGAGTTAAAGTGAGATTTCTAGATTCATTATTTATTGGATGTCAGATCTTCTTTTTAGAAGTTGGATTCAATATCATTATATCATTGATGTATTTCTTTTGAGCTTAAATACTATTTGGCTTTGTAACGGTTTTAGGTTTGGGGACCCTTTCAAAACCCTTCATCTACCTAATCAATATATATATTATAAAATGTTAAAAATTCATGATTAATAATTATGACCCAAAACAATAAATTAAAAAACAAAAAATCTTATCTTACTTACGAGCCAGATCTATATAAAAATATCATTTCAAATTATTTGTCAGTTATTAAAAATAATATGGTTGTGACCAACTCTCCTATGTAACAAAAAAAAAACTTGCACAAAATTTGCCTTATTAACTGAGGACTCCTATTTTTGGGCTTACTTAGAAGACGCTTATAAAGACTTAGAAAATTTCCAACATGCTCAATTCAATGAGAACCTTGAGGACACTCGTGTTTTGGTTTACCCACAAGACCCCACTAAAGACTAAGAAATATTGGTTTTTTTAGAGAGAACCAATAAATAAAACATTAAATAAAAATAGAAAAACATGGCCAATATCCATGGAACTTACATATTAAGTCACTGGTTTTAAGAACCATTATATCACGTTCAATTACCTCATCTTTGATAATCACTTTTGGTGTAGTATATGCTACTTAGGGTTTTCCATAGATTCACTATTTTTCTTATCACTAACTAGGGCATATTTGCTTCCAATAAGGACTTTCAAAAATGACATTTTTGCTATGCCATCTAGATTATTTTACATGAATTCTTTAGTTTTTTAGTTTTTTTCGAATGTTTGGAACAAGAAGTGGTGCTTGCTCCTTGCTTGCACTTTACTTCCTATTTCTTGCTCATGCCTCACTCTCAATCATGGCTCACACTTGCTCCCAATATTTCCATATAGAGTACTTATTAATAAGACTTTGATAATTATATAGATTATAATTACAATTCAGAAGGCCCCACCATATAGGAGACTTCACCTCTTAATCTATTACTTTATTGTCAAATAATTTAATAGTGATAAAATTCATAATTCAGTTACATAAAAAAATATAAAATTATTATATGTTTTTATTGGTGAACATGGGTTTTGAAGGGATCCCGTGAATTTTTACAAAAATATTCTAAAACTAATAGGGGAAGCCCACACAGGGGCAAGAGAGAAAGCCTCATAAGGTAAGAATATAAGTCCTCCAAGGCAACAAGAAATATCACCGTGATAAAATATATCTTCCATACATGAAACTTCAAATGTCTGTGAAGTCCATGTTGTAACAATTCCTCCATACGTGTCAACTATTATCATCTATGAGAGTCGCATTGTGCTGGATCGAAACTAGGTATCAAATGAAACTTGTGAAATATTCATTGATACACATATTCCCCATGCACTTAGGAATACGAATAGAAATAGTTCAAAGAATTATTTGAATACCAATGATCTCAAAGAGCTGGATATGTGGTGTAAACCCTTCCATAGGAACATGGAAATTCTATGTTGCAGCAAATGTTGAGCAAAGTGCAGCAAACAATATTGTCATTGCTGTCAACACAGTCAGACAGATTTATTGATGCAATGGACAAGAGTTTATTGAACAGTAAGGTGCAGCAAAAGTACAATGGATAGGAGTTCGGTGTTGAGCAAGGTGTTGTAGGAGGATTGTCATTGTTGTCAATACGATTAGTTAGATCTAATGATGCAATGGACGAGTAGTTCGGAAGTCACTCAGATGCAGAGGATAAAGTTCAAAAGTTAGTCAGATAATGAGTCCTTAAATGATAGATGCACAGAAACAAAAAACATAATTTAGAATGAGAAGAAGAAGTCTTCAGAACCTGAGATGTCAAGAAGCGAAAAGGTTTTTTTGTGAAAACCAAGGCAGTCAAAATAAAAAGTTTTATTTAAAATCATGGATAACAGATTTGAAATGAGTTTTGTTTCTAAAATTTCTTCTATAAAAGCAAGGGTTCTTCAAGTTTGAAAGATGGGGTGTTAAGATAAAGTGTAAATGCGAGCATAGTGTTTGTGGAAGTGAAGTTCGTGTTGAGCAGAGAGCAAGTCGTTTCGATTCAGAATGAGAGCAAAGTGATAGTTCTTTGGAGTTGCAGTAAGGTGTGCGTTGCGATGAGATAATGTGTGAAGAGCGAGTAGAGTGACTTGTGCAAAGATAAGAGCGCGATGTACAAAAGTTGTGTTCTAAGTCTGAAGTGACAGTGCGCAGTTTACAGAAGTGATTGATCATCTAAATGCAGCAGAGAGTGCAAAGAAGTACAGAGAAGAGGTGGAATAGTGTGACTCATTTTGCACAGAAGCTGTAGAATGCAAAAAAATAGCAGACCATGAAAATTGAGGTGAAAGTTTTATTCTGTAATTTTTATTATTGACTTCCAAGTTGTTGCTTGGATTAAGGGGTTGGTGCCTGTTTCCAGTAGGTTCTGGTAAAATAGGAGTTTGTGCTCCATTCTGTTGAAGAAGATAAAGTTAAGGGGTTGGTGCTCCTTCCAGTTGGTGCTGGTAAAGGATTATGTAAAGTTGTAGCTTTGCATTGACTGGATTTGGATGGTAGTCCAAGCAATATTTTTGAGGAGTAGCCACATTGGTGAACCTCGTTAAAATGCTGTGTTGTGTGATGCTTTCTTGATGCATTTAGTATCTCTTTTATCTGCTTTAAACTGCTGCTGGTTTTAAAATCATATGTTTTAGAAATTTTAAAGAACACACTGATTCACCCCCCCTCTCAATGTCATTGTGATTACAACAATTGGTATCAGAGCCAGGTTCCCAATTTTGGCTAAATCAGTCAGGGTTGATATTGGATTAGTACACAATGGCTAAGAAGAATAGATCCTCATCCAAAAAGGCATCCCTGTCAGTTTCAGTTCCTATAGAAGAGAAATTTGAACCGAAAAAAGGTAGAAGAAGTGAATCCTGAAGTCTGTGATGAAAATCTTGAGGCTGAAGTAGATTTTGAAGGAGAGTTGATATCTGCACTTGAAGAGTGGAGTATAGAAAAGAAAAATAACAAAATACTGTCCAAGAAATTAGAAGAATATGGGGATGAGATTGAAGATCTCTTCCTACAAGTTCAAAAGGCCAAGAAATCAGAAGAAGCCTTGAAGACACAATTGGATAATAAGAATGATGTATACAGCACAAGTGAAGAGGAATATAAAAAGGTTATTGTTGATCTAAAGCTACAAATAGAAACAGAACAAAAGGATTGAAGATATTCTTAGGTCTCGGATCAATGAGAAAGAGACCGTATCTTGCCAACAATAAGAAGAGATTGTTTCATTGAAGAAACAACTAAAAGAGGCCAATATAAATCTCAAATTTGAGAAGAGCACAGAGTTGCTAGATACAATGATAAATCAACAAAGAAGCTCCACAACTAAGTTTGGTATTGGATATGAAGCTGAACAACATTCATCCTCCAAATATGCAGAGAAGAAGAAGTCCTCGGTTGAAGGACTGAAATAAGAAAAGTCTGAAGCTGAATCCTCAAAAGGAAGAAAATATCAAAGAAGATCTACAACAAAGCAACCATAGCAAAAGAGGTTCTCTCACTCTCACTCTTTTAATAATAATGCTTTTTATGGCTATTGTTCTAAATGCAACCACTTTGGTCACAAGGCAATTTATTGTGGACTAAACAATAGATCAAAGAGTTATGCTGATAAAAATACTTCTATTTTTTTGAGTGAACACCCTGTGCAATGTTTTAAATGTAATGGCCATGGGCACATAGCAAGGTTTTGTTCAAGAACTTCTGTATCCAATCTAAGGTAATACCATAGATTTCATCATACACATAGAATGCAATACAGACAGGGAATAAAACATGTGCAATGTTTTAAATGCAATGGTCAAGGGCACATAGCAAGGTTCCGTCCAAGCACTTCTATATCTAATCTAAGGCAAAACCCTAGATTTCATCAGACACAAAGAGGACAACACCGACAAGAAACATATCATGTGCATAAAAGAAAAGAAAATAATCATCCATCAAGAATGCACAAGAGACAACCCCACAAGAGAAATGTTCAAGTTCACGAACAGGAGCAAAATAGGGATGTTGTTAAAAAACCCAAGCCCAAGTTCGGGAAAGTCCGGAGAAAGACAGAAGAAAGGAAATTGTGTCTCCTTGGACTGAAGGAGGCTACTTTGCCATTGCTCTAAGCAACTCCAGGTGGCACATCCTCAGGAGGAGCAATATTAAAGTTTTATTTTAATGCTCCTATGTATTTGTCTAGGTATCTGAGGATGAAAGGTAAGTAGTCGGGTTAATGTTGTATAGTTGTTAAAGTGTGTTTTTCAGTTTATATAGTGGTTTGTGGAAATGCCGTGAAGTGTGGTGTTTAATTTGAGAGCTGTCACCATTGGTAGTTTTGAGATATGTCACTGTTGTACTGTTGATGATTCTTAATATCACTATTCAAAATTATGAATCATAATAGTCCGGATAATTTGCTCAAAAAAAGAATGCTTGCGCTAGCTGTGTATTTGTGTTTCGAGCAGCATGTATTTGTTTTTACTCTTTGATGTGAAGATTGCCAGATATTTCATGACACCTTGGTGAATATATTTAATTCACAGACAATTTTGTTTTAACTATTGATTTAATGCCAGTCCAAGGATAAGAAGCTTGAGGATGAGTAAGGTGCACTACGGTTGGCCATAAAGTGTTTGACAAAATGTCATCTTCTGACATGCATAGTTGAAAGTAAGAGTTGGCGATGAAATTGCAGGTCTTTGGACAAAAATTGGTACATATGTGAGTCACTTGTCAATTATGTTGACAAAAGTGAAATCAGCATGTTGAATGGGAAGATTGAAGAAAAAGTTTTTTAATGAGCAGCCAGATGATTTCCAGCCTGGTGATGAATAGTTGAGTTGCTTTCATAGTGGTTGTTTTGATCAAGTTAATGCTTTTCTTGATACATGATTTGGGCTTACTCCATTGAGTTTTATTTGAGCAAGTTATTCTTTGCCTTGGTGATTTATGTTGGTGGTTGTCTTGTTCAAATACCTTTGGAAGGAAAAGGATGTCTACTAGTTTCCTTTTCATGTAGTGATTGGTTGAATGCTTCAAGGTTAATCTTGAGTTGAATGATGTTGGTTAAACCTTGTCTATAAGCATTGTTGCTAAAGCCCTAATTGGTTGAGAAAAGATGTTGGTTGTGCTGTGGTACAATGTTTGGTACTTGCATAGAGTTGAAAGTGGATTGAGGTAGCCTATTGGATTCTCACTGTAGAGAGAGACAAATAGCTATCATTGGGTTCAAGCTTGTTGAGAATATATCCAAGATGCATGGTGAAGTTGTATGCAGATGTTGCTGGCATTGCAGAACAAAAATTTGGCTATATAAGATTATTGTATGCCTTCACTAACAGTGGACAAGTTTGAGTTTGCAAAGCAACAGAGGGTAATTGCACAGAAGACAGTGGTTCGGTCATGTTCTTACACATGTTATATTGGTGAAGTTGACGGTGATGGTGTCATTCACTGGTTATTGCTGCTATTCACATTGTTGATTTTATTGATGCCTATTATGCTTATCATGATGTTGTCAATCAGTGAAATGAAGTGGTCTTGAACTCAGGGGGAGCATTTGTGTATTTGTTTTTTCTTCTTGTTCATGCTTGGAATATTTGCTAATTGTAATAATTTGTGTCTAAGAATATTGTGCATAGACTCAGGGGGAGTCTGCAGCAGCCCTTTGGTATTATTGTCAAAGGGGGAGAAGATTTACGAGGAAAATTGCACATGTGTTGCCAACAATTCCAAAGGGGGAGATTGTTGAGCAAAGTGCAGCAAACAATATTGTCATTGCTGTCAACACAGTCAGACAGATTTATTGATGCAATGGACAAGAGTTTATTGAACAACAAGGTGCAGCAAAAGTACAATGGATAGGAGTTCAGTGTTGAGCAAGGTGTTGCAGGAGGATTGTCATTGTTGTCAATACGATCGGTTAGATCTAATGATGTAATGGACGAGTAGTTCAGAAGTCACTCAGATGCAGATGATCAAGTTCAAAAGTTAGTCAGATCATGAGTCCTTAAATGATAGATGCACAGAAACAAAAAAAAAATTCAGAATGAGAAGAAGAAGTCTTCAGAACCTGAGATGTCAAGAAGCGGAAAGGTTTTTTTGTGAAAACCAAGGCAGTCAAAATAAAAAGTTTTATTTAAAATCATGGATAACAAATTTGAAATGGGTTTTTCTTAAAACCCAAGTTGGATCTTCGTTTCATTGAAAAAGATGCCTCGGTGATGAAGATATTTAATTTTAAATATTTAGTTTAAATTTTATTTTATTTAAAATTTAAATTAAAATATTAAATTAAATTAATAGGGCCGACGTGTTACTATTTCGCGGCAATATGCTACAGGAAGGTGACGAAGGTGGAGAAGAGTTTGAGGCTGACAAAGTTAAATCTGGGCCGACAGATTTTAGGGTTTTGCAGCCGACATTCTTAGGGTTACGACTTGACGGATTTTAGGGTTTGGCAGTGACAAATTCTAGGGTTTCTCAATCGACGTTCTTCTAGGGTTTGTTTCTAAAATTTCTTCTATAAAAGCAAGGGTTCTTCAAGTTTGAAAGATGGGGTGTTAAGATAAAGTGCAAATGCGAGCATAGTGTTTGTGGAAGTGAAGTTCGTGTTGAGCAGAGAGCAAGTTGTTTCGATTTAGAATGAGAGCAAAGTGATAGTTCTTTGGAGTTGCAGTAATGTGTGCATTGCGATGAGATAATGTGTGAAGAGCGAGTAGAGTGACTTGTGCGAAGATAAGAGTGCGATGTGCAGAAGTTGTGTTCTAAGTCTGAAGTGACAGTGCGCAGTTTACGAAGTGATTGATCATCCGAATGCGAGAGAGAGTGCAAAGAAGTACGAGAGAAGAGGTGGAATAGTGTGACTCATTTTGCGCGAAGCGATGAGAATGCAAAAAAATAGCAGACCATGAAAATTGAGGTGAAAGTTTTATTCTGTAATTTTTATTATTGACTTCCAAGTTGTTGCTTGGATTAAGGGGTTGGTGCCTCTTTCCAGTAGGTTCTGGTAAAATAGGAGTTTGTGCTCCATTCTGTTGAAGCGGATAAAGTTAAGGGGTTGGTGCTCCTTCCGGTTGGTGCTTGGTAAAGGATTATGTAAAGTTGTAGCTTTACATTGACTGGATTTGGATGGTAGTCCAAGCAGTCTTTTTGAGGAGTAGCCACATTGGTGAACCTCGTTAAAATGTTGTGTTATGTGTGATGCTTTCTTGATGCATTTAGTATCTCTTTTATCTGCTTTAAACTACTGCTAGTTTTAAAATCATATGTTTTAGAAATTTTAAAGAACACACTGATTCACCCCCCCTCTCAGTGTCATTGTGATTACAATAGCAAAGATGTGGAAGATGGTAATGCCGACTAAGCCCCATAAAAAGAAAACAACATCCCTCCAACCCTTTGGGGAGGGATCACTGAAAAGACACAAATGTTAAGGTTGGGCTTAGAGATGTCCAAATTGGCCAACTAATTAGTAGCTTGGTTACCTTATCTATAGACATACTGAATGGTAACATTGGTGGATAAGCTTAGAAGGGTTTTGGCTTCAAAAATCAAGCTAGAGATGCCCAAGAAGTAAACTAAATTCCTTCAAAGATTTTAATGATGCTCATCGAATCACCTTCAAACACTATGTTAGGATAATGTAAGCGAGGTAGAAGAGATAGACCTTGAAAAGAGCTTGTGCTTTAGAAAAATGAATAGTTTGGATCTCAAGATTTTCTACAAAGGTCAGAATGATATTCCCTTCATTATTTTTAAAAATACCTCCAACACCAACAGGGTCAGGGTTACCCTTGGTCGCTCCATAAAAATTGAATTTTATCCACCCTAGAGGTGGAGGAGACCATTTAATGATTGAATGATCTACCATAGAGTTTGAGAGAGAGGACAAGAGGAAATATTTAGGAACCTAGCCAGATTGGCTTCATCCAGAGATTTAGGGGGCCCAAAACCTTGGGTGATAGAAAGGTTCTCAGTGGTCGCTTGAAGGATTCTTTAGAGCACAAACTAGAAATCATGGGTAGAGTTACTAAATGCTATTGAGTTACATTCTTTCCAAAATTCCCATAAAAAATGAGGGAAACAAAAAGTCCAAAAAGTTTTAAAGTGGAATCTCCTGAATGGGTTGGGCCACTGCAAGAACAAATCATTCAAGAGAAATGGTAAAGCCCAAACAATACCAAAAGTGGAAAATAAAGATGAAAGAATGTTAAGAGAAAAACTACAAAATAGGAAGATGTGTTGGGTGGATTCACAAGCTTGATTACATATGTAGCAACAATTAAGAATAAGGAGTCCACTAATTAAAAGTTAGGAATGGAAAGAATTTTATCTTGGACAACAAACCATAAAATTATTAAATTTCATTATAACTAAAAAAATTTAATTTAATTATTTTAATTTTTTATATTTATTAAAAAACC
The DNA here is from genome assembly GCA_028583015.1 of Wollemia nobilis. NCBI lineage: Eukaryota > Viridiplantae > Streptophyta > Pinopsida > Araucariales > Araucariaceae > Wollemia > Wollemia nobilis. Next base: position 2,078,923 of record JAQPPZ010000159.1, read on the forward strand.
ATTTAATTTTTAATAATAAATACATAAATATATATTTTTAAAAAAAATTATATTATTAAAGAATCGTAATTTTTATCCCAATAGCCTGGACGGAGTCCCATACTAATGTGTGGTTCAAGTAGAGTCATCCTGGTCAAGAATTTCAAACACGCAGAAGAAAGAGTACGACAAATTAAAAATTGTTCTCAGAGGAAAGAATATTGAACCCTAGGAGTAATGTGGTACTCTGGAGCATTGTCCGCTAATGGTGAGGAGGAGGTAGTGGAGGATCCGTTTTGGGCAGGTAAGTCCTCGGCCTGTGGTTATTGCCCTTGGTGGGACCCTGGGGTCCCTCATCGAGGGTTTGCTGGTTTTTGTGTTGAGAAGAGCTCTCTGTCCTATGCTAGTGCGGTTTCGGGAGCTCATGTTGAGGGTGTGTTTCCCTCCTTGTACGGTGGATGGTAACTCCTTCAAAATCCATGTTCCGGATGCTACTGTGGATTCTTTGCTTAAGAACGGGACTTGGGATTTGATAGGCAAGTTGGCAGGGGGGCATCCCGAGTTAGACTCTCTGAAACATTGGGCCCTTTCTAAATGGAGGCCGAAGGGTTCCTTGGACTTAGCGTTGCTTCCTCAAAAAAATTTCCTCATTAGGCTTTCAAGTGAGGAGGATTCGAGGAGAATCCTTGAAGGTGGCCCTTGGTTTTTTGGGAAGCGTGGCCTTTTTCTAAGAAGGTGGAGTCATGATTTCAATCTTGCTACTCAGAGAGTTAATATTGTCCCGGTTTGGGTTCGTCTTCCTGAGTTCCCGACTCACATGTGGCATGAAAGTATTTTTCGTGGAGTTGCTGAAGTGATCGGGGATTTTGTTGCTTTCAACAAAATCTCTTTATCTCATTCTCATCGCCAGTTCATTCGGATGTGCTTATTGGTTGACATTGAGAAATCTCTCCCTACTTCTGTGGAATTGGTATCTCGAGTTGGTACTGTGATTCAACCTATTGTTTATGAAAATAAACCTTAGGCTTGTCAATCTTGTGGTATGGGTGGCCACCACCAGAACTTATGTCCAAAGAAGCATAAAGATGATCTTTCTAAGTCTGGTAATGTTGATAAGTCTGGTCCTTTCCCGTCTGACGGGTATTTTATGGGAAAGCAAAATGAATGGCAAACCCCGACAAAAAAGAATAGAATTTGGAAAAATAAGACTCCTTATGCTTCCCAAGGTTCGAAAGGAAAGAAGGTTGTGTCTTCCGGACCTTTTGAAGGCGGTCCTGGTGTCGCTTCCCCTAAAGAGAATTGTCATTCTCCTCCTCCCAAGTCCCTCCCTTGTGGTGGAAATCTAGAGATTGTTTTGGTGGGGGATTCTGTTGATGTGGGGAAGGATATTCCTCTTTCGAACTCATTTTTGGGTTTGGAATGCTTTGAGGCGGAGGAAGCTCCTATTCAAAAAAATCCTTTGAAGGTGGCCTCTCCTGTTGTTATGAAATCCTCACCGGTTGGGAGTATTTCGGATTCGACTGGGTCTCCTAAGTATGTTATTGAAAAGGGTTCTCCGGGTCCAAAAACTAGAAGCCTTCATAAGAGACCAGTGGATGTCGGTTTACCTAAGAAGGTTGGTAGGCCCCCATCTAAGTCCGGTAGAAAGAGATCCACCGATGTGGTGATGGCGGATGGTGGTCAAGCCTGTCTTATTGTTGATGGAAAAAATGGTGAGAAACAGCTCAGATTGGATGGGTTTATTTCCCCACAAGCTGGGGGAATTGGTAAGAAAATTTCCTTTTAGTTGGCCATGAAGATATGCTCATGGAATGTTAGGGGGCTCAATAGTGCCTCAAAAAAGCATCTTCTTGCATCCTTACGTAAGGAGAAACTTCCTGATATTTTATGTATTCAAGAGTCGAAACTTGAGGCTTCGGCTTGGGAAGAAACTCATAAGTTAGTTTGGAGAGATGCGGGTTTTATGGCTTCGGAGGTTGTTGGCTCTGCAAGTGGTCTCCTCTTCTTTTGGGATGCGTCCAAGTTTGAGGGCCATGTTATTTCATCTTCCAGTAGAATTATCAATATTTTTTTTTGGTGTAAGTCCTCTCGCAGATGATGGGTGATGTCTAATATCTATGCTCCTAACTCTTTCTCTGATAGACATAGATTTTGGACCCTTCTTTTGGATATGAGGGCTACTTTTTAGCATGAGTCTTGGCTAGTGGTTGGAGATTTCAATTCTCCTATTTTTCCTTCTGAAAAGTGAGGTGGTAATGTTGTGGATGATAGAAGCATTTCATATTTTCATGATTTCATCAACCAAGCAGTTCTTCGTGACATTGACCTCTTGGGAGCCAAGTTTACTTGGAGTAATCGAAGGATAGGTAATGGTCTTATTTTGAGTAGATTGGACAGAATGTTAGCTTCACATTCTTCTGTTGACTTATTCGAGGATGCCTCTTTATATGCTCTTCCTCGTATTGGATCGGATCATAATCCTTTGTGGCTTGTTGTTCCTGAGGGGCTACCTTTTCTTCCCCGATCGTTTTGATTCGAAGTGATGTGGTGTTCCCATCCTGATTTCGAAGCTAGAGTTTTTGAGTGGTGGCATGAGCCCGCTCCTGGTGCTGGTATTCAAAAATTGCTATTTAAGTTGAGAAGGATTAGAGAAAACCTCAAGTTGTGGAACAAATTCTCTTTTCAAAATTTGTTTCAGGAAAAAGAGAGGCTAAAGTCTCTCATGTCTTCTATTGAAACCAATATTGAATGTCAGGGTCTCTCTGAGGATTTACTTTCAGAGGAAAGATCTGTTCTCTGTGCTATCCATGACCTCCAGGCTAAAGAGGAACTCTTCTGGAAACAGAAGTCCAGAGAGTTGTGGCTCAAGGAAGGTGATAGGAATACACATTTTTTTCATTCGTCTACCCTTCGTCGAAGAGCCCGAAATAGAATCAGGGAGATTGATAAGTCTATTGGAGGTAGTTCTTCTGATATCTTAGAAATCAGGCAAGAGGCGGTGGATTTTTTTAGTTCGTTGTTGTGCTCCCTGCCTCCCCATGATCAGGTGGTAGAAATTAAAATGTTGGAGGCTATTCCCTATTTGGTTACGGGTGAAATGAATGATTCTCTTCTTGCCCAGCTCACGGATGATGAGATTCTTACTGCTACTAAGTCTTTGGGCCCGTTAAAGGCTCCTGGTCCGGATGGCTTCCACTCCATTTTTTTCCAAAAATATTGGCATATTTGTGGGAAGGATGTTTGTGAGGCCATTCGACATATCCAATCCTCGAGGACTTTTCCAAGGGCGTTGAACTCTACATTTCTGGATTTAATTCCCAAGAAGGATTCTTCATCTTCGTTCAATGATTTCAGGCCTATAAGTCTGTGTAATACTAGTTTATAAATTTTTTCCAAGGCTATGGTCAATAGGTTAAAGCCTATTTTGTCATCCATTATTGATGCGACCCAAAGTGGCTTTGTTTCGGGAAGACAAATTTTGGATGGTGCGATAGTTATCCATGAGCTTCTTCATTCGGCTCAAAAAAGCGGACGGGCGGTTTTTTTCCTTAAGCTGGATGTTAATAAAGCTTATGATAGGGTTTCTTGGCCCTTTTTATTTTTGGTCCTTAGAAAGTTTGGCTTTTGCGATTCTTGGGTTAATCTAATGGAGGCCGCTATTTCTTCAGCTTGGTTTTCGATTTTGATAAATGGATCCCCGACCGATTTTTTCAACTCGCTAAGAGGCTTGCGCCAGGGTGACCCGATTTCCCCCTTTCTCTTTATAATTATGGTGGAGGCCCTTGAGCGCACCATTAAGGTGCGGGGTTTGGAGTTTGGTGTCAGGCCGACTATGTAGATCCCCCTATTTTGCACCAACAGTTTGCTGATGACATGATGATTTCCTATTTGACGTCTATCTTCCATGCTAGAGATGTTAAAATAATTTTAGATTGCTATGGGAGAGCCTCTGGTCAGCTGATAAACTTTCTCAAAAGTAGTATTTTCTTCACTAATACTCCTAAGATTCATCAGCATAGGATTGCTTCCTTATTGGGATGTCGGATTGTTTCTCTCCCAGTCACGTATTTGGGTCTTCCTTTGTTCACTAGGCATTTTAAAAATGAGTTTTGGACTCCGATTGTGGAGAGGGTTCAAAAGAAGCTTTCTTCATGGAAGGGTGCTCTATTAAGTCAGGTTGGTAAAGTTACTCTCATCTAGAGTACTCTTCAAAGCATTCCACTTTATTTTATGTCCATTTTCAGTGTTCCTGCTAAAGTGGCGGTGAAATTTGATAGTATTTGTAAGGATTTCTTATGGGTGGGTCCGGAGCTAAAAGGAAAGATTCATCTCTATTCTTGGGAACAAGTTTGTCTAAGGAAAAAATATGGAGGTCTTAACTTGAAGAGTGTTGCGCTAATGAATAGGGCCTTGGTCTCTAAACAAGCATGGAGAGTTGCCTCCGGTGTGGATAGTCTATGGTGTCGCATCTTGGCTACCAAATACCAATTCATAAATTTCTTATCTGATCCTCTCTCCTTGGATGGTTCTGCTTTCTGGAAAAGCATTATCAAATATAGGGATTTTATTAAATTTAATAGTTCTTGGGTGATTGGAAATGGCAGATCAATTTTATTCTAGGATGATCAGTGGCTAAGGGATCGTCCCTTGGTGGAGGATCAACGTTATGGTGATATTTGTGTGCTCTCTAAGGAAGCCAATTTTATCAAAGTGGAGGATTTCATTCTTCTCCAAAACAATCGTAGGACATGGTTGATGGCCCCACCATTTATTAGAACTATCCAGGATCATAGGGACTGGAGCTCTATTCTTGTGGAGCTTCACCGCTATGTGCTTTATTGGGAGGAAATGGGGGATAGGTTGGTTTGGAACAGTGATAGTGAGGGCAGCTTTATAGTGAGATCAGCTTATTCTATTTTTTGCCCTCAAGGAAATGATGCTTGGCCCTGGGATAAAATTTGGGTGAAGAATCTGATGCCCAAAATCAACATTTTTTATTGGCTTGTTGTCCAAAATAAAATTCTAACGATTGACAATCTTCATAAGCGGGGATTCAATTTGATCAATCATTGTTTTTTATGTAAGCAGGAATGGGAATCTACTACTCATTTGCTTCTCAAATGCAGGGTGTTTCAGAAAATTTTCTATTTATGTCTTCAACAAATTGGGTTATCTTGGGTGCTTCCTAATTCCATTCTTGATATGTTCAATCAGTGGTCATCTCCTTTTCGGTCGCCTCATATGAAATGCTTCTGGAAATTCTTGTTGCCCCATATTCTATGGGGAGTGTGGAAGGAACGAAATGCCCGAGTTTTCAAAAACAAAGAGGGTGACCTGACTCATATTTGCAAAAGAATACTTTGGAAAGTTGGTGAAAACGTTACTGCCGCTCTAAAGGAGTCTCTCCCTTCTATCCCAAGGGATCATCCTGACTATTCCGTGGAGTTAAATTTGGGTTTTTGTCCAGATATGATGTTGGCAATTTTGGGTACCTTGAGTACATTGCCTTTGCCTAAGTTTAGTTGTTGTCATTGATGTCAAGGAGCTATTGGTAGTTGTTTTTGATGTCAAGGAGTTCTTGGAGCAATTTTTTATATGTCTAAAGGATGTGTTTTGATGAAGGTTTCAGCTTGTCAGTAATTCTCCAAGAAAATTAGAGTAGCCCAGTTGCCAACAATCTAGAAAAAGATAAGTTAGAAAAAGTTTGTAGGCTACTAGAAAAACTGTCGCGATTTCGCAACATGTTTGAGGAGAGAGAAAGTTCGACCAAAACTATCACGATTTTACGACATGCAGGAAGGCAAAGGCAAAGCGGGCAAAAGTGTCACGATTTCGCGACATGTTTGAGGAGAGAGAAAGTTTGGCCAAAATTGTCGCAATTTCGCGACATGCAGGAAGGCAGAGGCAAAGCGGGCAAAAGTGTCACGATTTCGCGACATGTTTGAGGAGAGAGAAATTTTGGCCAAAACTGTCACGATTTCGCGACATGCAGGAAGACAGAGGCAAAACGGGCAAAAGTGTCACGATTTTGCGACATGTTTGAGGAGAGAGAAAGTTTGGCCAAAAGTGTCACGATTTCACGACAGGTTGAGTTGGTAGCTTGCAGTTGGCAAAAGCATCACGATTTCGTGACATGTTCCAGTTTCGTGAGCAGTTGGCAAGAAAGAGCTTCAGGAAGCAAAAGCGTCGCGATTTCGCGACATGTTTCATTTTTTCTAGTGCAAACCAAGAAAAGGATGAAGAAGCAAGAGGTGTCGCGATTTCAGTGATGAGTTGTCGATGATGTCAGCAAAAGGCAAAGATGTCACGATTTCGTGACAGTAGCGAAGAAGAAGGCTTTGAAGTCCAGAGCGTCACGATTTCGTGACAAGAATCATGATGACGTTAGCAAGAAGCAAAGGTGTCACAATTTCATGATAGTAGTGGAGAAGAAGGCTTTGAAGTCCAGAATGTCACGATTTCGTGACAAGAATCAAGATGACATCAACGAGAGGCAAAGGTGTCATGATTTTGTGATAGCAACAGAGAAGAAGGCTTTGAAGTCTAGAGCGTTGTAATTTCACGACAAGATTTACGATGACGTCAGCAAAGGCTGTAGTGTAGCGATTTTGCGACAACAAACCAAAGAAGGTGTACGACAGACAAAGGCGTAGCGATATCGTGACATGTTTGAGTTTCACGTGAGAAAAGCTACAGAACAACAGAGGCGGTTGAAGCCGACGAAGTTAACCCTTGCCGAAGAAGTGTAAGGTTTTACAGCCGACGTGTTTGAAGATTGAACAACCGACGTGTTAGAAGATTGAACAACCGACTAAAGAACAAGATTTCATCTTGAGATTGTGAGTATTAAAGGAAGACTGTTTGAGCATTTTTGTGTGTTGATCGAAGTATGTGTTCGAAGTGTGGCATTCGCAGAGTTAGTTCGACAAGTGAGGTTCGATCATCAAAAAAAGATGAGAGCGAAGTTCGACTGTAGCATTAGAGTGCATTTCGTTGAATCTTCTAAAGTGTTGAAGACTGTGCTACTGTATGCGCGAAGCATGTGCTGTTGTTCATGAGAAGACTGTGCAAGAGTTGGTTTTGACCAAACATAGTTGTGACAAAATAGTAGAGACTTGGAGATTGCTTTGAGCAAGCATTTGAAGAGCTTGTGAACCATTATTTCTTAACCAATTTGAGGACCAGATTGAGGACAAAATCTGAGGCAGAAAGAGGACATTTGCGCTAGACCGAAGGACTACGTTTAGTGCAAATTCAAGGACCAGTTTTGCTATGACAGAGTTGAGGACAGAGATCTCTAGCCAGAGCAGAGAAGACAGGTGTCTTCTATGGAAATAGTTCCACTTGCTAAGGGCATAGGAGATAGAGGTCTTCTAGAGGAATCACTAGCAAAGAAGAATTAGGGGAAGGTGTCTCCTTTGAGATGAGGCTCATAAACATTGTAATCGGGAAGGATTCCCAGAGGTTTTGATATAACTTTTAGAGGAAAGTTTTATCCGTGGAATAGCCCACCTTGGGTGAACCACATAAATTGTTGTGTCTCTTTGTGGATTGCTTTTTGTGCACTATTTTACTGCTGTTATTACTGCTATCTTATTCTGCATATTAATGGTTTGAAAGTTGCATTGATAGATAAAACAGAAAGAGGTCTTATACTGTTCACCCCCACTCTCAGTATAAGCTTGTGTTCTTCAATTGGTATCAGAGCCAGTGCCTTCGAAAAGTTTAATAGCTTGAAGGAAAAGTTTGTAAAGAACACAATGGACTACTCGAGTGGCAATGCAGCACCTATTCTTGACGGATCAGATTTTGGCCTGTGGAGTGCAAGAATGAAGGTCTATCTTATGGCTCTGGGTAATGAGGTATGGGAAGTTGTTGAAGATGGGTACACCATTCCTGCAAATGGTCCTCATACTAAAGAAGACAGGCTCCTACATCATAGAAACTCAAAAGCTATGAATGCAATTCTGAAGGGTTTACAGAAGGCTAATCTTACCAAAGTTATTCACTGCAAGATAGCTAGTGAAATGTGGAAACAATTGTAGGTTGTTCATACAGGTGATGCAAATGTCCGAAAGCCCAAATTGAGACATTTTAAAGGTATGTTTGAACAACTCAAGATGAATAATGATGAAAATATTAGTGACTATATGCTTCAGATGGATGAGATTGTGAACTCCATGAAAGAATTAGGTCTTGAACTTGCTGAAAATGATGTGTGTGATAAGATTTTAAGATCTCTTCCTAATAGATTTAGTGAAAATATTTCTGCTATTTAGGAAGCAAAAGATTTAGATAAATTGAAAAAGGATGAGCTCCATAGTATTCTTGCAGCATTTGAGTTGAGAACTCAAGTGAAAGTTGATTTAAAGAAAGAGGCAGCTTTCAAAGCTATCAAGAAATCAAAGGGCAAATAGATTCAAGAAAGTGATAAGTCCTCTAGTGAGGAAGAGGCATATTACAGCAAGAAAGGCAAGTTTTCCAGAAAGCACAAAGACAAGAAAAATATAAGATGTTTCAACTGTGGGAAGTTCGGTCATTATGCTACTGACTGTACTGTTTCCAAAAATGAGAGTGATGAAGAAATACAGGACGTCAAGAGCAAGGATTCTGAAAGGCACAGGTATTACAAAAAGAGCAAATATAAGTACAACAATCACAAGAAAAGCAAAGATGAGTACAACAATCAGGGAAAGAAGCAATCTCACAATAATAAGAAAAGCTTCTACTTAGACAAACCAAGTAAGTATTCTAGCAGTGTTAGTGACAGTTCTTCTAGTGATAATGAAAATGAGATGTTGTTCATTTCAGAAAAAGAGGAAGAACCGAAACATAAATTCATTATCATGAAATGTTTTAGATGTGGAAATTTTGGGCACCTTGAGGATGATTGTAGAAATAATGATTTGGCTGCTAGTATGTATGAGGATGCTTCAGAAAACTACAATGAAGATGCATGTATGGTTTTTGAAAAAGGTAGCACCTCTAGTGATAAGAAATCTGAAAAAGACCATGATAATTCAAAGTGCCATCAAATAGAGAATCTTGAATGTGAACTCAATAATGCTCTTAGTGTTTTGAAAAAGGAAAGAAAGAAGAATGATAGACTCAAGATTAAGTTAGATGAATGCTGAATGGAGATAGATGAACTTGTAGAAAATCTTGAAGTTTCTATGGCTAAGTCACAAGAACTCAAGAATGAGTTAGATTCTAAAATTCTGGAGTATAGAGAGTTCGAACAGGAAATGGCTTCTTTGAAAGAAGAAAATAAAGAGTACAAGGATAAGCTCTACAGATTTCAGGATAGCTCCAAGAAGGTTAAATTTCTCATCGAAGGACAAAGAAAACCAACAGATAAAACAGGTCTCGATTTTGTTGAGCCGCACAAGGAACAGGTTGGAGAATCTAGCAAGAGATTTCAAAAGAAAGAGAGTCATGTTTAAGAAAATACTTCAGATCATGAGTCAGTAAGTGATGAATATGCAGAAACAAAAAGCGATATTCATACTGAGAAGAAGAAGTTTTCGGGACCCATGAAGTCAAATAAAAGAAAATTTCACGGTAGATGTTTTGCGTGTCACAAATTTGGTCACATGGCTGTACATTGCATGACTCAAATGAAGAGAATAAATGACAGTTTCAGGATACGTAATTTCTTTCAAGGGTATTGTTACTCTTGTCAACAATTCGGGCACAAGGCAATTTTTTGCAAGGCAAATAACAGGAACTGGGTTAGTCAGAATAGGCGGATTCAAAGAACAGTCATGCCTAATATTGTTACTTGCTATAAATGTAACAATGAAGGTCACCTAGCTAGACAGTGTAGAGCTGATCTTCTGAGATATAGGAACATAAACAATAGCATGAACAAATCCAAGGATCAAGGCATGGATAAGAATAGGAATGATAACAAAAATAGGAAAAGTGATATGAACAGGTCCAAGGATCAAGGTATGGATAAGAACAAAAAAGATAAAAGAAACAAGAATAGTAGTATTAACAGGTCCGAGGATCAAAACAGTGACAAAAACAAAAATACAAAAAAATAATTCAAGAGAAGGCCCGACAAAGAAATCTTAGACACTAATGATGATGAGTGTCTAATGGGAGTATCACTCCCAACCCCATTTTAAATCACCTCATCAGGAGGTGGGGGAGGGACTAAGCTAAGAGGCTCATTATTAGTCCCAAGCCCCAAAGGTGACCCTTTGCCATTGATGACAAAGGGGGAGAGATTTAAGTGAGGGGGAGTGTTTTCAAGTGAAGAGGAAAGCTTCAAGTCAGGGGGAGAAAAACTTGAAGAGATTTATTTCAGTTTTTAATCTTGAAAGATGTGTTTTTAGTTAAGGGTTGTCATCAATGACAAAGGGGGAGATTGTTGGCAATTTTGGGTACCTTGAGTACATTTCCTTTGCCTAAGTTTAGTTGTTGTCATTGATGTCAAGGAGCTATTGGTAGTTGTTGTTTTTGATGTTAAGGAGTTCTTGGAGCAATTTGTTTTTATGTCTAAAGGATGTGTTTTGATGAAGGTTTCAGTTGGTCAGTAAGTCTCCAAGAAAATCAGAGTAGCCCAATTGCCAAAAATCCAGAAAAAGATAAGTTAGAAAAAGTTTGCAGGCTACTGGAAAACTGTCGCGATTTCACGACATGTTTGAGGAGAGAGAAAGTTCGGCCAAAACTGTCACGATTTCGCGACATGCAGGAAGGCAGAGGCAAAGCGGGCAAAAGTGTCGTGATTTCGCGACATGTTTGAGGAGAGAGAAAGTTTGGCCAAAACTGTCGCGATTTCGCAACATGCAGGAAGGCAAAGGCAAAGCAGGCAAAAGTGTCGCGATTTCTCGACATGTTTGAGGAGAGAGAAAGTTTGGCCAAAATTGTCGCAATTTCACGACATGCAGGAAGGCAGAGGCAAAACGGGCAAAAGTGTCACGATTTCGCGACATGTTTGAGGAGAGAGAAAGTTTGGCCAAAAGTGTCACGATTTCGCGACAGGTTGAGTTGGCAGCTTGCAGTTGGCAAAAGTGTCACGATTTCGTGACATGTTCCAATTTCACGAGCAGTTGGCAAGAAAGAGCTTAAGGCAGCAAAAGCGTCGTGATTTCATGACATGTTTCATTTTCGCTAGTGCAAACCAAGAAAAGGATGAAGAAGCAAGAGGTGTCATGATTTTGCGACAAAGTTACTGATGACATCAGCAAAAGGCAAAGGTGTCACGATTTCATGACAGTAGTGGAGAAGAAGGCTTTGAATTCTAGAGCATCGTGATTTCACGACAAGAATCATGATGACGTTAGCAAGAAGCAAAGGTGTCGCAATTTCACGACAATAGCGGAGAAGAAGGCTTTGAAGTCCAGAATGTCACGATTTCACGACAAGAATCATGATGATGTCAGCGAGAGGCAAAGGTGTCACGATTTCACAACAGCAGCGGAGAAGAAGGCTTTGAAGTCTAGAGCGTCGCGATTTCGTGATAAGATTTACGATGACATCAGCAAAGGCTATAGTGTAGCGATTTCGTGACAACTAACCAAAGAAGGTGTATGACAGACAAAGGCATAGCGATATCGTGACATGTTTGAGTTTCACGCGAGAAAAGCTACAAAACAGTAGAGGCGGTTGAAGCCGATGAAGTTAACCCTTGCCGACGAAGTGTAAGGTCTTACAGCCGACGTGTTTTAAGATTGAACAGCCGACGTATTAAAAGATTGAACAGCTGACTAAAGAACAAGATTTCATCTTGAGATTGTGAGTATTAAAGGAAGACTGTTTGAGTATTTTTGTGTGTTGATCGAAGTATGTGTTCGAAGTGTGGCGTTCGCAGAGTTAGTTCGACAAGTGAGGTTCGATCATCAAAAAGAGAGGAGAGTGAAGTTCGACTGCAACATTAGAGTGCATTTCATTGAATCTTCTAAAGTGTCGAAGACTGTGCTGTTGTATGCGTGAAGCATGTGCTTCTGTTCATGAGAAGACTATGCAAGAGTTGGTTTCGATAAAACACAGTTGTGACAAAATAGTAGAGACTTGGAGATTGCTTTGAGCAAGCATTTGAAGAGCTTGTGAACCATTATTTCTTAACCAATTTGAGGACCAGATTGAGGACAAAATTAGAGGCAGAAAGAGGAAATTTGCGCTAGACCGAAGGACTGCGTTTAGTGCAAATTCGAGGACCAGTTTTGCTATGACAGAGTTGAGGACAGAGATCTCCAGCCAGAGCAGAGAAGACAGGTGTCTTCTGTGGAAAGAGTTCCACTTGCTAAGGACATAGGAGATAGAGGTCTTCTAGAGGAATCACTAGCAAAGCATAATTAGGGGAAGGTGTCTCCTTTGAGCTAAGGCTCATAAACATTGTAATCGGGAAGGATTCCCAGAGGTTTTGATATAAATTTTAGAGGAAAGTTTTATTCGTGGAATAGCCCACCTTTGGTGAACCACGTAAATTGCTGTGTCTCTTTGTGGATTGCTTTTTGTGCACTATTTTACTGCTGTTATTACTGCTATCTTATTCTGCATATTAATGGTTTGAAAGCTGCATTGATAGATAAAATAGAAAGAGGTCTTATACTGTTCACCCACCCCCCTCTCAGTATAAGCTTGTGTTCTTCATATGAGACCTCCCCGGATGCCCAATATTCGTAAATCGATTAAATTATCCCCACCTTCTCTTGGGTTGTTAAAACTAAATTTCAACGGTGTGTCGAAGGGAAATCATAGAAAATCTGATGCAGGTGGTTTAATTAGAGATCATCTTGGTGATATCGTTCTGGCATTTTTTGAAGACTTAGGTGTGCAGACTTCCCACTTTGCTGAGTGTCGAGCTGCCTATTGGGGTATTCTCTTATTAAAGGATTTGGGAGGTCACAAGGTCATCATTGAAGGTGATTCGTTGAACACAGTGAATTTGCTAAAAGGTTTGTGTAGTTTGAACTGGTGATTTTCAAATCTCATTGATGAGTCCAAGGCCCACCTTTCTTATTTTGATGATTTCTCCATTAGCCACGTGTATAGGGAAGGTAATGCGACGACTGATTTTTTGGCTAATTTGGTTGTTGGAAGTTAGGGGTTTAAGATTTGGCATTCGAAATTTTTAGTGGAGTTGATCAGACTGGTTAATGATGAAAAGCCACCAAGTTTATTGGCTTTGCCTTGGGACTCTGATAAAGTATTGGCACTTTATGAGGATTTTGGATGTGAAGTTCGAAGATGTGGTCAGTGGGCAGTTGTTGTCATGTTTTATGTCCTGTCTTTTCTTGGCGACTATCAAATTTCAAATTCAAATTTTAAATAAGTGCTTTGGGATGTGGAGTTTAGTGGCCTCAATTAATTTTGCTTTAATGGGGGAGAATTTTGATTCAAATTTTAAAAATTACCCCATTCTATATCCTAGAAGGATTTGGTGGTTGGCCTTAGACGTTGTGCTGATCTCCTCCATTTATGATGTTAGGTGGCAAGTGTGGTGCAGTTCGCCGAAAGGTCCCATTTGGAGGTGTTGTTTTTTAAATTCTAGATCCTTTTTGCTTTGCTATATGTTTGTTGGGGATTGGATTTCTATGGGAGTTGTGCTGATGGCGGTTGCTCAGTGTACTTGGTGGGATATTAGTCCTTTTTGCGTCAGGGGGAGTCTCAATTTTAGATCGTTTCCTCGGGTTGCCCATGTCAAATGATTTTATGGGCCCTCTTCTCTGAGATCTCTGATTAGGTATTTTCTAGCTTTTGGGCTTGAATATCTCACTTCTGGAACGTTCGTGAACATGGTTTTGAGGTTTTGTGATTATCACCCCCTTTTTGAAATGGGTGCCTCGTGGTCTGTGTTGTATGTTGGTTCCTTCCTTTTTGCTGTTGTTGGTGGTCTTCCCAAGTGATCCAAATCTCTTCGAAGGGGGTTTGGGGAGGTGACCCAAAGGCGATTGAGGTTCTTCCGTCAGATCACACTGCTAATTTAGATTTGGACCCTAAGGAGAGCATGGTCGATATTATCCCTTTATGATGACTTCTTCTGATCTAGATATTCTCCCGAGTGATTATTCCCAAAAAATTCAGTGGAGGAAATCCTTTCTTCGAGAGAGTCAAAAATTTCTAAAGTTGTGGTTCTCCGAGATTTTTTGCTTATTGATATCAACTAGCGTAAAATTTGGAGCACGTTGAAACTTACCCTTGATTTAATGGAGAATGTTTCTAGTCTGGCGGTTAATGTAACTCAAGGTGTTCATAAGTTAGGGTAGAACCTTCTCAGTTCTCCTTTCTTTGACACCTTTTGGTCTGGCTTCCGCCTTTGTTCTGGTTTGCCTCTAGTTTCTTCCAGTTTGTGTATGGGTTTTCACCCTTTTGGTTTTCCTTGTAGTGGTTGTGGGATCTTGTTAAAACCCTCTCTTTTTAATAATACAAAAAAAAAATTATTATTATAAATATATACACGTAAATGTAAAATAAAATTTAAAAATACATAAGATTAAAGTCTTGCATTAAAACATTAATATTTTCCTTCAAGAAATGATAATTTCAGATCTATAAATTATTAAAAAAATAAATATTTAAGCCTGATATCGATGATGTGACCTAAGTTCAATCCCCACGATGGATATGTATATGTATAGAAGTATTTACTCAATAATAAAACAATATATATTTGAAACAATGATAACATAATATAATTTATAAGTAATAATTAAATTTATTATATTTTCTAATTTTTAAGGGAAAAAAATTTAACATAAAATATAGTTTTTTTTTTTTTTAAATAATCTCAAATTTTTTTAAATTAAAATTAAAATTTAAATTTCTTCCATGAAAATTTAAAGACATTCGTATCCCCAAGTAAGCCTAAAAATTTTTAAAATTAAAACAAAGCATGATTTAAAAAAGTCCTAACTCTCTTGTACCAGTTTTTTTTTAATATTTATTTTTTACAACTTATTAATGGATTGAAGTTTTACTATACAATCGCCTCTTAGGATCTTAGCCCTAAGACGGTGGTTGAGAAAATGTATTTATATAAAATTAAATAGTAAAATAATTATAAAAAAATTATAATATATATTTATTTGTTGTAGTGAGTTGAAGAAGGTAGGGCAATCTTTTAAGAGAGGTTTATGAAATCACACATTGAGTAAGAACGACTCTCAAGTGAAAATGATTTCTCAAACCAAAACAATCCTACCAAATATTTTTAACTAAATTAATATTTGTATATATTAAATTATTATTTTTAAATATAAAAAATAATAAAAATGCATAGGCAACTAAATTAATATATGTATATATTAAATTATTATTTTTAAATATAAAAAATAATAAAAATGCATAGGCATTTTATCATCAAATACAACATTTATAATGACAGTTAGTGACGTTGATACTCTAACACCTCAAAGGATGCGGATTATTAAAAAATAGAAAAATTTAGTTTTAAATAATAATATTTAAAAAATTATTAATAATTTTAATATAAATAAATTTGTTAAATAAATACGTTTTTGTTATTAACAGTGTTATAAGTAGTTCAACAACATTAAAATTTAGAAAAATACAACGTGAGGAATAAAGCTCGTAAGTTTGTGAAAAATGAAAAAAAAAAAAAAAACTTGTGAATTGGCTTCGAATTTATTTGTCTAAACGGATTTAGTTGAGAAATAATAAAAATCTCCAAATTTTGAATCTCATCTTTTAAGTTCGTCTTGGTGCATATAATGTCTAATTAAAATATTTTTACCAATAATTTTATTTGAGATAAATATAATTTTTATTTTTTAAGATAAAATATTTAATTTTTTATTTTAAAATATTTTTTGATAAGTTATTTTTATACTTTGGTTTCAATAATTTTTGTTAAATTTTTATTTTATAATTTATTGATAAAAGAATGATAAATTTTATAAAATGATAAAGTAAGATTTTACTTTTTAATCTTAAACTTTACCACTTTCACATTTATTTACTGAAACATAAAAGACTTCTCAACACACATTCAAATGCATATACACATAAATTAGAGAGCACTTGAAAAACATATTATTTTACAATTATTTTTATTAAATATCATAAAAAATAATTCAAATTTATAACTTTTGTAGTAAAATATTGCATTTTGAGATAAAAAAATAATATGAAACTAGGCTATAACATGAAACTTAATCTTATTAATTATTATTTTTTTGAATTTAAGAGGGGTTTCAATCTTGTTATACAGTTTTTGATGGTGTGTCCTTCCCTTTTACACATGTGGTTAACTTCTTTGAAATATTGGACTTGTTCTTTTGCAATGGAGCCTTAGAATCTATAATTCTTCATAACAACTTCATAATGAACAAGAAGTTTGAAATGTCCTTCAAGAGATGTAGGTTATGGATCCTTGATAGTCATAGTATTCACATAAAGAACCATGTCAATTGTATGAAAAGGTGAAGTAAGATTGGAAGTAATAGATTTTGCATACCCTTCATCACCCTTTAACTTTCCTTCTACCATACCTAGGTCTTCCTTTAGGGATGTGAAGCAAGATGCAATCTTCAACATTACCAAAATTTCAAATTTTGAGAACTCCATATCTATTCTATTAACTTCACTAGTGTAAAAACCCTTTAAGTACCACTAATGATTATAGATAAATTTATGAATTATACTTACCTTTTTCTCCTAGAATATAGTATTGCTGATGGTTTTTGTGAATGCAAGACTAGGTACATACTTGCGACAGAGAAAATAAGGTCGACAAGAAAAGGTATGTAGACAATGATGATCGACTCATAAATACATGGAAGCTCACACATTGAATATCATGTAGATACATTAAGAGTGACTTGCATTATTGTGTGAGCCTTGTTTTGAGTGTTTGTTTGTTGTTTGATGGAAAATAATGCATGCATACATCCTTTATTGGCCATAAAAGTGTCAAGGACATGGAAGCCTTTATTTATTAAGTATTTGATGAATTGAAGATTGTTCATATGTTTAATAATGAATTTGTGAAGTAGAATATAATAATAATAATAATAATAATAATAATAATAATAATAGAAAATAAATGACAATATAAAAAATAAAAAAATTGTTCATATGCTTAATAATGAATATGTGAAGTGGATTATTATTATTATTATTATTATTATTATTATTAATGATGATGATGAAAATAAAAAAATAAAAATAAAAATAAAAATAAAATAATCTCTATGACTCTATTATACAACGATAAAGTGGATTGATATGGTAGTAGCAATCCGAATGCTTCATTTTAACGTTTTGCATGGAGAAGATTTATCTTACAGTGGAAGCTCTGGAATTTTTATTTTGGCATTGGGGATTTTGTATATATCTAGAAGGAGTCTCAATTAAAAGAAAATATAGCTTCAAATGTATTTTGCAGGTGTGCCTTCTATGCCCTACAATTAATTAATGGTTGTTGAAAATGGCTTGAATAATTATTGCAGTAGAGATTTTTTTTTTAAATTTTAAACTGAATTCTTTATTGAGACTGGATGTCGTAAACTGAATTCTTTATTAAGTCTGGATGCCGTAAAATAGACTGGTTTAAAATATTGTTGGAGTGCTTGTAGATGCTAAGTAGCAAAGATTAAATATTGTAATGCACAGGTTGAGGTAAAGTGGTCAAACATATTTCTTCGATGTAAACAAAATTGGTAGCACCTTCTTTAGTTGGTGATGAGTGAAGTTTATTAACAGTGGGAAACAACGAAAATGATTATGCAACTATTAACAAAGGAATCTTGAGAAATTTGAATCTGAAAAAAGAATCCGCAATAGTGTTTTCAATTTGACGAATTTACAAAGCAAGAGGGAGCGGACTAGATTTCACTTGCATTAAGACAAAAGGAAGTGCGGATTGGAATCTGCATGAATATGCAAAGACCCCAACATTCGACAAAGGTAGCAATCCGTTGTTTAATACATTGAAACAGATGTGGATTGGATTCAACTCAGTTTACATGCAAGATGGCCCAGATTTGAAATACGAATAAATTTGATGATGACATCACTTTGGCCAAGGAAATAGTGTGGAATAGAGTTTACACTATATTGCATGCGGATTTTATAACAAGGTTTAAAGTTGCGGACTTTACCAACTATTAGGGCAAATTTAATAATGCAACTTTATAATATTAAAATAACCTAAGGTTCATTCTGCATGAAAATACAAGGCAATGGAGTAGAATGCAAATAAATCAAATCCGCAAGATTTAACAAAGGAAATAATGCAGAATGGAGATGAAGCCTTCTACCATGATATTTACAAGGTTTTCAAGCGAAATGGAGGAAATAAAGAGGTAAACTTTGCTAAGTTATAAACCATACACATAGAGCAAAATAAATGCAAATATTAATTTATTGCTTAAAACAGGAAATACATCCACATACTTAGAATTGGAAATACATCCATAATCATATGCAACTGTGATAGTTTGTAGGATAAATACAATGCTTCTACTATGCTTCTCTGAGCTCTACTGCTTATTATACTCCACAACGCTACTGCATTCTTTTCTGCTTCTTCGTTACACTCTACTCTATTTTTTTTTCAACCATTCTAACCACATAAAAGAAACCTTGACAAATATATATAGCAAGAGAATCAAAGATGAGATAGGAAAAAACTCCACCAAATTTTGACATGCAATTAATACAAAATTAGGGTTTGCATCCAATCACCAAACTGACTGACAGTCTCAACTGCCAGTAATTAATTCGAATGAACAATATCTAGCGAGTTGGTCGATTTGCCAGAGGTGTCAAATCTGGTTTAATTTTCTAACATCCTCCTTTAAACTAGATTTTAGAAAAACTTTGACACCAAGCTTCTCCTTTAACCTTTTTAAGTCATCCTCCTTCAAAGGTTTTGTGAATATATTTGAAGGTACTCCTTGAACCTACCAAAAAGTAATTCAATTTCATTAAATTTCACTAGCTCTTTGATGAAATGGTACCAGATGTCAATATGCTTTTTTTGGCCATGGAAAACTGGATCCTTGGATAGTGCTATGGCAAAATTTTTGTCACAAAATATGGTTGTTGTTTCT
This sequence comes from Wollemia nobilis, assembly GCA_028583015.1. Taxonomy (NCBI): domain Eukaryota; kingdom Viridiplantae; phylum Streptophyta; class Pinopsida; order Araucariales; family Araucariaceae; genus Wollemia; species Wollemia nobilis. Next base: position 2,097,930 of record JAQPPZ010000159.1, read on the forward strand.
GACGGATGATTCAGTTCACTTAGAACTCTTCTCAGCCAAACTACCTGGCATGCGGCTGAGGTGGCAGCAACATACTCTGCCTATGTAGTGGATTGTGCAACAATTAGTTGTTTATTCGAGGACCAAGAAACAACTCCATATTTGAGATGGAATATGTATCCATAAGTACTCTTTTGATCATCTATGCTTCTATACCAATCGCTATCTGTGTAGACAATCATTTCAAGTTGGTCTTTTATGGCATAGTGGATTCCATGGTTCCTCGTTCCATTGACATACCAGAAAATTCTCTTGCCTGATTTCCAGTGAGTGTCCTTGTGTGATTCCATGAACCTACTGATTAAACTCACTATAAACATCAAATATTGCATGGTTACAGTCAAATACATTAGGCTTCCAACTAACATTTTATAGAGTTGGATCAACATTTCTACTATTATCAATTTTACTCAACTTCAGACCTGTGGCAACCGGAGTGATGGCAGGTTTATTGTCCTCCATATTAAAAATCTTCAAGTCATCCTTGGCATACTTGCCATGAGATATGAATATGTCATCCGTAGATTGGTTAACTTCAATGCCAAGAAAATACTTCATTAGTCCCAAGTTTGTCATTTCAAACTCCTTCATGGCTACTCTGAACTGATCAAATAACATGTTGCTATTTCTAGTATATATCAGATCATCTAAATACAAGTATATGATTATCATATCCCCCTCTAAATTTGTTTTCATATATAAAGTATGCTCATATGGGCATTTAATAAACCCATTCTCCTGAAAGTAAGCATCTATTCTGTTGCACCAAGCTCTAGATGCTTGCTTCAACCCATACAGAGCTTTCTTCAATTTTAGAACCTTGCCTTATTGCCCTTTCGTATCATAACTGAGTGGCTGGTCTATGTAGACTTCTTCTTCTAGTACTCCATTCAAGAAGGTTGACTTGACATCCATCTAGTAAAAATTCTAGCCCTTCTGAGATACCAATGCTAGGATCATTATGACTATGTCAAGTCAGGCTATAGGTGCATAAAATTCATGGTAATCAATACCTAACTTCTACTTGTAGCCTTTTGCCACCAGTATGGCCTTATTCTTATCGACTTCTCCTTGGTAATTAAACTTTGTTTTATATACCCATTTGACTCTAATGGTCTTCTTACTAGCTGAAAGATCCATTAACTCCTAGGTTTGATTTTTCTCTATTGCTAATATCTCATCATCCATATAATTCACCCATTTATTATTCTAAATTGATTCTTCAAAAGTAATTGGATCACACTCAAAAAATAAAGCAAAATCAGAATGTTCTTCATCAGTTTCATTTCTAGTTACCTCATAGATATCTTTCAAACTTCTTTTCTTTGATGGTGTCTTCAAATTTGAGATCCTTTTTACAAGTGAAAGTGATCGAGATGATGAGGTTGTGTTGTTGTTAGCATCACTGTTATTTTTTTGTGCTATAGGAGTATGCACTTTGTCTTCTTCCAAATCCATAGATTCAATAATAGTTGGCTCTGGATGACCAATCTTTGACTTCCAGTTCCATGCTTCATCCTCCAGGAACTTCACATATCTACCGATGATAAGCTTATTAGTTATAGGATTATACAACCTATAAGCTTTTGTTTGTTCACTGTATCCATTGAAGATACATTTCTCCGCTTTATCATCCAGCTTCTTCCTCTTCTCATATGGGATGTGTGCATATGAAATGCACCTAAAAACTCTTAAATGATCCACTCTTGGTTTTTGAATGCTCCAAGCCTCTTAAGGAATTTAGTCCTTCACACTCTTAGTGGGACATCTATTTAGCAGATAAACTACACAAGCTACAACTTCTGCCCAAAACTCATGTGGTAGTCCTTTTTCCTTCAGCATACTTCGTGCCATATCCATAATGGTTATGTTCTTCCTCTCTGCAACACCATTCTATTGTGGTGTGTATCTGGCAATGAACTGCCTATGAATTCCATATTGCTTGTAAAAGTTATGAAATTCATTGGAGACATACTCACCTCCTCCATATGTTCTAAGAGTCTTCACAAAATAAACGATCTATTTTTCAACCAAAGCCTTGAACTCTTTGAATTTTTCAAATGCTTCTGACTTTTGCTTGATGGGATAAACCCATGTCCTTCGACTGAAGTCATCTATGAAAGTAACAAAATATTTATTTCTAGAAAATGTGTTGGTCTGCATTGGACCACGATATCTGAGTGCACCAGATCCAATGGTTGTGAAGCTCTCCAAGACTGCCTTATAGAAAATGCATCCTTATGCTACTTTCCAACTAAGCAACCTTCACAAACTTGATTTGGTTGCTCTATGAGGGGTAAAACCTTCACCATTTGCTTCTTGTGCATAAAGTTCAGGCATTAAAACTCAGGTGACTGAATCTGATATGCCACAACCAGGTAGCATCCTTCACCACTGCACTCAATGACATTAGCACTTCATTATGAATCTGTAGAGGTAACATTTTGTTCTTAGTCATGGACACTGTTGTAATTTTCCCATACTCTTTATTTGATGGTACATGCTCCATATTTAAATTGAATAGTGTGTCTCTTCTGCACAAGCTATCCAATGCTCAAAAAAATGTGCTTCAACCCAAGAACATAATACACATCATAGATCTGCTTCCTTTCATCATGCCTAGTTGAGATAATAATATTTCATTTTCCTTTGATAGGAACGTTGTTGTTCCCCATTTTTACCTCAGATTGGACTATTTCATCCAATTGTGAGAACATATCTCTATTCCTCACCATGTGGTTGTTGCATCCACTATCCAAATACCAGGTGTTCTTTTGGATCTCCTCCTTAGTATTGCAAGTCAACAACATATTCCCACATGCATCTTTGCACTCTGCAGTTCTAGCTTCATTTGTGTCGTGGGCTTGTTGTTTGTTATACTTGGTCATCTTCTTTCTACACTCAGAAATGTAATGACCAAATTTATTGTAGTAATAGTATTTGATCTTTGACTTGTCAAACTTTTGATTAGATCCAGATTACTGATTTCTACCATTATCTCTTCCTCCTTCCTGATGGAAGTTGCAACTATTATCTCCTTCACCGGAGTTGGACCTTCCTCCTTGCTTATTACCTCTTCCACGCTTGCCTCTATTACTCCGTCCTCTTCCTCCTTGAGAACATGAGGCACTTTGCTGGGATTCATCTCTTATGCCATTATCTCAGAATGAGATCTGCATTTTGAATACTTGCTCTAAAGAGGATTGAGATGATCGACTCAGCCTCTGCTCATGTGTCTACAGAGAATCCATGAGCTCATCTACATAGAGGGTTTTCAAATCCCTCGATTCTTCTATTGATATTACAACTAAGTGAAACCTTGTTGGCAGGTTTCTTAGAATATTCTCCACAATTATTGGGTTATCCACAATATCCCCATTCAAACTCATCTAGTTGATGACATCTAATGTTTGGGTGAATAAATCGCCCATGGACTCTGATTCGCTCATCTGTAGATTCTCGAACTCCCTTCTCAATATCTGTAGCTTCACCAAATTCATCTTTTTGGTGCCCTGATAAGAGCTGGCAAGTATTTCCCAAGCTTGCTTTGCTTTGGTTGCTGCTGCAATCCATGGGAAAATTGTCTCTTCAATTGCCTACATTATATAAAATAATGCCTTCTGGTATTTCTTGTGATTCTCCTTCAGCAAATCTGAATCCATTTGGAAAAGTGTAGCCAATTTTATTGCATATGTTGGTTCTACATAACCAGTCTCAACCAAGTCCCATAGCTCCTAAGAACCAAAACAAAATTTCATTTGAATGCTCTAGTAATTGTAATTCTTGCCACTGAATCATGGGATCTGCAATTACAACGAGTTGTTTTCGAAAGCCATTGCTTCTATTTTCCATGGGAGGGTTCAAGCTATGATACCCATTTGAAATTTATTAACATTGGGTAGCAACGAAAATGATTCTGCAACTATTAACAAAGGAAGTTTGCAAAATTTGAATCCGAAAAAGAATCTGCAATAGTGTTTTCAATCTAAAAATTTTACAAAGCAAGAGGGAGCATACTGGATTTCGCTTGCATTAAGACAGAAGGAAGTGTGGATTGGAATCCGCATGAATATGCAAAGACCCTAATATTCGAAAAAGGCAGCAATCCACTCTTTAATACATTGAAACAGACACGAATTGGATTACACTCAGTTTACACGCAAGATGGCCCGAATTTGAAATCCACATAAATTTGACGATGACGTCACTTGGTCCAAGGAAATAGTGTCGAATAGAGTTTACAATATATTGCATGCAAATTTTATAACAAGGTTTAAAATTGTGGACTTTACCAACTATTAGGGCAAATTTAATAATGCAACATTATAACATTAAAATAACCTAAGGTTCATTTCGCATGAAAATACAAGGTAATGGAGCGGAATGCAAATAAATCAAATCCACAAAACTTAACAAAGGAAATAATGCGAAATGGATACGGAGCCTTCTATCGTGAGATTTATAGGGTAAACTTTGCTAAGTTATAAACCATACACAGAGAGCAAAATATATGCAAATATTAATATATTTCTTAAAGCAGGAAATACATCCACATACTTAGAATTGGAAATACATCCACAATCATTTGTAACTGTGATAGTCTGCAGAATAAATACAATGCTTCTATTGTGCTTCTCTGAGCTCTGCTTCTCCTTTTGCTCCACGACATTGCTGCGTTCTTTTCTGCTTCTTCGCTATGCTCTGCTCTACTTTTTTTTTTCAATCATTCTAACCACATAAAAGAAACCTTGACAAAGATATATAGCAAGAGACTCAAAGATGAGACGGGATACAAACTCCACCAAATTCTGACATGCAATTAATACAAAATTAGGGTTTACATCCAATTGCCAAATTGACTGACAGTCTCAACTACCAGTAATTAAGTCAAAAAATTGACTGACAGTCTCAACTACAAGTAATTAATTCGACTGAACAGGATCAGATGAGTTGATCGATTTGCCAAAGTTGTCAAATTTGGTTTAATTTTCTAATAATGAGATGTTCGTATATGCGTGATACTGGAAATGCTTGTTTCTTTTAAAAGTTAATTAGGAATGATTGACTAGTGATTAATCTGTTCCTTTCTCGAGTTATGAGTTGGATATGCAAATTAGATGAATGGCACTCTCAAGTGTACCTATGCAATATTGCACCTACGAAAATAATATTCGTCTGCATAGAATCAAATGCTACTATGGTAATAATAGGCCTGGTTTTATGTCAAGTTTGGCATGGCAATGAATGAATAAATGTGTGACTGTTTTTTTTCTTGTGTGATATACATCTTGGATGGTTGGGCATGTTTGTGTATGATAAAATTTGCATGTAGAGACCATAAAAATGGGCATGTTATATTATTGTGAGCTTGATCCGTTCTCTTTGCACATGCAAGTACAAAATATCAGTTAAGTTGTAAAAAAAATCTCATCAGTAGTGAGATGATAGTTGCATGTCCTCGGGCGGCGTCAATGGAAGTTCCAGTTCAGTAACAATAGTGAGGTTTCAAAAGAGGCCGTTCTAGGGGTTGCATGATGAACACACGACATGCATTAATAGTGAGTATTTTGTTAATGGAAACTGAAGTTACACCTTTTTATAGGTAGAATCAAGGATACAAAATGTATTATTAGATTATACAGTGGTATGGAAACATTGCAATTGATACGTATGCATATATCAAGTTTATCCATGTGCTTGTCATTTATTTTTTTTGTTTTTTTAGTAATACTTTTTATATACATCCACAGTGGGGATTAAACTCTAATCACATCATCGATACTGCAATTGACGTCCTTACCTTAATTTCTTTTAATAAATTTTTTATTATGTTTTCAAGTTAGAAAAACCAATAAATTTTGATTCAAGAAAGAATAATAAAATTATGGTCTCATTTATCTTGATATAGACATAGTGTTGTGTGATGAAACTGAACAAATATGAATTATATGGTCTTTGATACCGAACTTCTAAAATAGTTTAAAAATAACAACGATAATGTGAATAGTCTTCTTCAGCGACGCATGTTCCCGAGGAAGGAAATGAGTAAGTTTAATATTTTATTTTCCATTTAGCAGGCTGTTAGAAGTTCCACTGTTATACTCAACTAGGAATCAGTTTGTAGCGCTGTAGCAAAAAAAAAGAAACATTAAAACTTTGTAGCGAAGAGCTTATTCAGTTAAGGGTGAATTAAAAATGCGCAGTCATTATAATTTGTTGTCATATCCCTTAAGAAGTGTGTAATTTGACCAATCGATTATCAGAGGAAACGAAAAATACGTTCCCCAAGAAAAAAAAATTATTCCATAAATTTATTTATATCCATATATGGTAGTAAAGCAACCGAGATGCAATGTATCTGGGCATAGTTGGTTGGAAAGAGAAAGATTTCCCTAGAACTCTAGTTGAGATTTCCCCACAACTCTAGTTGTTACCTAATGTCGGCAGTAACCCTGTCGCTAACCCTGGATAGTAAGTGGATAGTAAGTGGTACTACTTTGTTCGATAGGATAACTATAAATCGGATAAGCCCGAGGAAGGGGAAGAATATGGTTTTAGAATAAACAAATGTTTATTTTGTTTAATATTGTGACTAGTGAATAAATATTTGTGGAGAATGATAAATGAAATAATGACTCTGCCTAAGTATACGTATTGTAATTTGAAGCATGTTTATCGTTGAAATGGATGTTTCTCTTCGAACCCTTTTACATGTTAATACTTTAGGGTGTGCTAAGTCGTTATTGATGCGGCGGTTGAGTATTTGTGAATAGTTCAGTTCTACAGGGTTCTAATATTGTGATTAATGATAGTAGTTTGACTATTAGAAAAATTATAAATAATCCTTATTAGAAAAGATGTTGTAGTTTTATAAAGCAAAATATGACAATGGTAAAAGAAACATTATTTTTCCGCACAAAATTTAACCACCATGAGATTTATTAGAAAAATTATAAATAATCCTTATTAGAAAAGATGTAGTTTTATAAAGCAAAATAAAACAATGGTAAAAGAAACATTATTTTTACTTATCTAAAAGCCTCAGCACAAAATTTAACCACCATGAAATTTATGTGTGACATATATAATGGAATATTATAATATTTTTGAATGGATAAAAGGCCCATTTAGAGGGTGAATGTTTCTTTTTATGCGTAGCCAATGACCTTATGCGGGAGAGATATACTATGCATAAAATCCTCTGTTTGACTTAAATGTAGTCAATGAAAGACGTGGCTTTACTTTAGGAATAAACCCATGCAGTTGTCTTATAAGTGTTGATCAACGTTTAAGTATGTATTTCTTTATTTTGGTGTGAGTGTTTAATTAGGAAGGCTAAACCCGATAGCAGTTTGACCCTTCCAAAGCGATTATAAAATGACATGGAAATTCATCCATATGCAAGCATTAAAATATAGGGATGTCAAGAAAGTAGGATAGTATTCCCTATTGATTAGAACGTCGAAGCTTGATATAGTAAATCAAATTAGTAAAAGAAGATTAATTTTCCTTTGAAGTTATTTAACTCTTGGGTAAGCAAGAGATAAGCTAATTTAGGAGCTTTAATAAGGTTAAGTTATGTTGCCTATTGATATTTTGATAACTTAAAGAAGTAAACCCATAGATATTCATGATATGGTAATTTCTAGGTAGAAGGATTAAAGGGATTAGTCAGTGAAAGGCAAGACCAATTAAATAAGGTAGATTTGTATACCAAACATGAAAATTATGTTTTCAAACTATAATTTAAACAAACTTTATTAACTTCTTGTCATATCATCGTGAAGGATGAATATTGGCAAACACCCAATAACATTGAGATGCGGGTATGCATACAATGTGGTTTGAGAATGACTATATTATGATAGAACAGGTTGGAACAAGTGACCTTGTCAAAACTAGTAACGAGGGGCAGTATGGGATGCTTCCTCTAGGTTGTTACCTAGAAAGTACAATGATAGGTCCATGAACTACTAAACTATAAGTGGAATATAATATCCAAAAGAAACTAGTCTAGCCATGACATTTGGTATAGGATAAATTGTTGTGAGTCACGAATAGTCAATGTTACTAAGTCTAGTGTTAGGGTAATGACACAACTCTAGCTAAATCTAGGAAAAAGAACAATCGGATAGACACTAGGTATATGTATGCTAACCCCTTGCATACCAAATCTAGAACAAGTCGATCTGATTAGATCAAGGTTCATCATGCTAAGGGATGGGGAGAGTATGCATCCATCCTCTAGGAGTTATGGACCCTTGAGGATAACCTTAGTTGTGGATCAACATTCATGTTGGAATAAGAGGAAGACAAATGAGAAAGTTGGATCCACAAAATAGCACCTCTACTGGATTTGATCAATCTCGTCCATTTAGGTGATATGCCTTGTACTAATTGAATATTACATTACTTGAATTGTTGGATGATCATTAAATACTATGAACATAAAAAAAACCTTTCAAACTGCTTGAGTTAAATTATGTGGTCCAACCAAGTTAGTAGACTTATTTTGCATTAATGACCTAGAATATATGATACAACCAAGTGAGTAGACTTGGGTTGTTACAACTAGCATTTACTTTTCCATAGAGATCCTTCAATGTTGTCTATATCTAAATAGAATTAATATTTTATCTTACATGGAAAAATACATTTGATTACGCTAACATGAAAAATAGAATTAAGTGTTTTCTCTTTTTTAGCAATTTCATGATCATTAAGACCACCTTTTGCTTCATCATTAATGATAAACAAGACATTCTTTGAACTAACTAGTTGCTATAATTTTCCCTATTAAGATGAGTAACATAAACCAAAGGATGGATTTCACACAAAATTATAATAGGTCCATAAACTGATATCACCATTACATGGAGATAAAAAATATTGGTATTAGAGCAAGATGACCCCCAACATGATTAGCAACACCCTTGTGACAATGGGGGTGATATTGCTTTTTAGTGTTTCATTGTGATGAGTTGCTTTGAGGAATGCCTAAGTCATTTCCTTGACATTTGTTCTTAGGGTTCATAGAGACTCATGCCGAAACATGATAGAGGTATTCTTATCGAAGAGCATGACATAGGAGTAGTTTTTTCTCACATATGTCCTTGCAGACTATGTAAAACCATTATTATATTATTTGATAAATATATTGAACCTCATAGGATGTTGAAAGAACATAAAAAATAAAATATGAAGGTGAAGCACAAAGAGTCTCTTGAGACATATAAGAAAACTTGTATGTGTTAATATATGTACAAATTTGAGGAATCTTAGTGTGAAATAAAATTCTATAATTGAGGAATTTTAGTGTGAAATAAAATTCTATAATTCATTCTCTATTAGTAGTATTAGAGATTGATATCATTGCTCTATAGTAATACTTATATCTGCATTTTTTCTCTGTTATATATCTAGGTGCTACTTGTATGGTTAATTGAATGAAGGCAACATATCCTGACATACTCATTTCAACAATCCTAGCCTAAAGAATTCTTGCATATTGAAACTATTTTCTAGGGAGATGTGTGCAAAGGCCATCGAAGTGAGGTGTTTTTTTAAGTAAGCTAGAATACAACCTTTCTAGTGGATGGTGTGACACCTCAATATTTTGAATTCACCTGAGGCAAGTTCCAATTTTTGATGAGAGGGAATTTCCAAAGAGTCATTTTCTACTAGAAATAAATTAATTTTTTCTTAGCCATTTAGGAGCTATAAATAAATTCCTTGTCATATTAATCACTCAAGAGCTGAGTTTGAGGCAACGTAGTGATGTATTGTGAGAAAGTCTCAGGGGACAAGGGAGAGATCCATATTATTTTAAAATAATAATGTAGACACTTTTTTTATGGATTCTCTAACACATCTAGACTCCTACTATCATATCCCTTGCATACCCAACTATCATGTGTCAATTCCAGAGAAAGTAAAGATAATAACTAGTTTTGTTTCTTATGAAAGCTTAGATTTCTAGTTAACATGCAGACCACTGAGATAGAGACATGCAAAAGGAAGGTTGTAGCATTTTTTTAGAGTTTAAGGTGATATGATTTCATGTTTATAGTTGTATTGTCACAATGCATTGATGGCTAGCACAAGGTGACTTGGATGCTTTGCAATAAGAGGTCATAGCTTCAATCCTTCTCTCTATTCTTTTATGTAGAATTAATCAAAAGGACCATTTTTTTAAAGGGGTTAAGGGAAGTATTTATTTTATTTATACGCTTGAAGTGTTAAATGGGAGAGTTGGATAGTTGAAACAAAGTGTGAATGTCAAATTATTATGTCTTGGTATTTTTTATGTTTAAGGGTGAAAATAATCATGGTTGTAATTAGTCAAAGGTCAAGAGATAGTCAAAATTCAAAAATATTGGTGAAGAGTTATTGTATCTTGGATGTCAAAATTTTGTAATTTATTAAAAAAAAAAATTTACAAAAGGATTTGCCTATGGTCAAAAAAAACTTATATATATATATATATATATATATATATATATATATATATATATATATATACACACACCCTTAAACACACACACACTATATATATATATATATATATATATACTTTATTACTTTTTTTAATAATTAACTTAAATATAAGTGGAAAGTATCAATCATGAATCAAAAATTACTTTTAATTAAAATAAAATGACAACTTGAAACGATAAGTTTTTGACAACCACATTAAAAATAGGTTAAAATTTAAATATTTATAAAGAAACTATTATCCAAAACATTTAAAATCAATAATTAATAATTATTGCCTATAATAATAATAATTATATTAATTTTATCTTACTTATTACCTAGATATATATAACAAAATCAATTCAAATTATTTAATTTTTAAGTTAATATATCAAACATTTTTTTTTTTTTTAAGAAAAAAATCACCCTACATAAAAATGATTAAGAAACAATTAATAATTACAAACTAGGTTGTGAAAACTAAAAATTCTTATTTGACTCATTCACTAAATCTATAAAACAAAATCACTTCAAATTATTTACTTTTAATTTATTAAATCGTACAATTACAAAAACACTAAGCAAATAGATAAGATATACACTTGTATTTTTCAAAAATCAGATAGGACAACCTCCAAATAACCATGAAGACATGCAAACATATATAGATATTCACACAACACCTTGTAATTCTATTTCATGCAATTTACATAAATTATCCAAAATTTTCAGGATATCAATAGCATCCATACATGATGCAAAGCATATATCCAAACATAAAAATTTAGGAACAATCATTCAAGCTAGCTATTACATCATCCATGTGGGAAAAAAAATATCATTTACGTTTAATTTGCATGCACATAAAATCATGTAGTCCTTCACTTAAATGAAGCAATCATTTAGGCTAGCCATAACATTTTTTATGTACATAAAACATCAACCTTTTCCATTTCATTTCCATGCATGGCAAGATAGGTAATCATTCAACACAAATGTAAATTCCCTTCTTTTTCTTTGAACATAAAAACTAAAAGCAAATAAAGGTATTATCATCAACATTCTACCTAGATATCTTCGTGATACCTTTCACTTCCAGAAGATATCCAAAAATCCTAGAAAACTCCCTTTTGCATTTTCCAAATGCACTATTTTTTTCTTTGTCCCCGAATTTCCCTTCTTATTCTCCTTATTTCATTTTTCTCCTCAAATTTCTCTTGAAGTTGGTTCCATCCAATCACGGACTTCCACTACTCCAGCAACTACATTTTCATTTTAATGCTTCTCCTTTCACATTGGTTTCGGTTATGGGACATTTGAGTTCATAATGACACTATATGCTTTGTTCTATTAAGTCAACCACTACATCACACCATGTTCACTCATCCCATGGTGAAAGATACACTTCTCTTTGGTTTATGTACTTTCTTTCAATTTGATTATTGCTCATAACATTTATGCAAAACATTCACCCAAATTTAACATAATGGATGTTCACATTAACAAACTCACAATCACATTTCTTTGACCATGCATATATTTTTTAATTGCATTCATATTCTAATATTTTCTTTTTCTTCTAGTTTAAACTATATGCATAATCAAATAAACAATGGATCCCATCATCATCCCACATAAATAAATAAATCAAACAACAAAAAACCACACATGCAAACCAATCAATCATGGAATATACATGATATGCAAGTATGCAAGTGTCCATGTACTCACCGTCCAAATAATCACTTCGCTTCCAACTTTTGCCATCAACTTGCTTCTCTTTATTGATAACGTGAATCTGGTCTTGCACTTATAGAAACTATCAACAATACCACAATTCACAAGAAAAAGCAGATCTAATATCAATTTTGCTTATTAGCTAATATCCGTGTAAGGAGGGTCATTACAGAGACAATGCAATGATGTCTTGTGAGAAAGTCTAAGGGACAAAGGGAAGGATCCATAATTTTTAAAAAATAATAAACCAAACATTATTTTTTTTTGATGGATTCTCTAACGCAGATATGCTCCTACTATCAAATACCTTGCATACCCAACTATCATGTGTCATTCCAAAGAAATTAAATAAAATAACTGGTTTTCTTCCTTGTGAAATCTCGGAGTTCCATTTAACATGCAAACAACTGAGATAGAGACACGCAAAAGAAAGGTTTTAGCAATTTTTTAGAGTTGAAGGTGATATGCTTTCATGTTTATAGTATTATCGTCACAATGCCTTGATGGCTAGAACAAGGTGACTTGGATGCTTTGCAATAAGAGATCATAGCTTCAATCCTCTTTGCTCTCTATTTTTTATGTAGAAATTATTAAAAGGATCATTTTCTTAAAAGGGTTACAAGAAGTATTTATTTTATTTATATGATTGAAGTGTTAAATGGGCGAGTTGGCTAGTTGAAACAAAGTATATATTTTTTAAAGCAAAGATCAAGCGATCAAAACCCACCAAAACATTTAAAAAATAAATAAAAAAAGAAGAAAAGAAAGAAGAAATATTATAGTTTTCAAGAAGGCTTATCAAAACCATAGAGGTTCAATGATGGGTTATGAATGTGATGTTTTTTACTCAAATATCTTAAGAGGGCATATCAAAACCACATAGGTCCAATGATGTGTTGTAAATGTCAAGTTATTATATCTTAGTGTTTTTTTTATGTTTAAGGGTGAAAAGAGTCATGGTTGTAATTAGTCAAAGGTCAAGATATAGTCAAAAGTCAAAAATATTGGTGAAGAGTTATTATATCTTGGATGTCAAAATATTTGTAATTAAATTTTTTTTTTAAACTAATTTTATTAATTTTTTAAATAATTAATTTAGATATAAGTTGAAAGTATCAATCATGAATCAATAGTAACTTTTAATTAAAATAAAATAATAATTTGAAATGCTGATATTTTGACAATCACATTAAAAATAGATTAAAACTTAAATATTTATAAATAAAATATTTAAAATCAATAATTAATAATTACTACCTAAAATATTACTAATAATAAAAATCTTATCTTACTTATTACCTAGAATTATATAACAAAATGATTTCAAATTATTTAATTTTTAAATTAATATATCAAACATTTTTAATTTTTTAAGAACTAAATCACCCTATATAAAAATGATTAAAAACAAATAATAATTACAAGCTAGATTCTGAAAACTAAAAAATTCTTATTTGACTCATTCACTAAATCTATGAAACAAAATCACTTCAAATTATTTACTTTTTAATTTATTAAATATTACAATTTAAAAAAAACATTAAACAAATAGATAAGATATATACTTTGTATTTTTCAAAAATCAGACATGAAAACTTCCATGCAATCAATTTGAAATATATACATGCACATAAATAACTCTATTTCCAAACAAAGAGGTCTTTGAACTTCTAATGTCAAAAATACACTTGTGCTAAATTCTCATCCTATGCAATCAACTTCCCTTTTAAGTTAACGAGTGTTGGTAGACAATGAGAATGTTGAATATACTACATTCCATTCACTGAGACAACACCGTACAACAATCTGTTTCATGGTTCTAAAGTTGAAAGTCCAATACATGTTTTCTGCGCAGAAGAAGAGCGGCATCCATTTTTTTTTCTTAACAAATTGGTAATTAAGGTCGAACCAAGTATGTCATTTCAAATAAATAACTTGTAGAAAGAAAAAATAACAATTTATTTGAAAATCTTTACATTAATTAAAATTTAAAAGTGCAGTGAATGTTCAATGTGTAATAGGTATTATAGTGGAAGAGAAGAGTAGTCGTTCTTTTCCTTTAAACAATCAAAATATAATCTGTATAAACATGGCAACAGACTTTTGTTTAGAACTAATTTAGTTAAGTTTTGGTGTTCTTAAAAAAAAAAGCACTAATGAATCCTATAGTTTAAAAAAAAAAAAAAAAAAAACTATGCAAAAGATTCCTTCAGAATTTGTTCTTTTTGCTGTATGCTGTATTAAATACAGCATTTGAAGAAAGAAATAGATAACTTTTTCTTTTGTATAACATCTCTTCATTTTTGAACATTTATCAATTTTTAAATGCCCCTAGCTTCCCGGAGGGGATTTTCTGGGTTCGTGTTTCTTCTTCGAGTTCTACGTACAGTATTCAGAGTTTAAATGTACAGATTAGGCATAAGCTCAATAGGATCCTAGCTTTTTTGATCTTTAATAAATGTTGTTATCCTGAAACTCCTTCAATTTTTGATTTTTTATTTAAAAAATAAAAACTTTTAAACTTTTTAATTAAAAAAAGAACAGAACATAAACAACAATTGAAATTTTATTCTTCAATTTTAAATCACCCAGCTAACCCATTTATCATATACTGATCCTATCACTGCATATTTTCATACTATTAAAAAAGAACCCCATAGACACATGAGAGTTCACTTATCCTTCCAATATTCCCATGCTGGATGGAGTTTTCCAAATAGAAAAGAAACTGACTCATCAGTCAGAAACAACTCACAAGAAAATATCTGGAGAAAATATCAGGTCCTAAGAAGGTTGGAAGAAGATTATTCTTATAGTTGAAGAAAGCTAATTTTTCTCATTTTCCAACTTCCAACCCTCCCTTTCCATGAACTCAAACAAACCAGAGTTTGATTTCCACTGTGCTGATTGAAGTTGAACATCTCTGTATCCTTGCCACCATGTCATGAAGCTACTCTGCTCCAGGAAAATCTCTGCAGAAATACTTCGATCTTTGATCATCTTCCACACATAGTCTTCAAACCTTTCAAGGTTCTCCTTGGATTGGGCATGATGGAGATATTCTAAGTCTTTACAGGCGTCTTCTAGGTAAGCCCAAAAACAGGAGTCCTCAGTTAAGGAGGCATACTTTGTGCGGGAATTTTATTATATCTACCTCTGCGAGTTTTGTTTTTTTCATTCAACCATTTCTCAAGAACTATGTGACGGCGGGGTCTAACACCTTCTGAGAGATAGCTCTTATTGTCCTTCCTTGTGCGATAGTAATGTGCAATGTCCAGAGGCTCTACAAGTTTTCTGTATGCATTGCCCGCGTTGATCCATTTGTTTTGGGATTGGAAGTTACTGGGCAATTCGTGCTTCTCCACCTTGTCAATAATGTCATCCCAGAATTGTGCGAGAGTTTTCCTCAGGGTATTTGCGTGCAGATCTTTTCTGTTACTTTGGTTTCTAAAACCATCGTAGTAGCAAATGCCTTCGCGTTCATACATCCTTTTGTACCATTCCAGCTGTGCCAAAATGGATAGATTTTTGCTCAACTGATCATTTAATTCTGCAGTGTTCATGTCATACTTTTTCTTCACCTCCCCAGCTTTTATGAGGGCAAGACGTGCATGATCATTCTGTTTAAAATCAAAGAGAACAGAACAGGTATTAAAGTGGAACAAAATTCCGGAGACAGAATTCAAAGGATGCATGAAACGATGCACCTACCATAGATAGCTGAATAAAAGGTAAATGACAATAATCAAAGTACTGGTGCTTATCCATATGCGGCAGATCCCCCAGAATTTTGATTTTGATAGGACAAGACTTGGGGAACAAAGGCCACCTCGTACTTATTAGGCGCCCATATTCATATGCTGGCTTTAAGGGGAGAGAGAGAGGGAGTAGCTAGTAATTACATCAAATCACTGGGTAATCACTGATCACCCGTTGCACTAAACGGTAAAGCTTAATAGAATCAATGTTTGTGCATTGAATTCAGTACTTATCTAACCGTGCCTACATTGACCTGTGGTAGAATTTCATCCCACATTAATACCTCCTCATCTCTCTGGAGGTCATATCTAAATTTTCATCTAAAGGGGCCTGACAGCAAATTTCTTTATTTTCCTGTGACATATGGTTCAACTTTGTCTAATTTTCTCACTAGAAAAATAAATCTTCAAGTGTTCACTTGGCAAAGACTCAGACTAATACTCAGAAAGACTGGATAAACTCTGTTCAAAATTCAGCTATGTTTGGGAGGGAAAAAAAAAATTAATAAAAACATATTAATTGTTCATATCAAAGTCTTAAAAAATGTAATTGTCATATATATATATATATATATATATATATATATATATATATATATATAGTATAGGGTCTCCAGTGAATAAAATAAAAAATTTGGTAATGAGACTACCTGAACACCAACACCCATTGCTTCCAATTGCAGTTCTATCCCCATCTCAAAGGACGAGTCTGAGAGGGGGTTTTGAATTCTCCTTGTATTAAATAAGTCTTCTGTGATATGTTTCAGCATATCACCATAACCTGTGTGTTCTGAAATACAGGCGCCTGCAATTTCATCAAAAGCCTCTCCTTCTTTGATTTGCATAGTGAAATGTAGCATCTTCAAGACAGCTTGAGAGTCCTCGATACAAGTTGCACCATAGCTTGAACAAAACATATAAGTACCAAAGGGTGTATATGGGCTTCTAAGACCAGATTCTCCTGCATAATTGTTTGCTATTGTCGAAGTGCACTGCAGGACACTCTTAAGAAGAGTCTTGCAAGCCTCTTGAATATAAGGTTGTGTTACATTCATGAAGTCCTTGCCCATCATACTCCCCCAGTAAGGCAAAACTGCATCCAAAGGCTCAGCAATTGATTCAAACTGTGCCAGGAGCATCCGAGGCACAATATCATGCTTGGAGACCACATGGCAAAATTTGCCTGACCAATCTTCACGGCCAATTGCTTCCATAAGTCTAACATTTCCCACCAAAGGAGAACCAAATGTAATGCAAAAAGGAGATATTTGTCTCGACCTCTGTTCCAGCAACCAGATTGTGGCCAAGGTTGCAACAGCACCTCCTATGGAATGACCCACAAATATAATGGCTTGTTCCCCTCTTTTCTTGGTAAAACGCTCCATCTGATGGAACAAACAAATAAACAGTGTCACTTCGAATTATAAAACTTGAATCACTATTAATTAAAAGAATCTAAAAGCAAAAACCGAATTTATTATCTTTATGTAATTCTTTGAGCAGAGCAACAGTAAACTTCTGGAATGTTCAAACGTTGGGAGCTATATTCCCTACTATTTAGTATGTTGATGCCTGTCTCAAACACCACCGATGAATTACTTTTACTTGCATTTGTATTTAAATAAACCAATTCTTTTCCCTTCCCTTTTTTAGACTGAAACTCCTCCTTTTTTTATTTTTGCCTTTTGGTTTTGCTTGGTAAAAGAAAATTTATAGAAAAAAACCTGCAAGTACCTTGTAAATTTACAGAAATTCTCAACATTATAGAGAAGAAGAATTACAATGTTTAAAAGTCAATTAATAAAACAGGCATAGGTGAGTGCAAAATATTAACATAGACAATAACTAAACTGTACTCGAACTTCAGAACAACATAAGTTTTTACCATTACCATTTGAGGAATAGCATCTGTCCTTCATTGATTTTCTAAATTTGCTAGACCAGGAACTGGAGTTCCTGAGTGGAAGATTGATGCCAAGCATCATATGTAACTCTTCTTTAATGCCTTTAAGTTTCATAAAGATAACAATTTTCGGACATATACCAGATATCTTTATCTCAATTTCAAGAGAAAAATTTTAATAAACAGGTGGAGTTGATAATGGATTGACAAAACTCAATTTACCATAGGCTTGACCAAAGGATCTAAATTTAAAAAGAGGTACAAAATTTGAACAACACACATAATTCATGAAAGTAAAAACTAAACCTGTGAATAGCTCTGATCCTTCAGAGGTATCATAAGCTAATCAAGCATGCTGTGTAGTATGGAACCCAAAATCCACCTTTCCCTTTTGTAGGAGTGTGTGTGGATGTACAATTGAAAAAGAACCTTAGGTGTTAGTTTGATCATTTAAATATCCCATAAATCAAAGACATCAACTTGCAAAGAAAATGGCACAAGTTCACAAGGGCAGCTAGGTTTGAGAAAATTACACGGGGAAAAGAATTAGATTTTAGGAATGTAATGACAGAGGCCTACAACATAGAGCTCATAAATTAATTACAGACTAACAGATCAGAGAAAAGGGTATATTTACCTTTTCTTTGAAATCTGATTTGTCTAGAATATGCTGGAACCGAGTGAGGGCTCCCTTGTGAACAAGGACCGGTCCTTCATCAGTACCCTTGAGGCACTCAGAGAAGACTCTGCTCTCATTCTGGGCATTGCACTCTCCATATTTGCCACCTCTGACAGCGAAATCTTCCACATAGAAGGCAGGAAAGGAAACATAGACAACACCCTCATACTCTTTTATAACAAAATTACCTGTGCTATTGGTGGAAGCACTGCATATTTCTTCCCAGGCCTTGGACAGGATGCCACAGGAGGCAAGAAAAGTTGCAAGCTCCAGGCCAACTGTGAACCTGCAATAGCAATTCTACACGTTAGCACCATGTGGGAAAAACCTCAAAAAAAACCAGCATAAATGCTTCAAATTTATGTTGTCCTTGAACGACCCAACAACAACAAGAAAAAATATTAATGTTTCCAGCAAATAAAATGTGAATTGGCAAGCTCATACTTACAGTGGGGTATTGGGGCCGTCTAGATCCATGGGCTAAAATTTGGTCTTGATCTTGCTTCAAATAATGGGTATTTGAGTTTTGGAGTAACGGGTGTTTAAGTTTTCAGCCAAAGCGACATTTTATAGGCGGTCTCTACTTTTCTTGAGCAGCAGCATCCAAGCAAAACAATGGAAGAAAAAGCTCGACAGCTTTGTAGTACAAGAAGGAGAGTAGAAAGTGAGAACGTCGTGTCAGACTTGGTCATTGTACATTATAAATGTATCTATCAAATTGCAGATGTTTCGACGTGTTTGAAGAAAAGTTGCGTACCAAAGTAAAACAAAACTAAAGGTTAAAAACTTTGAAATACAAGTGGAGTTTCCTACGTATGTATAATGTAAAATGGGTTCCCATCTGACAATGACTCCTCTATCTATAATGTACAATGTACACGAAAGAAAGAAAATAAATTAATGTAAAATGGGTTCCCATCCGACAACGACTCCAAGAAAATAAATAAATAAATAAAAGTGAAGATGACATATTTTTTAATTAATTTATTTATTTTATAAATAAATATTCATTCCTCATCCACACTTACCTATACTATACTTTGAATTTTGGATTTTTTATATCTTTGGAGTTTCCCAAGTACGAATAATATAAAATGGGTTCCTACAATGACTCCTCTATCTATAATGTACACGAAATCTATCTATAATGTACACGAAAGAAAATAAATAAATAAAAGTGAAGTTGGCATTTAACTCAAATAATTAGTTGTTTCCGTGTTCTCCAATCCTCCAAACTTTAGAATTCAAAGCATGGATTAGCACCAGAAAATTTTGGGATCTGAAATAAACATTTATGGAAATTGTTTAACTAGATTAACGATGTATGAGGCGCATGATATTTATGTTAGGGGTTTAAACTGGGTTTGCGTCTACCGGATGCACATTATAGCTTGGTCAATTCATTTGTTTTGGCACTCACATTAATCCATTACAGGCGACTTTCATTGGTCTTTATAATTTGAATTAATTATTTAAAAAAAAAAATATATTTTATTTAGAATTTAAAACAATATATTTTATAAGGATTTTCAAGTGATCCAAGCCATCACATCATATAAAATACAGAAAATTTACTAAGAAAATCTATGGATCATTTTGATAACAACTTCCATAGAATACAAGAACTCATGATAATCGGGTTCCTCCACTTTGAAATTATCTTTTCTGGTCCTCATGAATTAATTGATTAAGGAGTCTAGATTTCTCCTGATCAAGATCATTCCATCTATCAGCTTTTCAGTAAGGGAATTCTTCAGAAGCCCACTTTGCCAAACAATCAACCACTATATTCTATTCTCTTGGGAAATGAACAAAAGAGATTTTAACAAAATTCCCAACCAAGCTCAAAATTTGTTTTACCATTATACCCATAAACCAGGAAGCATCCTAAAAATGCTTGTTATTCAGAAGAGACACCATTATCATGGAATAAGATTCAAAAATAACACTTCTCCATCCTAAAGAAAAAGTTGTTTCCAACGCATGGAGAATTACCAACGCTTCCATATGATTATTCGAATGAATTCCTTTGTACACAAAGAAAAAGTGGTGGGCCACACCCTCACTATCACGACCAATTCCTCCTATACCAACATTACTTGCATTGCCCCTAGAAGAACCATTCATGTTTATTTTGATAACACCCCTATGGAGGGACTCCACTTCCCAGATATATTGACCTTCAACGATCCAATCCCCCTAACAGGGACTCTTTTTGCAACTGGTGATGATAAATAAATCTCCAATCTATTGATAATCTATCAATCGGATGAAGTAAGAGGAGAGCTCAGAACACACTTGGTCTCAATAGCCTCCTTAACCATCCTTTTGACTCTAAGCCATACCTGTAAGGCTCCAAGTTGACATCCCTGGACAATTCTTCGGTTGCGTTCCAACCAAATCTGCCAAAAGATGAAGGATGGACCTAAATCCCAAGTAGTTTGAAGACATGAAACAAAGGCAGGGGGTCTACCCAAGCTTTCCCAAAACTCAAAAATAGAAGTAGCATGGATTATGGGCCTTTTCTAGATCTGCCACCACAAGTTCCAAACCTCCAAGCAATATGAGCATTGGGAGAAAATATGGGGAATGGTTTCCTCATTCTTTCCACAAAGAAAACATAGTGAAGGACCCTAAAAACATCTTTTCTGAATATTAGACCAAGTTGAACATTTCTTCTAACATAGAAGCCAAAGAAAAAAATTACATTTGGGCCAACCAAACTTATTCCAAATCTTCTTCCACCAGGCAGACACAATCTCCTCTCTTCTCTGCATAATAAGGATTTGATAACCTAGAGCAATGGTGTATTTCTCTTTCAAATTATGGCCCCTAGCAAGAATATCAGAGTCTTCAACAGAACAACATAGTCTCTCAGCCAAAATAGAAGCTAGAGTGTCACGATCCTCAAGACAACCACCTTCTGGCCAGCCCTACGAATCCCATCAAGAGTGAGTAAAAGAACTAGCAAGAGGACTTTATCGCTTGAAGTCAACCACCTTAGACTATCCCGCATCAGAAAAAAATATCCTGAAGAATATGAAGGTGGGGGAAAGAAGAAAGCATAGGAGGATGATTATCCCAATAATATTCCCAAAATAAGACATTGTTTCTCCTATTAACAATCCAAAAGAGACCCTGATTAATAAGCATGGCACATTTGTTTAGTGTCCCAAACAATAGAACCTTTTCCCCTCAGCTCCAATCTTGGAATCTCATCAGCTTGAGCACCACCAAAATATTTGAGGCTAAGAATTTTAGCCCAAATTTTATCATGATTACTACACCACCTCCAATAGATTTTAATAGCCAAAGCGAGACTATTCAAATTCGATTATCTCAAACCAAGACCCCCCATATCTTTAGGAAAACATACAATATCCCAACTAACCAAGCTCCATTTATTACAGTCTAGTTTTCCTACCCATAAATTTTTTTTAGAAAGAGAATAAAATTCTTTGAGAAAGCACTTAGGAACAGCTAAGATAGAAAACCTGTAAATAGGTAAAGCATGAAGTATAGACTTTAAAAACATTAATCTACCAGCATAGGATAGCCACCAAAAAGTCCAATGATTAACCCTTGGTCGAAATCTATCCAAAATACATTTCTAGTAAGCCCTTCCAAGATTTTTAGAAGAAATAGGAATCCCCAGATACTCCATTGGAAAACAACCCACCTAAAAAAAACGTAGAAAATTAGCAATCCTACATTGAATCTGACCATCTGTATTGAAGAAAATCTTTGATTTATCTTCATTAATAATTTGACTAGAGGCAAATAAGTAAATATCTAAAGTCTTCCTAAAATTTACTGCTTCCTAAATTTTTGCCTTCCCCATCAGAGCAGTATCATCGATAAACTAAATATGGGATTGGGATAAAGAATTTTCTGCCCAAGACAATCCCTGGATAACACCATGATTGTGAAAACTCTTGAGAAGTCTACCCAAACTTTCAACCACAAGGATGAAAATATAGGGGGACAAGGGATCTCCTTGACTAATCCCCATAAAGGATGAGAAGAAAGCAGATGGTAAACCATTGATTAAAACTGCAAAGGACTTCGAAGTCACACAACTCATGTCCCATTCAATCCAATTATACGAGAACCCAAAAGCTTGAAGGATGTTCTACAAAAAATGCTAGCTAATATTGTCATAATATTTGGACATATAAAGCTTAATGAACATAGCCTTTTCCTTAGATATATCCATAGAGTGAATAGCTTCAGCAACAACCACCACACCATCCAAAATCTAATGACCCTTAACAAAACCACCTTGCTCAGGAGAAATAAGAAAATCAAGAACTTTCTTCAGCTAATCTACAATAATCTTGGTAATAATTTTGTAACATAAATATCCCAATGAGCTAGCATTTTTAGATTTGGGAATAAGAACAAGGAATGTTGAATTAATAGCTTTAAGCATTTTCTTATTGACTTGGGATTCCTAAACAACTTTTAGCGGATCAAAAGATAACACTTCCCAAAATTCTTGGAAAAATTCTATAGGGAAACCATTAGGTCCACGTGCTTTACATTTTTCATTTGAAAAACCACCGCTTTAAGTTCCTCCATTGATATGGGGTCCATTAGCATATTATTCATATCATTAGAGACTAGCCTAGGAATACAATCCAAAATAAGCCTCATATTAACAACATCATGAGGACCCTGCTCGGATGAGAGAGGATAACAACCTGACTGCTTCATTAGAGATATCTTCAAAGGATGAGAGAGTTTTCCCCTAATAAGAAGTAAGTGAGACTATAACATTACCATTCCTGTGGTCTTTAACCGAATTGTGAAAAAAAATATGTTTCCATCCCCTTCCAACAACCAGTCAATCCGAGATTTCTGCTTCCAAAAAATCTCCTCACAAATCTCCCATTCAACAAGCTTACTAGACAAGGAATCTTCTATTCCCAATAGATCCTTTGTCAATCATTCATATTTAATTTAAAAAGTGATCTCCTCTAGGCTATCTTGTAGTTGATTTTTCTTCTAAAAAATATTTCCAAAAGAAAATTTGTTCCATTGCTTGAGTTTGAATTTGACAAACTAGAGGCTTTTGAAAAAAGTAAACATAGCAGTGCCAAATTTGGGTTTCCCTTAGTCCCACCACCTCTCCACATATTCATACAAATCACTATCCTTGAGCCACATAAGTTGAAATTTGAAAGGCATATTTCTTGGCAATGCGAGTCTTGAGGACTGAAATAGAATGGGTCAGTGATCAGAGTACCTCCAACCTAGAATCTCTGAGAATGAAGTCCATATATAATCAAACCAACTATCTAAATTAAGTAATTAATCCATTCTTTTAGAAATAAAATCCGTTCCACATCTTCTATTAGTCCAAGTAAAGAGCCCATTTCGAGGCTTCACATCAACAAGATTAAGGAAAGAAATATTGTCTTGCATCAAAGTAGAAGGGACCAAACACTCCACAACACTATTCTTCTCCTCCATGGTCATGATAGAATTAAAATCCCCAGCCACAATCTAAGGAGAATTAGGAGAAAGAGATCGAATGAATCTAAGATAATTCCATAAGAGGAATTTACTTGATAAATCATTGGGGACATACACATTAGATAGAAGAATAGAAGATCCAAACAAAAATTAGGTAGAAACCATAGAGAGATAGTTTCTACTACCCACCCACCAAGAGGGAGTTAAGCTTCGTGGATCCCACAAACATGCAAAACCACCCACTGAACCCTGGGCTCCAATAGCAATACATTGACCACCTTTCAATATCTTAAAAGCAATTCTAACCATATCTTCACAATATAATTTTATTTTCTCGATGAAAATAATATCAGGTCTATGATATCTGATTAAATTTTAAGCAGCTTTTTGTCTAATGATTTTACCCAAACCCCTAACATTCCAAGATATCACTTTCATTTTGGGGGAATAAATAAGTGAGAATCTAATGTCTTAACAACACAAGACTCAACTAAGGATTTCTCATATCAATTTCACTTTTTCTTGATCCTTCTTTCTTCCTTATTTATTCCTTATTTTACCACCTTCTCCACCCCACTTTTTTTTATATATTTTGGGTGAATAACTAACACAGAAGAAACTTTCTTTTAACCTTCCTTTTTGACAGTCCTATTCTGGGAGGTTTCAAACCTAGTCTCATCCTCATTTCCCTCAATCAAGTTTTTAGCCAAAGGTGAATGATCAAGAACTTTATCAAGACAATCTGACACCTCTTTGGACTTATATTTATTTTTTACAAGAGGGTTATTAGGCACCATCCCTTCCTTATAAAAATTTTTTCGTTCAAAAGAAGAATTTAGGAAAGAACAAGTACCTGGCTCTTGAATACAAGCATGCATATCACCTCTGTTCTAAAATTTCTCAACATGCAGATCCTAAAAAGTCTTAAACACATCAAATATATTACTAGAACCTCCCTTCCCAACACCTTTATTCTGATAAACAAAAGGTATAGATCTTGAATGAGACTTAACAGGAATAAATCCATCAGAACCAGGCATCTCATTAACCATATGAACTTTTCCTTTTATCTTTGTAGATGCATCTTGAAATTCAGATGAAGAGGATGAAGGTTGAGAATTCACTTTCTTACAGCTTCTCTAAAGATGCCCATATTCATGGCATATGCAACATCTAAATGGGAGAGTTTCAAAATCTAATTATTGGATCCAAGACATGTTTCGTAGTTTAATCTCCAATGATTCAAGAAGCAGATTATTCAAATCTACCTTAACACAGAGTCATGCAAAAGAAGCAAATTCCCTATCCAAAGTTTGGTGAGATGGACCAACTAGTTTTCCAATAATATTTGCAATAGAATGAAGAATATTTGACCTCAAATATTCCATAGGGATTCATGGCAAACAAACCCACATATGAAGGCCTATCCTCTACCAGATCAAATCCTAAATTCCAGAGTTTGATAAATAATCCATACTAATTGTGAAAGTAAGGACCCCCCTCGAACACTTTACTATGATTTTCCATACAAGAGAACACCACAATAAAATACCCATTAGATGCAAGAATAATCTCCATATCACCTTTAGGGCTCCAATTTATCCTAACCTAGTTTTCTAAAAAAACATTGAAATTATGAGATCCATGAATTTGTAGATGAACGCATACTCAAAAAAATATAAAAAATCATCCGCAACAGAATCAGGAATGATAACTAAGACATAACGATCTTTACTTTTCACCAAGCATCCATTATTCTTCAGCTTCAAAGTTGAAGAAGAATTAGAAATAGGATCAAGGGTTGCATGTATCAAAAAATTCATGGCATTTGCATGATCATAAGAAGTGGCATCCTTATTCAAAACAACATCCTTAAAAGACAAATATCGGGGGTCACCAGGACTCCCCAAAGCTAACATATCTAAAAACAAACTACAACACACCTTTCACCAACCAACATGTTGGTTTTCATAGAATTTTTCAGCACCGACCTGAAACCCTAGCATCATAGCATTCTCCTCCAAACCCTAGTACCTCCTTCATTCCCCCTGATTGAATTAATTATTAATTGATTATAATTATTTAAAAAAAAAATTGATGTAATTATAATGTTTTTCTCAGGCCATCACCCAACCACCCAAATTTTACTTATTCACCGTAACATTAAAAATTATTGTTTTTTTTACGAAAACCCTATGATTTGTGGGCTTTTGAATAAAAATTCCTTAGGTTGATGCTGAGATATTTCAACGTGTTTAAATAAGGTAATTTGTCAATGAAAGAGGATGTCGATGGTTAGGACTGAAATTTTTAAATGAAGGGTAAATAAGGGTAACTCACAAGGAGGAGAATATCAATGTTTCAAAATAAAATGATATAGATATACAACTTAATATTGATATTGGCCTTCTTATAAAGCATAATTTTGTGATTTTTTTTTACTATTTTTTTCTTAGAAAACAAAGTTATAAATTTATACTAAGCAAATGTGAAACTACATTTTATTTTTTTCTAATATTTTTTCAAAGTTTTAAAAATAATTCTAAAAATGTTAGTTTATATATTATAGTTAGCTATCTTTATCAAGCTAATTTTTATCCTTAGACATGTTTCCAAATTCTCAACCAATATCTTTTAAATAGGCAACGCCTAAGTTTTTTAAAAAGTTATTGTAATTTTCTTTGTTTTAACTATAGTGGAATAATCCTCGAAATAGAGATACAAACCAACAACAATGTATTACTTTCATTGAATTCTTGTACTAATCTATGAATTGGTTTAATCTAAAGACCTTCTTTTGGGATTTCATATGCTTTCGTATTCAATTCTATGTAAATATTTCAAAAATTAAAGGCTTTAATTTGGTCCACAACTTCTTTTATTTGAGATAAGATGGGTTGCAAAACCATGTTTTCCATCCTAAAACATCAAATATCTGGTATTTTTTTTTATTACATGGTAGAAGGGGTTTTGAAAGGGTCCCCAAACCTTTACAAAGGGGTTTTGGAAGGGACCCCAAACCATTACAAATCCAGAGAGTATTCAATGAGCTCAAAGGAAGTACATCAAATGGATTGAATCTAGATTCCAACAAGAGGTTCAAATGTCAAATAAAAATGGATTCATATATCATGCCTTATTTCCACTTTAAAATTCAAATTTGAAAAAGAGTTCCAAAAAATAAAACACCATGAATTCCAAAGCACTCGAGAAATAATGGGAAAAAACCAATGATATTTTCAATCAACAATGAAGTCGAAACAATCCTACCCAGTGAGAATCTTACTAACTAGTAAATAGCAACCAACCATTTGTAGATTGCAACCATTGAATGAGGTGAAATAGTAAAAAAATAAGGGTATGACATTGACATAAATTGGTAAGAGAAAATAAACAGATTTGTAGATTGCAACCATTGAATGAGGTGAAATAGTAAAAAAATAAGGGTATGACATTGACATAAATTGGTAAGAGAAAATAAACAGATTTCTACTTTCAATGTGAACACCCTTATATCATCCAGTTAAACGAACAACAAAATTATTTGAACAAAAGAATTCCGCTTGCTTCAAATCCCTCAAGGCTCACCAATAAACCAAATGAAAGAAACCTGAATTCTAAACATTTAAAATAGTGAATTCCAAAGAGCGCTCAAAAAATAAAATAATCGCGTCTTATGGGAGAATCCAGCCAAACAACCCAACCTTCCTTTGACACACAACCCAACCAACAATTGTAACCCTATCAAGGGGTGAACAACAAAAATAAAACAACCAATAAAAGGATCTACAACTGAGGACAACGATAATAGAATAATCCTCTAGCTTGAGAGTAAGCATCCGATGAAGGCTTACACCATAAAACCATAGATCCCACTAGAGTCCAACCAACCTCAAGGTCATTTGAGGAGAATAATCAGGATAAATCAATCCAAAACAATATCTAAATGAAAATAAATGAAAGATACCATCAAAAATTTGAAAATTTGGAACCTTGGGATCTGACACAGCTAAAGAAGCTATATTTAATAGTTAATCCACCCTTTGCAACTCACCAAAACTAGGGGACCCTACCAAATGAAGGGGCCATCAACAAATTCCATCCTCAATGATCATTGAGCCCAAGGTCTCCCCTTGGAATTTGGATCAAGGAAGGGGAAAGACCTAAAATAACCACAAGAAAAGAATGACACCCACATCCAACAAAAATTCCTAGCCACCATCAAGAAAAAAGATCAAACACCCACTAGGTAGGACCAGATAGAATCTCTCTTCCATGGTAAGGCTCAGGACCTTACCAATCCTCTCTATCGTGGTGAGGCTCAAGCTCATGTAGACCCTCTTTACCATGGTGAGGCTCAAGCTCTTGTAGACCCTCTTTGCCATGGTGAGGCTCAGGTCCATGCAGACCCTCTTTGTCATGGTGAGTCTTAAGTCCTTGTAGATCCTATCTACCATGGTAAAACTTTTAGTTTAGAAAGAAACCTTGAGAGCTGCTCTTAGGTGGCCAATAATGTCATCCCATCTAGATATACCACTATCTAGAGGGAACCACAAGAGATTTTTTGTGACCTCCTTTGCATCACAAATGTTTAAAACATGGACCTCATGTTCAATGGGACTAGGGTCACCATATCCACTTGTGCTACAAATGTAAACTAAACTTTTATGTTAGAAAGAAACCTTGAGAGCTGCTCGTAGGTGGTTGGCAATGTCATCCCATTCAGGTATACCACTACCTAAAGGGAAGCTACAAGACATTTTTTTGTGTCCCCCTTCACATAATAGAGGTTTGAACCATGGACCTCCCATTCAATGGGGTCAGGTTCGCTTCTCCACTAATACTACAAATGCAAACATCAAATACTTATGAGTCTCTATAAATTTGGATCTTTTGTATTCTTTATTATTTTACCAATTGGACCAACAATTTAAATGTTATTATTTCATCATAATTATTGGAACCTTTTCCTAGTCCAACCTCGAATTTGAAATAATAAGATTCATAAATATATATAATAATCATTTGCACATAAATTTCAAGATCAATTTTATCAAGTATACAATGTTAATTTGATGTGGATTTAATTTTCATTGAATATATTTCATTTCAATAAAGTAAATTTAATTTTTAAATAGTTTTTATTTTTATTTTAATTTTAAATTAAGTAACTTTCATTAAAATACTAAAATATTATATTTGTAGTTAGTTCAACTAAACCATATCCAATATGCCTTTTTATCACATTTTTTTTCATTTTTATTTATCAAATATATCATTCATCTTCGTCAAAGTGCTATGTTTCCACAATGCTCCTTAAGAGATAAAATATTGCTAATTACCTTCTAAAATATAAATTTCATAAAGATGAAGATCAATTCTTAGGTAAATTATTTATTATTGGATTTCCCTCTTTATAGAAATGCTTACATTTCCAATAGATTGTCTCCATCCATAGATGATAAAAATCAACAAGAATATTATTCTTTAACTAATCTACACACATAGTTTTGTTGAAAACATTGATGATTATTTATGAATCCTCTTAGTTGAAATATTTTTCTATCCTTTTCATTGCAATTTTAATCCTAATAAGAAGTGTCGTATCCTTTGCATAGTTGTTAGTTGAAATTTCAAATGATTGTGAGTGAGGAGAAATTTGCCTTCATAATTTTAATAAACACCACCTCCATCAACTTTTTAGTTGAAATATTTTTCTATCCTTTTCATTGCAATTTTAATCCTAATAAGAAGTGTCGTATCCTTTGCATAGTTGTTAGTTGAAATTCCAAATGATTGTGAGTAAGTGAGGAGAAATTTGCCTTCATAATTTTTATAAACACCACCTCCATCAACTTTTCTCAAATTTTCTTTAGAAGCACCATAAAAATTAATTTTAATAAATCCATTTTTTCACATTTTTATTTTACCTTATATCAAAGTAGATCCTTTGTTTTAATGCCATTATTGCAAATGATTATTCCATGTATGTCCAAATCTGGTAACGAAGTTACTACCACCTTTTTTCTCCACTTGATACTTCCCATGTTGAGCACCATATCTATAAAAATTATGAAAGAGAGACAATAGTATAGATCCAAAATTGGGCATGATTTTGAGATTTATTTTTAAAAATTATATTATTCTTCTAAAGCCATAAATTCCAAAAAATAATAGCAAGACAAATCTTCTATAGGTTACATAATATTGTGGAAATAATTAATTAAACTTTTTATCAACTCTTTCAATGTTTATGGAGCTATCCAATATATTTTCATATTATAAAAAATGTGTGAGCAAAGGGACAAGGAAGAATTAAATGGTCTGATTTTTCTAAATCCTTCTCACACAAGGCACATTTGGAAGGTCCATGATATCCTCTTATTTATGGAATCTCTCCTATAAGAATCTTACTTTGAATTTTTAACCAAAGGAATGTTGAAGTCTTATGGAGATCCTCTAGTGACCAAACATTATTTCAAGGAAAATACTTAAGAGTAGAAAATTTTGGTTGCTTTAAATCCTCATATCCCAACTTGATCGAGTATCCACCATATTTTTATAAATTCTAAACCAGCCCGTATTTTTATGTAAAGTACAACAAATATAAATCTTAAAGCATCTTTTGAAGTTTAATTACAATTTGTTTGAGTTCCTCTCCTTCAACTAGGTTACTAATATTAGCATATTATTTGACCTTTTCCCAAGCCAATGCTTTGTATTTTCCATCAGAGATAAGAGGATAAGACTTCAACTAAGCATCAGACCAAAAATTTGCATAATTATCCTCATTGACTAATCATCTAATATGTTTCTTAATCAATTACAAACTATCTAATATGAAGCTCCATATTGATGATACTTTGAGTAGGGTTATTTTCCTTAATAATTTCATTGTATCAAGAGAACCAATAAGTTTTTGAACTAGCATGTTTGCCTATAATTTCTTTGATCTCTAAATAATATCTACCCAAGATTTACTCCTAAGGAAAAACTCATAAGTCTACAATTTTACAAGCTTGATTCTCCAACATTCTCCTTTATAAACCCTATCCCACTTACAAAGAGAAAACCTAAATTTTTTCTCACATCCTTTCCAAAGAAAGTCTGTGAATTTTATCAATTTTTGATTCTCTACCTAGTGGTAATCTTAAAAGTTACATCATATAAATAGGTATGCATTGCAATGTAGTCTTTATAAGTTGTAGCCTTCTTACCATGGCTAAAAACTTATATTTTCAACCTGACAATCAAGCTTTCACTTTATTAAAACAAGATCCTAAAATCTGATTTTTATTTCCTTTATGATACAAAAGAATACCCAAGTAGGTTGATGGAAAATTTTAATTTCAAACCTAAAAAATCCCAAATTTGGTGTAAAACTAGGGTAGTATTAATTAAGAAAAATCCTATATTTTATAGTATTAATCAAATGTCTAGTAACCTTCTCATAGCATGATAATATTGATTTAAAATCCATAGCCTCAATAATTGAGGGATGACCCAAAAGAAAAGTACCATCAACAAACTAGAGATGATATTTGAAGGGACCATATTTTGAAACTTGAATACCTTTGATTTTTCTTTCCACATTTTCCTTTGATAAAACTCTCCCTAATGCCTCTACAAGAATAATGAATGGAAAAGGAGATAGTGGATCACCTTGGCAAAGTCTGCAAGATGAATTAAAGTAATCAACAGGAGAAACATTAATCAAAATAGAATGTTTCATAATGGTATTAAAACATTTAATCCATTCACACCAACAATATCAAAACAAAAATTTCTAAGAATATTATGTAGAAAACTCCTATAAACCCTACCATATGCTTTCTTCATATCTAAATTCATAACCATAACTAGATTTTTTATGGAATGAAGAGAATATTTGGTCTTCTATGCAATTATTACACCATCAAGAGTTTATTTATCATGAACAAAACCACCTTGTTTCTTTGAGATTGCACAATCTAGAATGCCTTTCAACCTATTTGCCATAATTTTTTATATTATATTATAAATCATATTACAAAGGCTTATTGGACAAAAAGTTTCAAAATATTTATTCTTGCCTTTTTTGAGAAATAATGTAATAAAAGTGACATTAATCTCACTTATTGTAGTCTTCCTTTACTGGGCCTCTTCAATCATAACCAACATATCACTCTTCAATAAATCTTAAATTTTTTGAAGAAAAATTATAGGAAATCCATCAAGGTTAAGTGTGTTGTTAGAATGAAAAATAATATTACTTCATGTAGATCCTCCATAGATATCTTCTTCATTAAGCTTTTGTTTTGTTCATGTATGTTGATTGATGGAATAATTTACAAAATTTTATCTTGTGCCTCCTTATCTTGTTGAGCATATAACAAAATGTTTTTAAATAATTAATTGCTTCCTTCCTTATATGTTCTTCTTCCTCAATTTCTTTTCCATATGGAGTTAGAATATTTTAGATGTGACAAAAAAAAAATGCTATAAAAAAAATATGGAGTTAGAATATTTTTGCTGGAGATCCATCACGTTCATCTTCTTGCTTGATTTTTACTTTGATATCTTCTTTATTATTTTATTCTTCAAACTTTCTATCTTTAACATCACGAACTAATTGAACACCTTTATTGTCATCAGGTTCATGTGCATGAATAGCTTGAATTTTTCCTTTGTCTTTGACCTTAGAATCATATGATTCTTTCTTTTCATGTATAGTAACTTCTGAATATTCACTTAGAGCATCATAAAAATTTCTTGAATTAGATGAAATTGGAATGTCAATACTACATGAAGAATGAAATATCATTTTTAGAGATGATTCATTTAATTCATTTGTATCAATCTCTACTTTCTTCTTTAGAGTTTCAATCAACTCTTTTTGTTTCAAATTTTCATATTTATAAAACTCAAGTGAAAGCAATGCCATATACATTATGCTACCTATATCAAGAGGTATCATAATTTCATCCTTTGAATTATCAATTGCTTCAATAAGTTTTGAGTGTAAATAGTATTCAAATGTCTCAAAAAATTTCATCCATAGTGTCTCTATCGATGAATTGTAGTGTCATATTTATTTTAGAATTATATTTTTCAATTAAGTTCTTAATGCCAAATTTTGTAAATTATAATCTTTGCTTTCTAATTAAGGACTCCAAATTTCTATCCATCAAAGTTTGTAATTTAATTCCTTGAAGTAGTAAACCTTATAACTCCTAGTTTAGGAATAATTCAAATGATTTGAAATTTGAATTTTTTTATAATCCTTTAATGTTGAAACCCTTTTAACCCTAAAATTAAAAAATTACAAAATTTCAAAAGCTTCTACTCATTTTAAATATTTCTTGAAATAAATCTTCTACCTTAAAAATACTTCAACTATAAAAAAATTTAATAATAAAAAACTTAACTAATTAAAGTAGACATCCTTATTACTTCATACCTTTTTAAATTTTAAATAAACTTAAATCTTAAACTAACCCTTATATCTTCTACTTATAATTTCTTCTCAAAAATACCTTAAAAACACATAAATCCTAATTAATAATAATTTAGAAACTAACCTTATGCTCTCCTTTATATGACTTGTTCACTGATTCACTATCCACTTGTTCACTGATATACACTCCACTTCCTTACTGCTTCTTACATTCAATATTCTACATATTCATTTTTTAAGTGAATATCCATATAGGTATAGCAATTGATGACAAATAACCATGTGGACGTTTGTATGTTTCCATTAAAAATTTTAGGAAGCACTTTACTTCAATCATTGTAATGTTCAACATGTTACTCCTGACTAACAACGAATTATCATGTCATTACTCTACGCTAGTATTTATGTGTTTTGCGTTTTTGATTTAGTTGAATATACTTTCATGCTAAATATTTTCTCTTCCTTGCTATAATATCGAATTCTTTGCCTTCATTGCTTGTTACTTTACCTTCCTTACTTATTTCTTTATCTTCATATTTCTAGTTTATTTTTTCAATATTGTGAACTTCGTCTTCTATGATAATTGCTTTGATGCTAGGAGTGTGTTTTCCTCAGTGGCTACTATAGTGATGGGAGCTATGTCTTCTTTGCTAAAAGCTTAGATAGTGAAGCTTTATGTTCTTTTTTTTAAGCTTCTACACTAAGAGCTTTGTCTTCCTTACTCGAAGCTTGTATGCTAGTGTAGGATGTTACACTACCTGAAGCACTCCTTTCATTGCTATGTTGGAAACCTTGTTAGTTCCTAGCTAAAATTTATTGAATCCTTCTCTTTACTTATATCTTTATGCTACCTTCTCTACTTCTACACTCTACTACTTGAAATTGATATTTTATAATGGCACTTGTATATTTTAATGTTTTTTTGCTTATTTAAATGTTATGGCACCTTTGTTGTTATGACATCAACTTACACTTTGTTTTTTAATGCAATTTACAACCCTTATTTTCTCTGTTTGCTTTATGCTTTACTTCACTGAATACCCTAATTCTCTACTTTATAACTGAATGGGCTATTTCTCTATTCTATGACAATGGCCAAATGATTCCATTGTCTTCTATCTAAGTTGACCAAATTGAACTCTCTTCAACAACCTTTCTTGAGTTGCTCGAATGCGCCCGTTCTTCAACAATATAGGCCTATTTTATTTTTATATGGCCTTATTCATTTTATATGATCTCTTAGAACTTTTATTTTACTATAAATATATTTTCAACAATATAGACCTCTTGGGTCTCTCTAACTATGAAAGCCTTCTTGGATTATATTTCCTTCAATATATGCCTTCTATATCTTTCC
This sequence comes from Wollemia nobilis, assembly GCA_028583015.1. Classification (NCBI taxonomy): domain Eukaryota; kingdom Viridiplantae; phylum Streptophyta; class Pinopsida; order Araucariales; family Araucariaceae; genus Wollemia; species Wollemia nobilis. The sequence continues at coordinate 2,132,793 of JAQPPZ010000159.1, forward strand.
TATTTCTTCAATAATATAAGATTCTATGGCTTTTACTATTTGTCTTCTTTGATGTAGATTTATTTGATCTTTTTGAATATGTCAAGGTCAAACTACAGTTGACCTATTTTTCCTTCCTTAATGACTTCTTATTTTACTACTCTTCTATTATGCAACTTTTTCTTCTTCTCCTTGTTTTCTCTAGTTTCTTTAGAAGATAAAATTCTTCTCTATCTTATGTAGGAAGCTTTCCAAACTTTTGTAGCTTAATCTCTATTGCAACTTTATCTCTTTCTATTATGAAATTTTCAATATCTTAGGTCGCACCTAAAAAATCAATATGATTCTCCTCCTTACTAAAGAACCCAATATCAATGTCAAGGTGGATTTATATGTGCCTAAATTATCAAATATCTCTTAAGTTGATTCTATCTCAATCTACCTTAGTCTTCTTATTTGCAATTTTTTAAAAACTTCAAACTTCAAATTCTTCAAATTCAATATCAATGTGGCTCTTCCTTGAATGATCATCTTCATTTTTGGTTGGTTTTGCAACCTATCAATAAATGTCCAACTTCTCTTTTAAGTCAGACAATTTTCTTCAATATAGTTGAGTCCTAGTATAAACTGGTTTTCCTTCAACCTACTAGAAATACCCTAGCCTACTCTACTCAATAAGACCTTTAAAAAATATAGTCCAATTATTCATCGCATTTAAAGTGGAAAGACTCTAAATTAACATTATCAAAATGATAAAGCCAATTAATAATGGCAACTTCAATAAACTCTATCAAATTGGACAGAGTCTAGCGGTAGCTATGATATTACTATTGGTTCTTTAAGCCTTTATACTACCACAAAATATCATAGGTTATATCACAAAATCACATAGGTTCCCAGATATAAAATAGTCACAATAATAAAGGTTAAATTATTGTATTAATAGTAATAATAATAATAATATGAGCAAATTAATATGTATATAAAGTTGTATATAATAAATCAAATAACATTTATATATATACTAAAATATGAATGTCAATAGATTGAATCATTCATGTACAATGTATGAAGAACAACTTACAATATTAATTGCTCAAAATTAATATAAGATTTATTTCTCGTCTTCCTATTTCAAATCTAAATTACTTGAATTAATTCAATTGTTTGAAATAATTAAAATTACTTTCCTATGGAGCATTGTCTCTATAATATAGCAATAGTAATGTGACTCTTCAAGTACCTGATTATTTCTCTCCATGTGCCAAGTGTAACAACCCAAAATATACCCTAATTGTTTTCTTTAAAACAACAAATTCAAATTAGAATACTCCAGATAAATTCCATAAGAGCTTATATTCCACTTGTGAGCTTTTAGATGCTGTAACATCCCTTGGGTGGATAGGAGTGGCCAATTCTCCCATAACATATTCTAGGATTTACCTTATCTACTGCTCATACAAATTTAAAGGACACCTTTGCGTGGTCACCCAATTTCCTTTCTTTTTGTTGAAGGATCATTTAACCACAACACTTGGGTTATCCCTACCTTGTTCAAATGATTTAGGAAATGTTGAATCTCATAATAGTGTCTATCATTATGTACTAGTGCTTTAGGCACAAGCTTCTTTATAGTTTTACATCCCCTTATTTATAAAACTATTGTGCACCATTAACTACCCTTGGGTAATGTAATGGAGGTGATTACCATTTATGAGATGGTTTTGTTGGAAATATGAGCAAGGTTTGTTTTCATTGATGTCAAGAGTCGGTTTCATTGAGTAGTGCAAAAAGAAGGATGCCAAGGGTTAGTTTCAGTAAGAAGTGCAAGAGAAATATTGCTTCTAGGCCTAAGAGAAATAATATTATAATATCTCTTATTATAATATTCAAGGTGGTAAGATAAGGTCTAAAGGAGCAATAGGAAGGCCCAAGAAAAATAATATTATAATATTTTATTATAATATTAAAGGTCTAATGTTAAGACCTAAAGTTATTAAATTAATTATAAATTAATTTATAATTTAATTTAATTAACCCTAAGGTTAGGGTTATAAGGGAAAAAGGTTTAATTTCTAGCAGCGACGTCAAATATATTTTTTCCCTTCATCAACGTCCAAAGGGATATGACACAATGGTATAAATATCATGTGCATTTGGTTGACTAAGCTTGCCTTTGATCGAATAACATTGTGAGTGCCTGCGAATTTCTATAGTCTACGTGCAAAGGAAAAAGGATGAAATTTTTATTATTGACGACCATCAAAGGAATAAATTAAGGGAGGCTTAAAGCCTCATTTCCAACCTGGTGGTTGGGATAGTAGAAAGTGACTATGTGTTGAAGCACTGACAAGTAGGAGGTCCCATGATCGAATCTTGATGGTAGGCCTGGGAGTGTTTTGTTGGTGTCATTTTGGTTTTGGCACCTAGCATAGGCTACAAAGCGCACAAGGTGCCTTTGCATACAAATGTGAGCACCTAGCTCACATGATAGTTGGGCCACATCTAGGGTGCTAGTGATAGCACAGCGAGGGATCGAATTCCACCAAGGCCAAAAGAGGTATTTAATTTTTAAATTAAATTTTGCTCCTAAGGTTTTAATGTGGCATGAATTTTTGTGTTAGGACGGAGATATAAAGTTTATAAAAATTAAAATATTATATTGTGATTTGATGATTAGAATTTGGAAGGAGTAATAAGGTTTTATAGGATATTATAATTTAGTTTAAAATAAAGTTTTGTTGTGTTAATTATTTGAGATAAATAATAAGGTGGATAAAGAAAATTAATTGTTGAAGTGAATTGTTTGATATTTTCTAATAATTTTGAAGTGTGAAGATATATAAGGTGTAATTGAGATTTAGTATTTTGTATGATGAAATATTTTGAGGGAATATTTGAATGAAATTTTGAGAATGTTTTTGCTACCTAACATTTGAGATTGGCAAATAGGTTTATTGTGATTGGGATAGGTGTCGAGGTCAAATATTCTTCAAACAAAAGGTACAGGTATATTATCCTTGTGAAGTGAAATATTGTTGAATGTTGTGAAGTGCAAGTTGGAGTGAAAAGGTTTTTGTTTGGTAAGCATTTTTGGAAATGATAGAATGATTTTTCACAAGCATGATTGATGAATGTTTGTGAGGACAAGTGAATGTGTTATTGAAAACTACCTTGAACTAGGGTTTGTTAAAGAACATGAGTATCATTGTTATGTGATTTTGGAATCATCTTGAGTCAATTTTGAGTTCCATAGTGAGATTTTTTGAAAGTATTGGGTGAAACATTTGCTTAGGGTTTGTAACAAGCTTTGTTTCATTGGTTGAGTTGATTGAGCATAGTTGTTGGAAAGCATTGGAGTGATAGTTCATGTTCTGTGAAATAAATTATTCGTTACTAATTTGTGAAATATATTGAAAGTGATTTAGTGTGAAACATATTTAGTCTCTAACCATTATTTATAATATTTTGAGTGAAACTTGTTTACGTGATTGAAAATATTTTCTATGAAAGATTGAGTTGAGTTTTATATGCAAGTTTTGTAATTGATTTGAGCAAGATTTGGTGAAATATTGTGAGCAGATTTGAGTAAGTCCTAGAGGGGACTTAAGGAAAATTTTGAGAAAGCTTTTGTGAAAGCTTAAATATAGATTTGTGTGAGCTTTTGTGGAAGCTTACAATCAGATTTGGACAAGTTCTAGAGAGGACTTGTTGAGCATTTTTGACGCAAGTCTTAGAGAAGACTTGTGGATAGATTTGTGTGAGCTTTTGTGGAAGCTTACAAGAAGAGTTAAGGCAAGTCTTTGTGAAGAATTGGTGAGCAGATTGAACAAGTTCTAGTGAGAACTTGTTGGAAAAATTTTAGGTAAGTCTTGGAGAAGACTAGTTGGATAGATTTTAAGCAAGTCTTTGTGAAGACTTGGTGAACAGATTGGACATGTTCTAGTGGGAATTTGTTGGATAGATTTGAGGTAAGTCTTGGAGAAGACTTTTGGGACATATTTGAGGTAATTCTTGGTGAAGACTTGTTTAGCAGATAGAGAAAGTTCTTGTGAGGACTTGTAGACATATTTGAGATAAGTATTTGAGAAGACTTGAGAGAAAAGTTGATTGATTTGTTTAAACCTTGAGTTAAGGTTTGGGGCTAATCTAGCAGAGTTGATTAGTGAGTGTATCAAACCATGTTTTAAGGCTTGAGGATAGATTTTGGTGCATATTTTAGGATATGTTTGTGCTATATTTGAGACATAGATTGAGCAAATTTGTGCTAGACAAAAGCATTGTTTTTAGTGCATATTTGAGATAGATATCAAGAATATTTATGCTAGACTGAAGAAATGTATTTAGTACATATCAAATATAGATTGAATTGATTTATGATAGACCAATGGACTATTTTTAGTCCATATTTATGCTAGACTAAAGGATTGTGTTTAGTACAATTTTGAGATAGAGTCAAGAGTAATCTTTGGAGGTGATAGAGTAGAGGATAGTAGTCTCTAGTTGATAGAGTTACATAATCTAGGGTAGTGAGGACAAGTCTTCTGAGTGAGGATATAGGTCTTTTGTGGATATAGATCCACAAGCCAGTGTAATGGAGGTAGTATTCTTCTAAACGATCACCAATGAAAGCAGAGGAGAAGAAATTCTTCTATGGATAGAGATCCATAAACTAGTTGAGGGGATTGGTGTCTCCTATGGATAGAGATACACAAAATTGATTAGGGGATTGGTGTCTCCTTTGGAAAAAGATCCATAAACATTGTAATAGGGAAAGGATTCCCAAGATATTTTTTGAGAAAATTTTAGTGAAAGATTTTCTCTGTGGAGTAGCCCACATTGGGTGAACCACATTAAAATGTGTCTCTATTATGTGTGGTGATTTATGCATTGATTTTATTATTTTTGTTGACATCGCATTGATATATTGGATAATATTATTTTAGTAAAGAAAAGTAAAAAGTGGTCTTATATTGTTCACCCCCCTCTCAGTATAAGCTTGTGTTCTTCAATTGGTATTTGAGCGGTTTTGTTCGAAAGAGTTTACAGCTTAAAGGAAAATATCCCAAGAACACAAATGGATTCTCATAGTGGATCTTCAAGGAATTCGACACCATTGTTTGATGAGAGAAATTATGTACTTTTGAGTATGATAATTAAGATTCATATAATGGCACTTGGAAATTAAATATGGTAAGAAAAGTAGAATGGATACATACCACCAGCAACTCCACCTACAGATAAATATGATAAGCTCCTACATATACACAATTCAAAGGTAATTAATGGAATTTTAAAGGGTCTATGTGAAATAAATTTTATAAAGGTTATGCACTGCAAATAAGCAAAGGAAATTTGGGATAATTTGTAAAGTATATATGAAAGAGATAAAAATTTCAAAAGGATAAAGTTGTAAAATTACAAGAGAACATTTGAAGACCTAAATATGAAGGATGAAAAAAACATTGTTGCATACCTACTTTGTGTGGATGAGGTTGTTAACTCCACACAAGGAATTGGGCTTAAAGTTGAAGAAATAGATGTTTGTGATAATATTTTAAGGTCACTCCCAAAAAGGTATAGTTAAATATTTCATCTATAGAAGATTCAAAAGATATTGAATTTTTTATAAGGGATGAATTACATGGAATTCTCATAGCCTTTGAGATAATAACAAAATACAAATCTATTCTCCATAAATAAGCAGCCTTCAAAGCTACTAAGAAGACAAAGGGTAAGAATTCAGATTCAAGCAATGAGTTATCCAGTGATGAGGAAGCAAATAATGGAAGAAGGAACAATGAATCGAGAAAGTATAAAGGTACAAAATCAGTTAGAAGTTTTTATTTTGGAAAATATGGTAATTATGGATTTGATTATCGAGAGACTGGAATAGCAATGATGAAGAAAAAAAGGATCATAAGAACATGGAAAAAGGAAAACAAAAGTACCAAAAGAAAATTAAGGATGAACAAGGCAAACAAGGAAAGAAGTTTTTCCAAAGGCATAAGAAGAGTTTTTATGCAGACAAGTAAGAGTTCAAGTGATAGTGATGGAAGCTCATCAAGTAATTATGAATATGAAATTCTATTTCTAGCAAAAGAAAAAGATGTGGTTAGAAGAAGGTCACCAATAATTCTCAAGTGTTTTAGTGTGGTAATTTTGGTCATCTTGAATATGGTTGTACAAGGAATGGATTTAGTTTCAATTAATATGAATAAGATGATGCTCTTGAAGGACCATAAGAAAGTCTACTTTTGACAATAGAAGAAGAAGGAGGCGATCTTATAGAAGACAAATAAGAAAGAAATGAAGATGATCCCAAAGATAAATAAATAGAGGAATAATTAGAGAAAGGAGAAGTTGATCTTGAAGGTGAACTTATTTTTGCCCTTGATGCATTAAGTAAAGGTAAGAAAGTAGAACTCAAAACTCAAGCTTCAATTTCAAGAATGTGATGAAGATAAATGAAATCTTATAGAGGATCTAAACAACCCAATAGCTAAGACAAAAATATTTAAAGAGAAGTTAGAAGCTAAGGTTTTAGAATGTGAAAAACTAGAGCATGAAGTAGCTTCACTAAGGAAGGAAGTAAAAGAGTCTAAATATAAGCTACACAAGTTTGAGAGAATCTCAAAAACCATAGATAATATTATCAGGGTACATATACATTCATCAAATAAAATAGAACTTGGATTTGAATAGAAACAAAGAGAACAAGGACATGAGTCAATATCAAGCTTTAATGAAGACGAATATTTAGAAGAAGAGAGTGTAAGAGAAAGTGAGACTTATGATGATGAGTTGTAAAATAGAAAGTTCAACAAGAAAAGGAACAATGCACAAATGAGGAACGGATGGAACGAGAAGTAGCATAGGGTAGAAGAGACTAAGAGACAAATTTGGTCAAGGCAAGGTAGTTTCAATGGATGTTGCTTCACATGTCATAGGTTTGGGTACAAAGCTACATAGTGTAGGACACATGAAAGACAAGAACATGGTAACTTTAGAAATAGACATATTTTTCAAGCATATTTCTTCTCTTGTAATCAGTTTGAACACAAGACAATAAATTGTAGGGTTCATGACAATAATGGATATGGTTTCACCAGGAGAAACCCCAAGATATTTTCACCTTTAAGGAATAATAACATTAAGAATCGCAAGTGCAATAATATAGTGCATATATCCAAGTGGTGTAGAGCAAAATTTCCAAAGACAAGCAAGAACAAGAACAGTCAGAGGGAATCATAAGGATCAGTTGAGGAAGAAGGTGGATAAATATAAATATCAGTGTATGTTGGGAGTAGGAACACTCCCACCCCATAATTAACCACATCAAGAGAGAAGGTAGGGTAGGGGCTAAACTAAGATTCTCATTATTAGTCCTAAGCCCCAAAGATGACCCTTTGCCATTGATTTCAAAGGAGGAGAGATTTGAGTTAGGGGGAGAAAATTCAGTCAAGGGGAGCAATTTCTGAAGGGGAGCATAACAGAAAGAGGTAAAGGAAATGGTAAAAGGTAAATTGGTTGCCATCAATGACAAAGGGGGAGATTTTTGGACTTATGATAAATTTTTTTTGCCATTGATGTCAAGAGTCATTTTCAATGAGCAGTACAAAAAGAAGGATGTCAAGAGTTAGTTTCAGTAAGTAGTGCAAGACAAAGATTGCTTCTAGACCTAAGAGAAATAATATTATAATATCTCTTATTATAATATTCAAGGTGGTAAGATAAGTTCTAAAGGAGCAATAGGAAGGTGGTAATATTATAATATTATTTTATAATTTAATTTAATTAACCCTAAGGTTAGGGTTATAAGGGCAAAAGTTTTAATTTATAGCACTGATGTCAAAATATTTTCACCCTTTGTCGATGTCCAAAGGAAGATGACACAATGGTATAAGTACCATGTGCATTTGGTTAACTAAGCTTACCTTCGATCGAATAACATTGTGAGTGCATGCAAATTTTTGTGATCTGCATGCAAAGGAAAAAGGATAAACTTTTTATTATTCAGTGACCATAAAAGGGATAAAATAATGGAGCCTTAAAGCCTCATTGCAAACCTGGTGGTTGGGCTAGCGGAAAGAAACTGTATTTTGAAGCACTAACAAGCAAGAGGTCTCACGATCGAATCCCAATGGAAGGCCTAGGAGTGTTTTTCTGGTGTCCTTTTGGTTTAGGTGCCTAGCATAGGCTGCAAAGTGCACAAGGCACTTTCCCTACCAATGTGAGTGCCTATATCATGCGGTATTTGGGTCATGGCTAGGGTGCTAGTTGTAGCACAGCAGGGGATTGAATCCCACTGAGGGAAAAAGAGGTATTAAATTTTTAAATTAATTTTTTCTCCTAAGTTTTTAATGTGGCGTGAATTTTTGTGTTAGTACAAAGATATAAGGTTTATAAAAATTAAAATATTATATTGTGATTTTTATGATTAGAATTTGGAAGGAGTAATAAGGTTTTAGAGGATATTATAATTTATTTTAAAATAAAGTTTTGTTGTGTTAATTATTTGAGAGGAGTAATAAGGTGGATAAAGAAAATTAATTGTTGAAGTGAATTGTTTAATTTTTGCTAAGAGATTATAAGGTGTAATTGAGATTTAATGTTTTTGTATGGTGAAATATTTTGAGGGAATATTTGAATGAAAATTTGAGAAGATTTTTGCTACCTAAACTTTGATATTGGCAAAGAGGTTTATTGTGATTGAGACAGGTGTTGGGGTCAAATTTTCTTCAAATAAAAGATATAGGTATATTATCCTTATGAAGAGAAATATTGTTGAATGTTGTGAAGTGCATGTTGGAGTGAAAATATTTTTGTTTGGTAAGAATGGTTGGAAATGATAGAATGAGTTTTCACATGCATGATTGACGAATATTTGTGAGGACAAGTGAGTGTGTTATTGAGAACTATCTTGACCTAGAGTTTGTGAAAGAACATGAGTATCATTGTTATGTGATTTTGAAATAATCTTGAGTCAAGTTTGATTTCCATAATGAGATTTTTTGAAAGCATTGGGTGAAACATTTGCTTAGGGTTTGTAAGAAAGCTTTTTTTCATTGGTTGAGTTGATTGAGCATAGTTTTTGGAAAGCATTGGAGTGGTAGTTCATTTTCTGTGAAACAAATTATTCTTTACTAATTTGAGAAAGAGATTAAAATTTATTGAGTGTGAAACATATTGAATATCTAACCATTATATATATGTTTCTTTGTTTAAATAAGAAAGCTTGAAAGTGATTGAGTCTTTGTGAGTGTGAAGCATATTGAGTCTCTAACAATTCTCTATACGCTTCTATGAGTCAAACAAGATTCCGAGTGAAACTTGTTTGTGTGATTGAAGAGGTTTTCTATGAAAGATTGAGTTGAGTTTTATATGCAAGTTTTGTAATTGATTTGAGCAAGCTTTGGTAAAATCTTGTGAGCATATTTGAGTAAGTCCTAGAGGGGACTTAAGGACATAGTTGAGAAATATTTTGTGAAGTCTTAAGTATGGATTTGTGTGAGCTTTTTTGGAACCTTACAATCATATTTTGGCAAGTTCTTGAGATGACTTGTTGAGCAATACTTGAGGCAAGTCTTAGAGAAGACTTGTGTATAGATTTGTGTGGGATTTTGTGCAAGCTTACAAGCAGAGTTAAGGCAAGTCTTTGTGAAGACTTGGTAATCATATTAGACAAATTCTAGTGAGAACTTGTTGGAAATATTTGAGGTATGTCTTGGAGAATAATTGTTGGATAGATTTGAGGTAAGTCTTTGTGAACACTTGGTGAGAAGATTGTACAAGTTCTAGTGAGAAATTGTTAGATAGATTTGAGGTAAGTATTGCAGAAGACTTGTTGGACAAAATTGAGGTATGTCTTGGTGAAGACTTGTTGAGCAGATAGAGCAAGTTCTAGTGAGGAATTGTGGACATATCTGAGACAAGTCTTTGAGAAGATTTGAGAGAAGAGTTGATTGATTTATTTAAACCTTGAGTTAAGGTTTGGGGAAGATCTAGAAAAGTTGATTTGTGATTGGATAAAGCCTTGTGTTAAGGCTTGAGGACATATTTGAGGATAGATTTTGGTGTATATTTGAGGATAGTTTTATGCCATATTTAAGATAGATATTGAGAATATTTGTGCTAGACTGAAGGACTATGTTTAGTGCAAACTTGAGACAGTGATTGAGTAGATTTGTGTGAGACCAAAGTATTGTGTTTAGTACAAATTAGAGATAAATATTGAGATGATTTATGCTAGACCAAATGATTGTGTTTAGTGTAGATTTGAGATTGATCAGATTTGTGCTAGATCGAAGGACTATGTTTAGTATAGATTTGAGATAGAGAAAAGAGAAAGCTTTGGAGGTGATAGAGCAGAGGATAATAGTCTTTAGTGGATAGAGTTCCATAAGCTACGGTAGTGAGGACAAGTTTTTTGATTGAGGATAGAGGTCTTCTATTGATAGAGATACACAAGCCATTATAATGGAGGTAGTAGTCTTCTAGAGGATCACCAACCAGAGCAGAGGAAAATGAGTTATCCTACGGATAGAGATCCAAAAACCAAATGAGGGGATTGGTGTCTCCTATGGATAGAGATCCATAAAATTGATTAGAGGATTGGTTTCTCCTTTGGAAAAAGTTCCATAAACATTGTAATAGGGAAATGATTCCCAAGAGATTTGTTGAGAAAATTTTAGTGAAATATTTTCTCCGTGGAGTAGCCCATATTAGGTGAACCACGTTAAATTGGTGTCTCTATTATATGTGGTGATTTGTGCATTTCTTTGATTACTAATGTTGACATTGCATTGATATATTGGATACTATTACTTTATTAAATAAAAATAAAAAGTGGTCGTATACTATTCACCCCCCATCTCTTAGTATAAGCTTATGTTCTTCATTTTCTTATTGATTCGCTCATCAGATTTTAAAAACTTTTCAATGACTATCTCACCAAAGAACATCTCCCATAAGGATTCTACCTCAGTCATTTGGACCCCTATGACCATTATTTTCTTAATATCTCTCTCACATGGGTATCTCTCTATCTACTAAAGAATCTCATCAGAAGGAATTAACTACAATGGAATTCTAAGCCCATTTTATTTTAGAGCATACTTTAATATTCCATGTTTAAAGTGCTCATTTTAACCCTAAAATATTGTCCCATCACGTCTCCATTAGTTCTAGTCCTAACCTTAGGGTCTGGCTTGTTTGGAATTTGTTCATTAAATCCCTTTCTAGTATACAACCACATACCCCAAGGAGTATTTTATAGATTATCCATTTTATGCCATTTAATCAAGTATGAGAAACATAAGAGAAAATACTATGTTATTTTTGAATTAAATGAATATGCAACTTAACAAACTATATTTTAATTAGAGTATATTATCAAATCCATTTAATATCTAAATTTCTAGTGCATGATATTAAATCGGTTGCATCCATAGCAAGTTCAAAAAATTACACATTTGACACAACTTTTATCTTGGGAACCCTTTTGAGAGAAAACCTAACCTCAAAAGCATCCATACTTAAATATTTATTTATATTCCATTTGTCATTTTACATAAAGGATTTCAAGTTCCTTTTTGCCACCATTTCACTCTATTGCATAAGGACCTTCTTTGTTATTAATCTCTTTCTAATACAATCAATCTATTATTCCTTTTATGGAGTGAGGGAACCCCATAATTCCCCCACAATGAACTTTTTGCTTTCCTAATATTGTAGTACTCAGGTGTACATACTCAAAATATTTCTTACAAAAGGTTTAGTGTGGAATCCCCATAAGTTCTCCATTTCTTTTTAGTGGTCCCCATGCCCAAATCCCTACTAAGATAGTGTTTTACATTTCTATTTTATAATAGTATATTCCATTCTACATAATAAAATGCACAATAATTTAAATTCCATTTGAATAAAATAATGTCAAAATTCCATATATAACAAGTAAAATTAAATTCTTGTTGAGATTGAAAAAATCAATAAATTTACTCAAAAAAACGTAATACAGTCCATTTTAAAAAGGAATTATTCTTTTATTCTCCTAAGCTTTTTCAAATGTCTATAATCATTTCCTAGACTCCTTTATATTTCAATTTCTCTTACAAACTTTATAAACAAGAATAACTTCGTTAGACTATTAAATGAATCATATTCCAAAACTTACTTAATTAATAATCCCCCCATCATTAAGCTAGTTTTTCAATATTATTCTACTTATAAATAAAATGGCCTATAGTAACATTTTCTCTTTAGAAGAAAAAAAGCCTAAAACATAGTTTACTTTATTTTTTTTAATTAAAAGAGAATGTGTTTCAAATTCATCTATTAATGTGTTTCAAATTCATCTTAACAGTTTTATTAGAGTGCTAACTTCAATTTTAATTACTGAATATTTCATTAGTCATTCTCTTTGTGTTATCTCTTGTTTTCTCTTAAATAAGTTTGTTTATCAGATGAGCAATGTTTGATAATTTGATAAGGCAAACATTTATTTGTAAAACCAATACATGAAATTATTACTAAACTTATCGACATAAGCATGTCATATTCACTAAAATTACCGAGATAAGATTCAATGTACCAAAAGTGGTTCTAATGCTACATGGGGGTCACGGTATGCTGAAAAAACAATGTCACAAATCTAAACCACTAGTAAACTTGTCATCTAATCGTTGCACACTCCACAATGCTTGGATTAAGCCCTACAATGTCTTTGCAAAGGAGCCTTGACTATCTTGAAAGGTAGTCAACAAACTATACCAGGCACGAAAAACTTATGGTTCTCCGAGTGTAAAACTCTTCTCAATTTGGGATTGTTCTTCCCTACTGAAATATTGTCTACGTTGTGACTCGAATGGCACCATGCGGGTGTTTTATAAGGAATAAATTAGTTCCACTTGGCAACCAAACCTAATTAATCATTTCTACCAAAAGTTTGGGGTCTCCCAAAGACCTTTATGTCTTCCCAGGAATGAACTCGACCTAGTCAACTGTGCTTCTGTGCACGCAGGGAAAATAAGCCATCTACGCTCAATATAAGACCTCTCTAGACATAATCTAATGATAGTTTCAGACTCCTTATAGATGCTACCAGGTCTTTATTCATGCAATTAGTAAACAAACATAATCTACAATGATGAACTGAGGTTTATTTTACCTAAGAAGGTAGTACATTAACTAAGATATCTCTTGTTCACAAGTTAATATGGTAGTGGCTTCTATTGGAGGATTAGCACATGGACACGCCCAACCTAGTTCAAGGTAGTGTGAAATTAGGAGTAACCCTACTCAAGCGTTACATTCTCAAATACGAGAGTCTCTGATATAGGAGCCGATCTCCATTGATGCCACTATCAGCATGGTAAAAATGAAAACTACACTTTACTTTTTTAATAGAACATGCTCTCATAAGGTAAATATGACAGCCAAAAAATACGTTTCATCATAGAGACTTTAAACTATCATTTATTTAAACCCTTCATTCAATAAGAGAGTACCTTGATTTGCTAGAAGGGTCTAGTTTCGGAGTTGATTTACGTTGTTGGTGTGTTGCCCTTTTTTGCACTTTTGTTCTTCCCAATCAATAGTCCAAAGTCTATATTGCTACTTCCCACTTTCTTCCTAGAAACCTCCAAAAATTATGTCCCAAAAAATCCAACCAAAATTTCTCTTTATCTTTTCTCCCCCAAAGGTGCGAGTCTCCGTTCAACATAACAAACTTCTAACCCTTCTAACCGTCCGCAAACGCATTTCAATATCGCTCGATTTTTTTTCTCTTATTTATTTATTGGAAGCAAGAATTATAACCTTATTTTTTTTTAAAGTGAAGCATTTAATAACTTCTTTTCTTCGTTCTTTGTTTTGGATAAGTAATATTATACCCTCTCTTCACATTTTCTTCGTATAAACATGATAAGAGTGCTAAATTAATATCAATTGGCTATATACAGGGAAAAGATACATCAAATAGCAAGGGTTAGGTGAATCTGAAAAATAGACAATCAGATATTAGATCAATTTGATTATATATACCTTCAAATCTTTGGTCCTTGCTAAGGTATCTTTTCCTACAAAATGAAAATGTCTATTAGTTCCATATCCTTTGTCATTAAAATTGCATAATATCACCATAATATGTCAGTAATAAACACATATATATTTTTAAGTCTTTTTTATTTGAAAATAGTTGTCTAGGGGAGGGTCATGACACCGTCTCATGACTCTTGGCTTATATACTTTCCACTTGCATGCTTGATGAACACTTGATCCTAGACACTTGCATACATGACTCTTGCACTTCTACATGCACTCTTAGTCTAAGACACTTGTACACATTTAATCAACCTACACTTGCACTCTAAATTAAATGACTGTCGTGCATTTTATGCACATTCACACTTACATAAAATGGAAAATATAAATGACACTCTAAACTATGGACTCAACCTTAATCTATTACATATTTACAAAAGTACCATGATGGTACAGTAGAATGTACCAAATAATGTTATATATATATATATATATATAAACACTTTTGAATAAACTTACACATATATGATCCTTCACAATTTGCTTCATCCCACCATAACATAACCATTTGCAGAAAAAAGAGTTTTGAAAACACATAGACTAGAAGCAAAATGGCTTTGGATAATTGTTACTAGATAAATCACAATTAAAAATAATGGTTTGGTGATCAAATCCTACTTGCAATAGAGTATCAAAAGAGCATTTTCATCCATGTGTTGGATAACAAGAATCTATCCAATCTTTCTGCTACATGAGTTTTCTTGATGCATCTATTATCCTATGTCTATGATAAACTCGAAGGAATAACACCCCAAAGACCATTTGAATTGACAAATGAAGCAAAAATAGTGCATTGATTTAGACCATCCTAGAGTTTTCACCCTTCTTTTCCAAGGGAGACAAAACTATGTTGAAATCACCCCCAAGAATCCATAAATCATAACTATGAATCATCATTGTATTTGGCAAAAAGAAGTAACTATAATTGGATAACATACATTTATAACCCTAAATTTTGATGTTTACATCTTTCTTATAAAATAGTTCAACAACCTAATTATTTTTTTCTTCTAACAATTCTCCATCCCATTTATGTTTGTCCTATATTATTGCAATACCACCTAAATCTCTTATAGAAGAAACTACTAGACAATAACCATACTTCCATTTATTTTTATAAGCATACTTACCTTCCTCACTACTTAATCTTATTTCTTATTTTAAAATAAACTTAGGATAATAAAAACTTATTAAATCCTTAATAAATATCCTTTTAAGGGTCTTATTCATACCTCTAATATTCCATGATATATTTTTCATCATAATCATTTTTATTTTATTGGTGTTCTTAACCCCACTTCTTGCTAATATGTGATCTTTTTATTTGGCTTCTCAAATCGATATCCTTTTGCATTTCTTTTTCTCCTTTTTCATGCTTTGATGGTCTTCCTAGGATATCACTAATATTTGTTTCTTTATTATTCTACCCTTGAAATCCCAAAGTGCAATGGATACACTTTGTACTACTTTTATTATTATTACAAGGATAAAATTTTATGCTTTTTAAGAATATTGGAGATGACTTACCTAGATTAACCTTGACCTCCTTCACCTAATTCACTTGAAAATTTGCCTCCCCATATTGCTTCACACCTTTAACTCCTATATTTGAACTTGTGATTTGTACTTCCTCATCCCTTGTGTTATTTTTTGTAATGGTTGATTTGAGTGAACTATAAAACCTTTGATGATGTAGAGGGGTTTTTCATGCCACTTTCTTAGGAGTGGAAAATCCTTGATTTGACCCAACTTCTCTTATGATATGATATCCTTTTTCATATTGAAGTTTGCCTCATGCCCAAAAATTTCCATCTCTTTCTCCATCATTTTTATTAATATGAGTCCTCCTTTTTCAATTCACTATGATAATAAGAAAGTACTTGTTTTTCTATTACACAAGAATCATGATCCATTCCATTGAAATCTACTACCTTTTGTAAAATTCTGAGTTTAGGTTTCATCATTTTATTTTCTTTAAAAATATTTGGCATTCCAAATCTTCATTTGCTTCTTTAAATATTTCATATTTTGAACAAAATTGCACATATATGATTCTTCACAATTTTCTTCATCCCACCATAGCATGGAAAAACATGTTTTGAAGCCACATAGACTAGAATAAAAATGGATTTGGATGATTATTATTAGGTAAATCACAAGTCAAAATAATGGGTTTGTGATCAAATACTAATTGCAATAGATATCTAAAGATTGTTTGCAACCATGCATTGGATAACAAGAATGTTGGCAATTTTGGGTACCTTGGGTACATTGCCTTTGCTCAAGTGTTGATGTTGTCATTGATGTCAAGAAGCTTTTGAAGGAAAGGATCTAAGTTCTAGGAAGGGTTTTTGTGAAAACCAAGGCAGACAAAATAAAAGGTTTTATTTAAAACCATGGACAACAGATTTGAAATGGGTTTTTCTTAAAACCCAAGTTGGCTCTTCGTTTCATTGAAAAAGGTGCCCGGTGATGAAGATATTTAATTTTAAATATTTAGTTTAAATTTTATTTATTTAAAATTTAAATTAAAATTTTAAAATTAAATTAAAAGGGCCGACGTGTTTGAAAATGCATCAAAGTGCATATAAAATGAGGCAATTAAATTCATTAAGGTTTTGGAATGGTGTTTGACATTAATCGCTGAGCAATTCGATTTCGACATCAAAGCCCCTGCGCCAGCGAAGGAGGAAGACAAGCATTGCGTGGTCAAAGGTTGAAAATGCTTGATGAAAAGAAAATATTACTCGACGATAAAAGTTGTGATAAGATTCGTTCGCAGCGAAGGTCAATCCAAGGCGTAAGACGTCTTTGCTGAAACGTGCTCGATCTCGATCGTTAAAGGCAAAAATTAAACTGAGGAGGAAGGTTGCCGAGTCGAATCCCTTGAAGTCCCATCTTGCAAAAGGAGTCACATCTTCTGTAGCATAGTTTTCAGAGCAACAAACTTAGGGTGAGCATTATGTACTATTAAATTCATGAAGACATCAGTGTCGTAAATTTGTATGCAACAAGGACTGGCATTCCTGGTGGTATCCGCGACATTGCTAAGGCGTTTCGTTGAAGAAGTGCGAAGGTTCAAATATTTTGGAGATTTTTTGGATGCCGTTATCGCCAAATATTTTTGGTGTAAGATAGGTGAACAACACAGATGGTGTTTTGCTTCAGCATAGAGGATGTCAAGTGTTCAAATGGTGACTGTTTCGTTCTATATGTTTTTTGTTCATCACAAAGGAATTGCAAGTATAAAATTTACAAGGTGGACCTAAATACTCATATGGGAAGTTGGCCTACTCGTGGCCCTTCAAAGATCTAGCACGTTAGCTAGCAAAAGGTGATGGGATCAAATCTCCACAGTAGTCTTGGTGGTGGCTAGCGCATCCGGCATGATAGCAGGTGCTAAGGTTTAGGGCTGCGGTAGATCATTGGATCGAATCACAGCGACAACGAAGCGGTTAGTATTTTGTTTTATTGAATTATTTCAAAAAGGGGTATGGCTTATTAGTTTTATTAGGAGGGATAAGGAAATGGTATATTAATCATATTGGAGTTGATAAGGTGAATATAAGAAATATGTTATGTATGATTTGTTGAATGAGGTTGAAAGAAGAAGACATAGAACCTTGATTATATTTGAACCAAGGAATATTCTTGAGGAAATATTAAAGAAATATGTTGTCTACTAACCTTCTTGAGTTTGGAAAAAAGGTGGTTATGGTTATGACAAGTTTGTGAAATCTTTTTCATCTTCAATAAGGTATGGGCACATTCTTCTTATGAGTATGATTGGTGTATGTTTTCCTGAAATAATATTGGAGTGAAAAGGTATTTAACTAGGTTTCCTTTGGTTGGGTGTAAATCCTATTTTCTGGTTTGTTGAAGACTACTTATGCATTGTTATCCTTGATGAGAGTTTTGGTGAATGCATAATTCTGGTTTGAGGTAGTGGAAGCATTGTGCACTAGGGTGTATGTTTGTAAGTCTTGCTACTTGCATTGAGATGGTGAAACCCTTAGTTGGATATTTTGATATTAATGGATGAGATGCTTCCATAGAGGTTGTTTTGATCAAGTTAGTGCTATTACTTGATACATGATTTGGGCTTACTCCTTTGAGTTGATTTGAGCAAGTTTTCTTTGCATTTGGTGATATTGTATTGATGGCTATTTTGTTCAAATATCGTTGGAGGGAAAAGGATTTCTACTTGTTTCATTTTCTTGTGATGATTGGTTGAATGCTTCAAGGTTAATGTTGAGTTGAATGATGTTGGTTAAACCTTGTCTTTGAGCATTGTTGTTGAAGCCCTAATTGATTGAGAAAAGATATTGGTTGTTGGAAAGAACATGAGTATCATTGTTATATGATATATTGCATGGTTGGCAATTGTTGGGTTGTATTTCATGTTCTTGAGAAAAGCATATTACATCTATCTTATTTCTATGAGATTTGAGATTGAGATTGGGAGTTAAGTATAGAACATATTGAGTCTCTAACAATTCTCTTTGTGGGTTCATGCCAAGCAAGTTTTTCTTGATGAACTTGTGAGCAAGTTTTGGATAGGTTCCGTTGGGGACTTGTGAGCAGGTTTTGGACAGGTTCCAGTGGGGACTTGTGAGCAGATTTGGACAGGTCCTAGTAGAGGACTTGTGAAGCTGAGTTTGAAATTTCTATCAGAGAACTTGAGGTTAGAGGTGCATTGGTTCTATGAGAAGAACTAGAGGACATTTGTGCTAGACCGAAGGACTGTGTTTAGTGCAAATTTGAGGACCATATTTTGAGGTGATAGAGTTGAGGATAGAGGTCTCCAGCCAGAGCAGGGAAGACAGGTGTCTTCTATGGATAGAGATCCATTTGCTAAGGGTAGCAGAGGCAAAGGTCTTCTGGAGGATCACCAGCCAGAGCAGAGTTAGGGGAAGGTATCTCCTTTGAGCAGTGGCTCATAAACATTGTAATTGGGAAGGTTTCCCAAAGAACTGTGATATAACTTTTAGAGAAAAGTTTTATCCATGGAGTAGCCCACTTTGGGTGAACCATGTAAATTGTTGTGTCACTTTGTGGATGGTTTTGTGCATTGCTTTGATATTGCTTTGGGTATATTGCTTTACTATTTTGAAGTATAAAGGAAAAAGTAAAAAGCGGTCTTATACTGTTCACCCCCCCCTCTTAGTATAAGCTTGTGTTCTTCAATTGGTATCAGAGCGGGTTCCTTTGGAAAGGTCTAATAGCTTGAAGGAAAAGCTAGTAAAGAACACAATGGATTATTTCAAGGGTAAACAACTTCAAGATAGTGATGAGTCTTCTAGTGATGAAGAGGCATATTACAACAATAAAGTCAAGTTCTCTAGAAAGCACAAAAGTATGAAAAATGTAATATGTTTCAATTGTGGAAAGTTTGGTCATTATGCTACTAATTGTACTGTTGCCAAGGATGAAAGTGATGAAGATAAACAGGAGTGTAAGAGCAAAGATTCTAAAAGGCATAGGCATCAAAGGAATAACAAAGATGAGCAAAGCAATCAAGAAAAGAGGTACTCTCACAAACACAAGAAGAGCTTCTACCTAGACAAGGCAAGTAAGTGTTCTAGTAGTGATAGTGAAAGTTCTTCAAGTGATAATGAAAATGATATATTGTTCATATCAAAAAAAGAGGAAGAACCGAAACATAGATTCATTATCATGAAATGTCTTAGATGTGGAAATTTTGGTCACCTTGAGGATGATTGCACAAATAATGAATTGGTTGCTAGTATGTATGAGGATGCTTCAAAAATTGATAAGGAAGATGCATGTATGGTTTTTGAAAAGGGTAGCACCTCTAGTGATAAGAAATCTGAAAAAGGCCTTGATGATTCAAAATGCAATCAAATAGAGGATCTTGAAAGTGAACTTACTAATGCTCTTAGTGTTTTGGAAAAGGAAAGAAAGAATAATGCTAGACTCAAGGATAAGTTGGATGAATGTTGTATGGAGAGAGATGATCTTATAGAAAGTCTTGACGTCTCTATGGCTAAGACACAAGAACTCAAGAATGAGTTAGAATCTAAGGTTCTTGAGTATAGTGAATTAGAACAAAAAATGGCTTCCTTGAAAAAGGAAAATAAAGAGTACAAGGATAAGCTGTACAGGTTTCAAGATAGCTCCAAAAGGGTTAAGTCACTCATCAAAGGTCAAAGAAATACAATAGATAAAACAGGCCTTGGTTTTGTTAAGCCACACAAGGAACAAGTTGGAGAGTCTAGTAAGAGACTCCAAAAGAAAGAGAGTTTTGATGAGGAAAGTATTTCAGATCATGAGTCCTTGAATGATAGATGCATAGAAACATAAAACAAAATTCAAAATGAGAAGAAGAAGTTTTTAAGACCCAAGATGTCAAATAAAGGAAAGTTTCAAGGCAGATGTTTTGCTTGTCACAGGTTTGGTCACATGGCTTCACATTGCATGGCTCAAGTGAAGAAGGTAAATGACAGTTTCAGAGGTGGTAATTTCTTTCAAGGGTATTGCTACTCTTGTTAACAGTTTGGGCACAAGGCAGTTTATTGCAAGGCAAATATCAGGAACAAGTTTGATCAAAATAGGTTTGATCAGAACTGGTGGATTCAAAGAACATGTATGCCTAAAAGAAATAACATTGTTACTTGTTATAAGTGCAACAATGAAAGTCACACAGTCAGACAGTGTAGAGCTAAAATTCTAAAATACGAGAACGAGAACAGTGGCATGATTAGGTCTAAGGATCAAGGCATGGACAAGAACAGGGATGAGAAAAAGAACAAGAACAATGACAAGAATAGGAATATGGAAAAAGAGTTCAAGAGAAGGCCCGACAAGGAAGTTATAGATGTTGATGATGATCAGTGCCTAATGGGAGTTTTACTCCCACCCCAGAATTAATCACCTCAACAGGAGGTGGGGGAGGGACTAAGCTAAGAGGCTCATTCTTAGTCCCAAGCCCCAAAGGTGGCCCTTTGCCATTGATGACAAAGGGGGAGAGATATGAGTAAGGGTGAGAGCTTCAAGTGAAGAGGAAAGCTTCAAGTCAGGGGTAGCAAAACATCAAAGGAATATTTTCAATTGTGGGCACAGTTGGTTTCATTTTTGGCTCTTAAGAAGTGTTTTTTAGTAAAGGTTTGCCATCAATGACAAAGGGGGAGATTTTTGGCAATTTTGGGTACCTTGGGTACATTGCCTTTGCTCAAGTGTTGATGTTGTCATTGATGTCAAGAAGATTTTGAAGGAATCTAAGTTCTAGGAAGGGTTTTTGTGAAAACCAAGGCAGACAAAATAAAAGGTTTTATTTAAAACCATGGACAACAGATTTGAAATGGGTTTTCTTAAAACCCAAGTTGGCTCTTCGTTTCATTGAAAAAGGTGCCCCGGTGATGAAGATATTTAATTTTAAATATTTAGTTTAAATTTTATTTATTTAAAATTTAAATTAAAAATTTAAAATTAAATTAAAAGGGCCGACGTGTTTGGAAATGCATCAAAGTGCATATAAAATGAGGCAATTAAATTCATTAAGGTTTTGGAATGGTGTTCGACATTAATCGCTGAGCAATTCGATTTCGACATCAAAGCCCCTGCGCCAGCGAAGGAGGAAGACAAGCGTTGTGTGGTCAAAGGTTGAAAATGCTCGATGAAAAGAAAATATTACTCGGCGATAAAAGTTGTGATAAGATTCGTTCGTAGCGAAGGTCAATCCAAGGCGTAAGACGTCTTTGCTGAAACGTGCTCGATCTTGATCGTTAAAGACAAAAATTAAACTGAGGAGGAAGGTTGCCGAGTCGAATCCCTTGAAGTCCCATCTTGCAAAAGGAGTCACATCTTCTGCAGCACGGTTTTCGAAGCAACAAACTTAGGGTGAGCATTATGCACTATTAAATTCATGAAGACATCAGTGTCGTAAATTTGTATGCAACAAGGACTCGCATTCCTGGTGGTATCCGCGGCATTGCTAAGGCGTTTCGTTGAAGAAGTGCGAAGGTTCAAATCTCTTGGAGATTTGTTGGATGCCGTTATCACCAAATATTTTTGGTGTAAGATAGGTGAATAACACAGATGGTGTTTGGCTTCAGCGCAGAGGATGTAAAGTGTTCAAATGGTGACTGTTTGGTTCTATATGTTTTTTGTTCATCACAAAGGAATTGCAAGTATAAAATTTACAAGGTGGACCTGAATACTCATATGGGAAGTTGGCCTACTCGTGGCCCTTCAAAGAGCTAGCACGTTAGCTAGCGAAAGGTGCTGGGATCAAACCTCCACAGTAGTCTTGGTGGTGGCTAGCACATCCGGCATGATAGCAGGTGCTAAGGTTTAGGGCTACGGCAGATCATTGGATCGAATCACAGTGACAGCGAAGCGGTTAGTATTTTGTTTTATTGAATTATTTCAAAAAGGGGTATGGCTTATTAGTTTTATTAGGAGGGATAAGGAAATGGTATATTAATCAGATTGGAGTTGATAAGGTGAATATAAGAAATATGTTATGTATGATTTGTTGAATGAGGTTGAAAGAAGAAGACATAGAACCTTGATTATATTTGAACCAAGGAATATTCTTGAGGAAATATTAAAGAAATATGTTGTCTACTAACCTTATTGATTTCAGAAAAAATGTGGCTATGGTTATAAAAAATTTGTGAAATTTTCTTCATCTTCAATAAGGTATGGGCACATTCTTCTTATGAGTATGATTGGTGTATGTTTTCCTGAAATAAGATTGGAGTGAAAAGGTATTCAACTAGGTTTCCTTTGGTTGGGTGTAAATCCTATTTTCTGGTTTGTTGAAGACTACTTATGCATTTTTATCCTTGATAAGAGTTTTGGTGAATGCATAATTTTGGTTTGAGGTAGTGGAAGCATTGTGCACTAGGGTGTATGTTTGTAAGTCTTGCTACTTGCATTGAGATGGTGAAACCCTTAGTTGGCTGTTTTGATATTAATGGATGAGATGCTTCCATAGAGGTTGTTTTGATCAAGTTAGTGCTATTACTTGATACATGATTTGGGCTTACTCCTTTGAGTTGATTTGAGCAAGTTTTCTTTGCATTTGGTGATATTGTGTTGGTGGCTATTTTGTTCAAATATCTTTGGAGGGAAAAGGATTTCTACTTGTTTCCTTTTCTTGTGATGATTGGTTGAATGCTTCAAGGTTAATGTTGAGTTGAATGATGTTGGTTAAACCTTGTCTTTGAGCATTGTTGTTGAAGCCCTAATTGGTTGAGAAAAGATATTGGTTGTTGGAAAGAACATGAGTATCATTGTTATATGAGATATTGCATGGTTGGCAATTGTTGGGTTGTGTTTCATGTTCTTGAGAAAAGCATATTACATCTATCTTATTTCTATGAGATTTGAGATTGAGATTGGGAGTTAAGTATAGAACATATTGAGTCTCTAACAATTCTCTTTATTCTTCTATGAGGTTGATGAATCACATTGGGTCTCTAATAATTCTCTTTGTGGGTTCATGCCAAGCAAGTTTTTCTTGATGAACTTGTGAGCAAGTTTTGGACAGGTTCCGTTGGGGACTTGTGAGCACGTTTTGGATAGGTTCTAGTGGGGACTTTTGAGTAGATTTGGACAGGTCCTAGCAGAGGACTTGTGAAGCTGAGTTTGATAGTTCTATCAGAGAACTTGAGGTCAGAGGTGCATTGGTTCTATGAGAAGAACTAGAGGACATTTGTGCTAGACCGAAGGACTGTGTTTAGTGCAAATTCGAGGACCATCTTTGAGGTGATAGAGTTGAGGACAGAGGTCTCCAACCAAAGTAGGGAAGACAGGTGTCTTCTATGGATAGAGATCCATTTGCTAAGGGCAACGGAGGCAGAGGTCTTCTAGAGGATCACCAACCAGAGCAGAGTTAGGGGAAGGTATCTCCTTTGAGCAGTGGCTCATAAACATTGTAATTGGGAAGGTTTCCCAAAGAACTATGATATAAATTTTAGAGAAAAGTTTTATCCGTGGAGTAGCCCACTTTGGGTGAACCATGTAAATTTTTGTGTCACTTTGTGGATGGTTTTGTGCATTGCTTTGATATTTCTTTGGGTATATTGCTTTATTGTTTTGAGGTATAAAGGAAAAATTAAAAAGCGGTCTTATACTGTTCACCCCCCTCTCAGTATAAGCTTGTGTTCTTCAATATCTATCCAATATTTCTACCACATGAGTTTTTTCAATGCATCTATTTTCCTATGTATATTAAAAAATCGAAGGACTAACATCCCAAAGGCCATTTGAACTAACAAATGAAGAAAAAATATTGCGTTGATTTAGATCACCCTTATTTTATAGAGGATACAAAACTATTTTGAAATCATCCCAAGAATCCATAGATCACAGTTATGAATCATCATTATGTTTGACAAAAATATGCTAAGGTCCTTCCAACATCTTTCATAAGTAACTATAATTGAATCATATACATTTATAACCATAACTTTTGATGTTTATGTCTTTCCTAAAAAATAGTTCAACAACCCAATTAATTTTTGCTTCTAACAATTGTCCATCCCATTTTTATTTGTCCAATATTGTTGAAATACTACCTAAAGCTCTTATAGATTAAACTACTAGACAATCATGATTATTCCATTTCTTTTAAAAGCATATGTATCTTCCTCATTACTTAATTTTATTTCTTGTATTAAAATAAACTCACGATTACAAAAACTTATTAAATCCTTAATAACTCTCCTTTTAGAGGTCTTATTCATGTCTCTAATATTCCATGATATTATTTTCATCATCATCACTTTTATTTTTAATAGTGGGTTTAACCACGCTTCCTATTAACATGTGATATTTTAATTTGGCTTCCTAAATTGATATTATTTTTGAGTTTCTTTTTCTCTTTGTTTACACTTTGATGGCCTTCCTTGGATATCGTCCATATGTTTTTATTTATTTTGCTACACTTGAAATCCCAAAGTGCAATGGATACACTTTGTACTACATTTATTCTTATTGCAAGGAAAGTATTTTGTGCTACTTGAGGAAAATGAAGATGATTTACCTAGATAAAACTTTACCTCCTTCACCTCATTCACTTTAAAATTTGCTTCCTCATATTCCTTCACACCTTTAACTCCTTTATTTGAACTTATGCTCTATACTTCCTCATCCCTTGCATTATTTTTACTAATGATTAATATGAGTGAAATATAAAGGTATTTAGCCTTTGGTGATGTAGAGGATTTGATCCAACCTTTTTTTATGATATGATCTCATTTTTTCATATTTATGTTTGTCTCATACCCAAAATTTTCCATTTGTTTATCCATCATTTTTACTAGTATGAGTCATTTTTCAATTCATTATGATAATAAGAAATTAATTATTTTTCTTTCACATAAGAATCATGATCCATTCCATTGATTTCTACTATCTCTTCTAAAATTTTGAGCTTAGATTCCATTTTTTTCTTTTCTTTAAAAATATTGCCAAAATATTTGACATTCCAAATATTAATTTGCTTCTTTAAATATTTCATCTTTTGTACAAATTTGCACATATATTATCCTTCATAATTTGCTTCATTCCACCATAACACAACTATTTGGGAAAAAATATGTTTTGAACCCACATAGACTAGAAGCAAAATGGCTCTGGATGATTGTTATTAGGTAAATCACAAGTCATAATAATGGGTTTGTAATCAAATCGTACTTACAAAAGAGTATCTAAAGAGTGTTTGCAACCATGTGTTGGATAACAAGAATCTATTTAATCTTTCTACTACATTATTTTTCCCAATGCATATATTATCCTATGCATATTAAAAACTTGAAGGACTAACATCCCAATGACCATTTGAATTTACAAATGAATTGCATTGATTTATACCATCCTAGATTTTCCACCCTTCTTTTCCAAAGGAGACAAAACTATGTTGATGTCACCTTGAGAATACATAGATTATAATTATGAATCATCATTGTGTTGGAAAAAAATATGCTAAGGTCTTTCCAACATCTATCATAAGTAACTATAGTTGGAGCATATACATTTATAACCCTAACTTTTGATGTTTACATATTTCCTACAAAATAGTTCAAAAACCCAATTATTCTTTCCTTCTAATAATTTTCCATCCCATTTACATTTTTCTAATATTTTTGCAATACCACCTAAAGCTCCTATAGAAGAAACTACTTGACAATCACAATTCTTCCATTTCTTTTTAAAAGCATACTCACCTTCCTCACTACTTAATTTTATTTCTTGTATTTAAATAAACTCATGATTATAAAAACTTACTAAATTCTTAATAACTCTCCTTTAAGGGGTATTATTCATGCCTCCAATATTCCATGATATCATTTTCATCATCATCACTTTTATTTTTATTAGTGGGTTTAACCCCAGTTCTTGTTAGCACATGATATTTTTATTTGGCTTCCCAAATTGATATCCTTTTGAATTTCTTTTTCTCTTTGTTCATGCTTGTATGGATTTCCTTGGATATCATCTATATGCTTTTCTTTATCGTGATACCATTGAAATCCCAAAGTGCAATGGATACACTCTATACTACTTTTATTCTTATTGCAAGGAGAATATTTTATACTACTTGAGAAAAATGAAGATGATTTACCTAAATTAACTTTGACCTCCTTCATCTCATTCACTTTAAATTTTATCTCCCATATTTCTTCACACCTTTAAGTCCTACATTTGAACTTGTGCATTATATTTCCTTATCCCTTGTGTTATTTTTTCTAATGGTTGATTTGAGTGAACTATAATGGCATTTTTCATTTGGTCATGTAGAGGGGTTTTCTATACCACTTTCTTAAAAGTGGAAAATCCTTGATTTGACCCAATTTATTTGATGATATGATTTCATTTTTTCATATTAAAGTTTTCCTCATACCCAAAATTTTTAATTTCTTTCTACATCATTTTTAATTTGTAATATCTTGCCATGTATCTGATTTCAAGATATTTGTGATATTAGAATACAATGTTCTTATAATCCAGTTGTTGATATCATTCTCTTGATTCGGATTTAATGCTAATGGACTATGGTTAAGGTTTTAAAATATCCATGGAGACACATTTTTGACTGTATATAGCATGCCTTATCTTCTTAGTAGTTGGTCCCTTTTGGATGAAGTCACCTAGAGTATCGTTGATATTCTTCAAAAACTCCTTATTAATTAGTTGATAAGGAAGTCCAAAAGACAATCGACACTAGAATACTTTCAATAATATTTGTATCCATAGAAAAATTTTCACTCCATGGTCTTAAACATAATGCAACTTTGCCTCTAAACCAATGTCCTCTATCTATTATTTTGTCCCTTATTTTTGAACTAGAGAAGGTAACGAGAAAAAAATCTTTTGAAAGAAAATTCATGAACTAATTTGAATTCAATTCCCACTTACAGTTAATCCTATTTTGAATATTTGAAAAACTTGGCTAGTACCCATGGCAATTACATATTAACCCTCTGGTTTTAAGAACCATTATATCTTGCTCAATCATCTCACCCTTGATAGTCACTTTTGTTGTAGTATCTCTTCCTTAGATAGGGTTTATCATAGGTTTACTCTTCCTCTTATCTTTAATTAGGGCATCCTTGATTCCATAAAGAACTTTCAAAAAATACTTTTCTGCCATGTTACCTAGAGTTTTTTACATGAATCCATTAGTATTTGAGTTTCTCCTAAGATCTAAAATAAAAAGTGGTGCTTTCTCCTTACTTGCAATTTACTTTCTACTTCATGTTCATGCCTCACCCTCACTCCTAGCTCACACTTGCTCCTAATATTTCTATAGAGAGTACTTATTAGTAAGACTTATATAATCCTTTAGATTCTAATTAAAAGTCAAAAGAGTCCACCATATGTAGTTATTATATAAGAACTTTACCTCTAAATCTATTACTTTATTGACAAAGAATTGGATAGGTGATAAAATTTATAAACCATTTATATCTTAAAATGTATAATATTATTAATTTTTATTATAAATTTAATTAATAATTTAATTTTAAATATTTAAATAAAAATACTTAATTTTTAATAATAAATACATAAATATATGTGTCTTGGTGGGACAATGCAAATGTTCAAGCTTTGCATCTTCTTTGGAAGATCCAAGGTTCAAACCATGATGTGGGTGATGTATGTGAGGGGGGTGGGTGTGTGTGTATGTTTGTGTGTTAATACCCTATTGAAAAGTTTAGCTCTCAGTCTTCCAAGGAGTCATAGATAGGATGAGAATGCTCAGCCCTAAACATTGGTCTTGGGGTTTCTCACACTACCTAAACCATATATATTATAAATATATACAAGTAGATGTAAGATAAAATAAAATAAATACACAAGACAAAATTCGTATCATTACAAAATTTATATTTACCTTCAACCGTTTAAGAATGGTCATTTCAAATCCATAAATTATTAAAAAATTACTATTTAATAGTTCTTTCAAATCCATAAATTATTTGAAATATTACTACAAAATAATATTTCAAATCTTTAAATTATTGGTGAATTATTTCAATCTTCTTAGACATGTGCATTTAATATTTCTTTGGTGTTGGCTGACAATGAGGACAGCCCTGTGGGAGACGGATCCATGGATATTCCTCCTCCCTGAATTTTCTTTCATGGAATGTTTAAGGACTTATAGATTCCTCAAGAAAAGAATTTATTTTATCCTCTCTACAAAGTATCGTCCATGTTGATGTTACTTGTTTACAAGAAGTTAAGATCTCTATTTTTCTATTAGATGTTTCTCTCAGTTGTATTGCATGTTATTTTATGTATTTCACTACTCACCATGAAGATGGTCGGGGTGGTTCTTCTATTTCTATATCCTTCAAACTTGAGGAGTTTTGATTGGGTCTGGAAAGGATCCTTCTCATCATGTCATATGGATTTAGTTGAATATTTATGGGAACATCTTGGGCATTACTAATATGTTTACACCTAATGATGGGCCTAGTCGCTCTGCCCCTTGGTGGTACCTATTTGATCACTTGACGATGGTGTATTGGATTTTTTGTGGTAATTTAATATGGTTGAGCATGTTGAATATAAATTTGGCCACCTCCCAATGCAATTGTGTTTTGGAGAGCCCGAGGCCTAATTTTTTCTTAAACATAGATGGCATCTTTTTAATCCCCTTTTTTTCCAATGCAATTGCATGCCTCCACCCTGTTCACATGGTCAAATTTTCATGCAAGTAATGAAAGATTTTTCAAGTGTCTTGATCTTGTTATTATGTCAAAGCAATAATTTTTTTTATTCCCCTCAATCAATAATAAGATTGTGATAATCTAGGATCCATTCCTATTGGTATATCATTTTCCAATTCCCTTTTAGATTGAGTGGAGTGGTCACCAATTTAATTTTCTATGCAATCAATTTTATTTAAATACTTCTTTATTGCAACACCCTAGCACGATTATTGTGATTTTAATAATATAGAATTTATGACCTCAACCTCATCACTCTATCAGTTTGATTTCTTGGTTGAATGAGGTGATTGTTTGTACTACCTTTTTCATGTGGATTTTTGGTAAATATGTGGCATATGTTATAAATCATATTCATTTGGTTGTTTTTTTTTTTGGTAGATAAGATACTATAGCATTAATACCGGGTTTTACAGGTTGACCCAAAACCTTTTACAAAAATCAGCCCAAGGCTGTTGATGAACATATCCTTACTAAGGATCCTATATATGTAAAATCTACATGCCACCAAAGCCATTACATCCGGTAAGGCACATAGCCTATTATCAAAAAGAAACTTCCCATACAACATTTTGGGTATACCCCAAGAAAACACACATGCATCATAATTACAAAAAATAAACAGATATGGATCCCTTCCTTGAGACAATGGAGAAACAAAAAGTTGCAGACACACATAGCAGAGTACTGAAAAAAACTCCCACAAGCTCTGTATTGACAGTTACTCTTAATAATTCTTTGGAAATTTATTTCTTTTGTATATGAAATGCTTTGGTACCACATACTATCTTGGCCAATCAGCCTTGGATAAGTGAACCTGCTGGCTAGATTTATGGTGGTGGCTATCTGGTGGTCCACATGGCTTTGGTTTGAATTCTTATATTGTCATTTCTTTCCTTCCCTATGATTATCAACCAACCTTAAATTACTAAGATGACTAGGAGCCATGTTATATAACATGTGACTATCCCCATTAGTCTTTGTGGTATCTCCAAGCAACATCCACGAAGACTGACAACTCAGATAATTTTTATTATGAGTCCAATTCAAAAAAGAGATGGGAATACTCCTAGCCTTCAAACTTACAGTGCCTTCCCTGTTGGTAGATTTGACTATCATTCTTATCATTCTTGTTGAATAATCTCCTCTACTTCACTCGAGACATCGTGTTCCCATTTGAAAAGTTTGTCACCATCGACACCCAAATTGGCCAGCTTATCAGCAATTTTGTTAGCTTCCCGAAAGACATGTTGGGATTTTCTATCTTTTCTTCCCTGTAAAAGGATCCTAGCCTCTTCAACAATTGTTTTAATCCTCTAAGGAGGTGTTTTCCAATTATTGAGGAGATTTATAACATGCATAGAGTCTCCTTCTATAATCAAATTTCCTTCTAAGTCTTGATTCATTTGAAGGCCTCTCCACATAGCTCTAGCTTTAGCTTTGTTGTTCATCCTTGTTACCAAATATTTAGAAAATGCAAGCATCATATTCGTATTATGATCTCACACAATGCCACCAACACATGCTTTTCCAGTATTTTCCTTAGTTGTTCCATCAAAATTAAGCTTAAACCAACACGTAGGAGGTGGATACCACTTAACATTGGCTCTGAGGTTGACTATCCTAGGCACAAACTCAT
Organism: Wollemia nobilis; assembly: GCA_028583015.1. NCBI lineage: Eukaryota > Viridiplantae > Streptophyta > Pinopsida > Araucariales > Araucariaceae > Wollemia > Wollemia nobilis. Next base: position 2,163,723 of record JAQPPZ010000159.1, read on the forward strand.
CTAACAAGGTTAAGCTTAAATATTTAGCAATTGTGGTCTCCTATAGATGATGTTTAGAGCTATCAAAAGGGATAAGGTTCACATTCTCATTGGCAAAGGATAGGATCTTGGCAATGATAGTTTGATGATCATGGATAGACTCATTACAGAGTCTATGGTTCCTTTCTAACCACACCTACCAAAGATAGTGATTGAGACAAATTTTCCACATGTATCTAAGTCTTTGGATTGAAAAGTGGCAAGGCCACTGGATGAAAAAATCAAGTACGATGGTTGGTTTAACCCATGAAATATTAAAGGCCTAAAATAACCCACTTAGGATAGTCAAGGAAAAATGGCACTTAAGGAAAATGTGATAAATGGTCTCCCAATTAGACCAGCCACAAAGGAGTATCAACAAAATTTACTATTGCAAGAAAATGATCTATATGACTAGTAGTTGCAAACTAGGGTTGTTTCTCTTTACCACCAACTTATAGTCTATGAATGACATGAAGCTATGGGGGTTCAAATTTGGGATCTTCTACACTAGTTGAGGGTTGGTGATTGCTCACCCAAAGCCTTTTTTAAATCTCTTCATTCCAGGCAGACCAAGATCTAGATCAAGGTTATTCAAGTATCTCATGATAGACTAACTTCTCTTCCTAATATTGAATTGGCATTTTGTATCATTATAATATTGTATTTAAAGCACAAAAATATTCTATGAAACAATATATAATGCTTCAACGGTATCTTGATGTTGTTCCTATTAAGTTGTTTTTTATGACAAACTTCTTTGTGATGCTCCTCTTTCACTTGCTGAGCTTCATAATGCTCTTATGACTATGTTGGATGACAAGTCCCATAGTCTTGATGGTTTTCCCTATTAATTTTACAAAGCCACTTGAAATTTTACTAGATATTATCTACTTAATGTCTACAATGATGTGTTAGCTAACAATTCTTTATGAAATATTATCAATCATCAAAACATAAATTTTTTTTCTTAAGTGGGAAATACTAATATTATCACTAGTTGGAGACTTAATACTCTACTTAATATATCTTATAATATTTTGGGTAAATATTTAGCTCTATGTATTCATAAAATTTTCTCTATGATTATTAGACTAGAGCAAACAAGTTTTATTAAAGGGTGGCACATCTTGGATAATATTATTACTATCTATGAATGTTTAGAATGGGTTCATATCTTTGGCCAAAAGTCCATTTTCCTTCCACTAGACTTTGATAAATCTTATAATTGTATTGAGTAGCCTTTCATTCTTGCCATGCTTTAAGATCTCAGATTTGACCCCTATTTTATTAGGGTTATCAGTATGTTGTTTGTTATGGTTCATCTTGTCTTACAATAGACACCTAAAAGTTGCACATGGTTGCAAATTCATCCTTCATGATTACTTAAATCACAAACCTTACAAAATTACACTAATTAATCCTAAAACACCTTGTATTCACAAAATGGCTATCCATAAGCCCCTTTAGGCCATATAAACGCTTTCCTACATCTAATAATGGTCCCCATGCAACCACCTAAAAAAATTCTAACAATGGTAATCCCAATATTGGTTTAAAAGTCATTTCATCATTAAAATGCACTTTATGACTCAAGAATGATTAATTATGGTTAATTAAGATTAAAAATAATCTTATCCTCACACATGTGCACTTTATGACTTAAACACATGATTAGTTAGGATTAATTAATATTAACACTAATCTTATCCTCACACATGTGTGCACCCATAACTTAGTTAAGATATTTAAAATATGCTTAACTTAACCATAACCTAACCTAGGATCTACCTAATCAAGGTTAACCTCAACCCTTGTTCATACATGTGTGCACATGGGATATTTATAGATATTTAAAAGATTCCTCTTTAGGGAATATGAACTAATGACTCACCTTCCACCTCACCCTTTAACCTTACCATGGTTGGGATATAACCTAGGGTTTATGCCACCTCACAAGGGACACCTCACCCCCTAAGCTCTCCAAAAGCTATAAATAGGAGTATTTTTCCTCCTAAATCCATCCATCTCATTCAACATAATAAAACTCTACCAAAATTACATCAACCAAGCATCCATAAACTCACCATAAAATCACCATGAAAACTACACCACTTGTACCCTCTTGTCTCCCATTTTGATAGATCTTGATAGGTACAAGAGCACATCTGATGCTAACTAAGAGTTGCTACAGTCATGGGCCAACATCATCTTCTACCAGATCCTGAAAAACAATGTTGTAGTCCCTGTTTATAGGTATCCAATGATCCAATCTTGTCACTAGGTAGGGTGTGACTCTAGCTAAAATGTAGTTTCAGTAAACAAAAAGCTACAAAATACTCTCTATAGGTATACTTTGTTTTTCATCATTTTCAATCAATTTTAGCAACTTTATTTATGCATTTTACAACTTTATTTGAGTCTATTATCTTCATAACTATGGTATTTGATGTATGATAGGTCCTCAAATACACTAACCCCATTATAGTTCAGACAGGTTTAGAGAATGGTTTGACTAACTATGGCATGCATGAACTAGGACCACACCCCTTGAGGATCATTGAAAGACCAATCCAGGATATAGTTGATAGTTTCACTGACATAAAAGGGGATTTCACCATCTTGAACCCTTTTTTTGTAGCCTTCTATGATAGATTTGTAAAAAGGAACACTTGTAACCTCTTTTTCAATATAATGTAATTTCATAGACTTTACGCTTATTTTTCATCGAGTTCATTCTGGCATGCCCAATGGGACGTCCACTTGCTTTATTTGTCATTATTTATCTCATCTTATTAGTTATCTAATTTTGACTATTTTTGTGTTACAGGAGCTACCAAAACCACCTGGAAGCTCACAAAATCCTAAAACCTAGTTCAAACCTGAGATAGTTGTTTTTTTATCTACAAATTTCAATTTCTAGGTATGGTACGACCCAGTCCAATCTCTAGATACCCTACGATCCAAGCAAATATTCATGGAAATGGTGTAGAAACCACTTCTAATACAACCCACAACAACTACAGTGTTGTAGGTAAGTTTGGGGGATTTATTTGACCCTATATGGGATTGTTATTTCCCTTACCAAAAGATGGCCCTTGTAGCTACAAATCACCTAAAATTTGGCATTATCAAAAGGTATAATCAAGCCTCTTTTGTGAATAAAAAATAGTTGCAAAATTCGGTACTACATCACCTCGTGAGGTTATCTTTAGCAATACTCGGTACTACACCACCTTTGCTAATATCTTGATTCTCTTGGACTCTTGCAAAAATCAACATCATGCCACCTTGTAAGTGTGATTGTAATACTCAACACCATGCCACCTTTGCAATATGGATACCATTTTATGTTTAGCATAACTTGATATCATGTTATTTTACTAACACTTGTATGTTTCTAGTCTTCTTACAAAACTCAACACCACATCACCTTATAAGATTATTTGCAATACTCAGCACTATGCCACCTTTGCTAAGTTACTAGATATTGTACTTTTCCAATACTCAACACTGCGCCACCTTTACGAAAATGTTATATCTTGTACTCTTGTGATACTCAACACAAAACCATCTTTGCAAGATTGCTTTTACTTCATATTTAGCTTGTTTAGACATTTATTCTATCCATAGAAGGTGATTTACTTATTTTTGTGGTTGCAGGTACCTATATATAGAGAGATTCACTATCCCAAAACTCATATCTAGTGTAAAAGTGCATTTTTATCATAGTCGTTAGGTAGGGTGCAACCAAATTCACTCGCTAGGTACCTAGTTACCAAAACAAAAGTGTAATTAAACCTCACAAAACCATCCAAAATGACTTACAAGACCTAGAGATATAGGTAAAATATATAAAACCCACTTGTTTGGTTTAGAAACAATAAAAATTCAAAAGAATTGTAGATTGTTTTGTTTATACTTTATGAATATATATGGTGTTATAAATTTCACTATGTATAGCTTATTCCACTTGCTTTTAGTTTTCAAAGTGCATTTCATTTTAAAAAAAACAAAAGAAAATTTGAAGGAAAAATTTACATCATTCTTTGTTGTATTTATTTTATTTCTCAAAAAGGCATTTCACTTTTGAAAAGGTATTTCCTGCTTTCCTATATTAACATTCAAACACATCATATTTAGCTTAAACAGTGGTAATATTTGATTTCATCACCAATCCCACTCAATATTGGTGATTTTGGCTTTCATCTCCTTCCACCAGATCGCACCCTACACACCTTAGTGGTCCCCACAAGTGGTTTTATAGAATTCATCACCATAAAATACCCTACTCTTGAGATATCCTTGGAGTATGTTGGGATTAGACGCCCTTGCTCACAGGGCTTCATTATAATTAGTGAGTGTGCAACTATCGTTCTTGACTAAGCCTTCTTTAGGGTGAACTAAAATAATGAGAATTCTGGTAGTAGGTCTTAGATAGTGTTACCTCATTCTATAGAGGATTTTGCATTTTGGTGCATCTTATTTCCTTAGGTTATATCTTGAACCATTACCTCCATTTAGATGCCATTTTCCTGTTGGACACATAGTTCTATTTTATGCACTTTTGGGTGTTGTAAAAGGTTCTATGCTATGACACACCTTTTTATTTTTAGGATACATCCATCACACCCTCTTTTATTTTAGTTTTAGGGATATTCTAACATCAAAACACACTTTGTAAAATTTTAGTTTATACATGTTTGTTTCTTGTTGTTGATTGGATTTCTCTCACAAAACACACAAAACTGGTTACAAAACTCACCAAAATAGGTTGCAAAACCCACAAAAATAGGTTTCCCACATCCTAGACATAGTTCCAACAATTTTCAGTCTTTTTCATCATTTTTAGGTACATTCGCTAGGTACCCCAACAACCCAATTTAGTCACACACTACCCAACAACCCAAATTTTTATTGCACAAAAAGGTTTGGTTGCTTCTAGAATAACATCTTGGTCATTCTTCCACCTTAGAAATGGTAAAAAAAAACTAGTTTTGTTCTAGTTTGTTACCTTTTGATCAAGGTCCCTACCTGAGGTCGAATCTCACAAACACATCCCTAGCTATGGAGACTCTTCCTATGCTACCCCCTTCCCAAACCGCTTCACCAACCTATCTAGAGGACAACACCCCTACCCATTGTCATAATTCATCCATGTCTTCTCAATCCAATGATGGTGTTTTACCTATCTTTCCTCATATACATGACCTAGAGCCATAGGTTTTGTCTCCTTATGATGATGACCTTCTATCATATTCTTCTCATTTGAGCTAGACACATCCACCTATTAGCTCTTATCTTGGTAACAAACATCCTTCCATCCCTCCTCATGTGGATACTGGGATCCCATTACTTCATTTATATCCTTTAAGCTTACCTTATGGATCAAGAAATAGGATTTCACCCTATTATTAAGATCTTAGGCTCAGGCTCACCACATGGTCCTTCCCTTGATATCTCATGAGAATGATATTATCTCACCTCCATGCCCATCTTCCTCACATTTTTGACCCTCTCCACATCCACCACATTCTCCTCCACTTTATTCTTCACCTCAATTTCCCTTCTACATCAGTCAGTCAACATCCATCCCATCAAGACCTTGTTATACTTCATTTTCACTTGTGTTCTCACACTCATCTTCATATTCACTATTGTATCAATCCACATCCACCATAATGAAAATTCCCACTCATACCACATTCATACCACCATCTACATCATCACCTTTTACCATTGAATTGTAACCCATCTTGGCATGTCTTGATAATCTCAAGTTACATCTTAGCCATTGCAAATTTCATGGATCCAATCATCACTCATTCATGATATATTCTATGATACCTCAACTTCCACCCATCTTGCTTCCTCCAACACAATATCCTCCACAACCTAGGCAGGTACCAATTCCATCCCTTCCTAATACACCCCACACTTGATCATCGTAGTCCACATGCTCCACTCATCCTATGCAAGATCTACTTGAGCCCTTACCCCATAATTTCTAGTGATTGCATCATGAAGAGCTTCTAGTTTTGGTTGAGGTCAAATGAGTTGACCCACATAACTCAAGGCCAAAATGCTATAATGAGAAGCAATTCTATGTTTATCATTTCTATCAAGGACATGATATCAACACTTTTCATGTTTTCAAACACCTAGATCATAACATGATGGATGAAGAGAACTTGAAACACACACATCATTCTCTCTCTTCCACTTGCCATTAAGGTACATCTATAGATTCATTATCTTACACCAAGACACCATGATCCCACAACACTTCATCATCTTCGTCTAGATATTGCCAGGTTTATTAGGTCCATGACTGCATTTCTTACCAAGATGGTAGTTATGTTGATCTTGCAACTAACGTTTCACGATCCTCACGATAATTTCCCCTACCTACTTAGAATTCTCACCTACTTTATGGCATTTGTTGCTCTTCCTTTGATTTCAATGTATCTATACATTTCCCCATTACTTATCAACATTTCTCCATCTTTGCTTCTCTTGTCCATATTGGGGTAGGAGGATTTTGTTCTCTTCTAACCCATTCATCATACAAGGGGGAATAGTTTCATTCTCTCATCATTACCGCTCTTTTGCACACTGTACGTATCAACATTTTTTTATATTCCTTTCTTCCTTCTTATTTTCCCAACCTCTTCTTCTAGAATCATATCGATATTGTATGGTCATTCTTTGAGAGGCTACACACCTTTGGTTTGATATTATTTTCTTCTCTTCCTTTATTATTTTCTCATCCTATGTCATTATTGTATGGTCATTCTATGAACAACTACATACTTTTGATTTAGTTTGAGTTTATTTTCTTCATTCCTCATTTTCCCTTCTATCTCTTCATTCCTTTCTCATTTTATTCTACTTTGGCATGCACACTCATGCATATAATTCACACTTGCTACATCCTTCCATTGGTATTCTTTTTTTTTGCTTGTATATTCTCCCACATCTATTCAATTTAGTCTATTACATTGGATTTCATATGGGGTTATACCACTTTATGTGCATCTCATGCTTTTGATTTATTTCACTACATACTCCAAAGGCACCATATCCCTTTGGTATCACTTTGTCATTTATATCCCCTACAAAGGCATCTATTATCTTTGTCTTACTCGCATCACTCTTTTATACATATTCACACATAGTCGTCACAATTGCTATTTCCACACATCGATATTCTCCTCATTGTACTTCTACACATATTCACATAATATCATCCAACACATTGGATGCCATATCGAATAAAATTTTGTTGCATTCACTTATTTCACTTGCATTGGGTCTTTCACACATATGTTGGTTGCCTACCACCATGTGTTTTAGGTATTTTGTTATGTTAGGTCCTCTTGTACATATTATAGTATCAACATTATTTTTTGTCTTGTCCACATAATTTTTTTGCATCGACACCCATTTTTTGCATATAGTACTACTTTGAGGAGTTAAAATCAAATATTCTAGCATGAATTCCTTGGTGTTCAGTCTTGTTCATAGTTGCATGACAATGGAAAGTTTTTTGTTGCTCAACCATTCATAGTTATTCTAATCAACCTATATCAAACACCATCAAGTTCTACAATATTTTAGAGCTACCCCTTGTTGAATTTAGGTCATTCATGGACCACTCACATTTTACATCTTAAGAAAATTTAAAGTCTAGGGAGGACAACACCTTGATTAAGCCTCTCTATTTAGTGAACAGCTTCCCTTTCTTATCCTATCATTTGCGTAATCAAAATAAACCTAAGGATAAAAAAAGGGATAAGAATAAGCAAAAATAGAAAACAAGTTAGAAAACAAAATACAATGCCCAAGAAAATGACCACCATAAAAAGAGAATCAAAAGGAAGCAAGGTAGAAAACAAAATAAAAATCCTCCAAGAGTACTATCAAAATGTTGAATCCTTTCAGTCCTAAGGTCCAAAATAATATCATGGGGTGATTTTCATCACCAGTAATAATCTCAAAGAGCCTACCTAGTAGTGGAATAGTCTTACAAGTGGTGATACATCTATCACATTAGTGGCATTTTCTTGTATATATCATTGTGTGCTTGTGAATGAGCTAGCTACTTTGGCTAAGTTTGGAATGGGTTAGTCAAACATCCCTCAAAATGGATAAATGAACATCATATGCATGCACAGGTATGAGATGCTTAGATTCAGTTAGGTTAAGTCCAAATATCTATATGATATTATGTGACTATTATATGAGTTTGACTATTCATACTATATTGTATGAGTGTCTAGAAACTCTTTTAAAAATCCATCATGCTTTAGAATTAGGGGTGAAAAGCATCACCACTACATCTGCATATAAAAAGTGTCACTTCATTACAGTTACACATCATCCTCAGATACATTTCATTCATGCACTTCTTATACACACACATAAGTTCATTGCATATCCAGTTCATTAGTTTACAACACCATTTTATTTTTTTTACCTTGCAACACAAAGTGAGATAATTCAAATGCAACATAGACAACTAATCATATCATATTTTAGATATACACATATTTTTCTATTTCCTATTAGAATACATTCATCTATGCATCTTTATGAAATTATTGGATTCATATTATCTAACATTCATTCATGTCAATCAAATTAAATGCATACATCACATACAACATTCATATCCATTACATCATACACATCACACACAAAGTATATAATCATAATAAAATCATCATTGTATATATAAAAAATATGTATATATAGTATATAATATCATCGTATATATACTACATTGATTGTACATCACCACATTGGGCTATAATCAATAAAATCAATGGTAATATTTCCACATAAACAAAACAACAAAACAATAAAGTACCAAAATCTACCTCAGATTTACATCTCACTATGTGTCTTTCCATTCCCCTCTCATGGGGTAGGCCGATCCTTGACCTTCCTCAATCTACCTTAATTTCTATGGTTAGATCAACCCCACTTATCTACAACTATCTCTCTAACTGCCTGATCCTACTCTGGTGAGATCATGATCCTAACTCTAAAGGCTCTAGAATGTTAATCCTATGGGACACCAAACATACCTCTAATATATGCATCCTTCTCCCATATCAAAGGAATATACCCTCCATATTCTCCTTAGCACGACGTATCACATCCATCTCACTCATCAAGGTCTCTTGTTGCACCTTCTCCTAAGAAACCTCCCTCATACATGATCTAACTTCACGGCTAGAGCCTCGTTTTGTATGGCCAAATCCTATAGTCAGGCCACATTGATTTCCAAGACCTTCCTCTAAGATTTATCCTATGTAATCTCCTCCTGTAATAGCCCCATGATGGTCTCCATAGTCTTCATCTACCCTCTCATGTTGGCCACCTATATCTCAGTCTCTAGGTGCCCCATCATGACACCATCCCTCTCTCCTATCAGGGTTTCCTACTCCTATGACTAGGTCATATCCTAATGAGTCATCTCACTCTCCACCTACAATACTCTATATTACAACATGTCAATGCCATCATAGGTATTCAAGAGGTCACATAGATATAAATACAAGTATATCCCACTTGGGACAAGTGCATCACACCCCTCTAGACCAATGACTAGATCCTCCCATATCTCTATAGGGATATCACCCATCTCCACTCTCTACCAAACATGGTGCAACAACTGACTATTTATCTCCTCCTCACTCTCTCCCTCTCCTCCATCCCTAGGATCTATCATTACTTGATAGGGGCTACTACATCTTGCACCTCCTACATTCGTTGATCCCATCACTAGCTTCTAAGGATTACTCACTCTTGCCATAGGATATCATCTAGGGATACCTCCTTCACCTCCAGTATCCTTCCAATCCATCCTAAGCCACCACCTGGTCCAACCATTGCAAACTCTGCATATCTATCTATCACGCCTACTCCTAGCTCCTAGCTCTCCCTATTGGCACCCACCCACATTCTTCCTTCACCTGCATAATCATAATAGGTGCCTCTAGTACCTCATATCATAATCCAAACTATTGTAACACATGGTTGAACAAGAACCACTCCGCTTGATTTACCTCTCGTCCAACCACTCATTGCCCCTATCTCACTCGTATCAGCTCCCACCCTATCTTCTCCCAATTGGGTACCCCTCCATGATCACCAACATACATGCTCATACCTCAACTGGTTGAATTCATCCTTATAATGTCAACCCTACCCCTCATGTGGCTTGTGTAATCACTCCTCCATATTCATCCACCATTGTAATGTAGAAGGCACATTAAGATGACCACCACTAATCCAACGAAGACCTTGAAGAGTGGAAGCAGGTATAGGATTACTCCAAGGAAGGGAGGAACCATAAATTTTTCAAAGAGATCTGATTTCAATAGGAATATGATTGGGAAGGAAATTGTGAGGTAGAGGCATTATTAGTAGAGAAAGAGTGTATTTTGTAGATGAAATAAATGAGGGATAGTAAAGGATTCAATAACTAAGTCTGGATATAGAATTGATCTGAGGAGATAGACAGAGAAGTCACTCATATGATAGTAGAATAGTTAGAGCATTGCTACCAAGGGATCAATCACGTGTATGACAAGAGGAAGACATACCAGGTGAAGATACTCCAACTTGAATTTGTATAATTCTAAATTCTACACATAGTAGTGGAATGCCAAGGAACTCAATAACATCACAATTTGAGATGAATCACCCTAGAGAGCAAGTGGTGTCAAATGACACAATCACTCATAATGTGATAGTTGAACCTCCAAGAGAAGAATCATAATGGACCATGCAAGTGAACATCACTGTGTGATTCCTATGATGGTAAGTGTAAATAGTATAAGGAAATGGAAAAAAAGAAAAAGAAAAAGAAAAAAAATCCTTAGTTGTGAAAATCTCCCGAGATGCAATTAAGAAGGAATTTGGTTGAAAATAGAAAATGACAACCTCTTCAAGAGAGATAAAAATGGAAAATTTATCTAAGTGACATATTGTACAAGATAGTTAGGTGGAAAAAGCACAAGTTTGGAATCGTACAAGAAGAAATAGAAAAAATATAGGTAGAATCATACAAGGAATCCTATTGTACGTTTTAGATTGCACAGTGTACAATTTTAGGTGTAGATGTACGATTTTACAACCGTTGCAATTAATGCTCGCATGCATGGAATGAAGAGTTTTAAAAAAAGAGCGAGAAAAATATGAAATTACATGCAAAAAGTGATGAGTTATTGATCATCCAAGAAAAAGAAGACAAAAAGGCATGCAAGAGGGTAAATTAATGCAATTTAAAAAAAATGTACAATTAGGATTTGATACCAATTTAAATAGGGGATATTTTAAGTAATTTTGTAAACCATACAAGGGTAAATTTGAAATTTCAAGGAGAAAAAAGGTGAAAAGCATGCAACTGGATGATATCTTCTACATGGATGTTGAAATTCATTAGTAAAATACAATATTGCATGACCCATTTTTAAATTTGCACCAGCGAAAATTTTCACATTTAAATAAATAAAATCGGAAGAGAAAAGCAAGGGTTTTGAATCCATTAAAAGGAAATTTTAAATTTTAGCTTAAATGAAGTGATGGTTTGTTGTAGAAGATGTCAAAACAAGAACCAAATTATGAAAAGCATCCACCCAAGGTTCAAGGAAATTGTAGATTGAAGTCGAAGCGAAAAAAATGTAAAGAAAAGGAGATTAAAATCCATAATCAAATAAAAAGCAACAAAAACGAATTGTATAAGATAGAAGCAAAAGGGGAGATGATCGTACAACCCTGCAACATAGCTAAGAATTTTTTTTTTGGAGAAATTGTGCCAAGTAAAGGAAAAATTGCAGATTTGCTCCGGAATTGCACTAGAAAGATAGATTGGGACATTTCAACAATTGGGTTGATGAAAAATCATGGAAAGGAAGTGAAAAATATAAGTTTTAGGTGAATAAGAGTTTTAGAATACATGTTGTATGATTTGGAGGATATATTGTATGATATTAGGGAGAACTAGTATGATTTCAAATAGTTCAAAGGCTGATTTAAGTCATTTTGAAAAAATTGTATGGAATTGTATAGATTCGATAAAGGATAATATGTAGACATGGACATTGTATATATTGGTACGACCCATGTACATTTTGATGCAACTGGTGTATGATTTATAGTTTTTGAATGGTCTTAGAGTAGTTTGAAGATTGTACAATCTGAGGTGGTTGTATGAACAAAAACACACATGAACAATTGGGAGGGTGTACTTTACGATTTACAATAGCATTGTATGGTTTTCAGGGGACTTCTAATTGCATGATAGTCAATTTATAGAAAGCACATCTAACTAAAGGAATAGTAAGAAAATGATTTTGGTCAAAGAATTTGGATACCAGTTAAGAAGAATTACATCCAACAGAGTTGAATGATCACTAGGACCCCTACACGAGAGAGAGTCACATCCACAGTAACACCTAGGATGACAATTTCAGTCCCATGGTTTACGTGGTAATCATCCTTGGAGGAGATGAGGATACAATTCATGGATAGGGTAAAGGTATTGGAGGACTGATCAAAGAAGGACACCACCAAGGTTTTGAGAGGAGGATATGGTACAAGAAAGAGCCCCAAGGAGGGAACTACGTAGTGAAGTTCATTACCTAGATCCAAAAGAGGATCTAAGTAGTGAATCTGAGGAGAACTATGTTGATACAATAAGGATATAATTTATACAACATGGAGGAGATACATGTTGGAAGTGGTGTAGAAAAGAAGAAAGTAAGAACCACCCATGGAGAAGAGAATTTGAGAAGGTTGGTGTAGATGTGATAGTACAAGTGCTAATGCTCTAGAAGACCTTTTACAACTATATGTTACAAATTGTTTAGGCATAATATCCTACAAGTAGACTTGCCTATGTTAATGTGGGAAAGTGGTCATTGCTGATGGAATTCATAGCAGAAGAATTCAAAAGAACATATGGATTACCAAAATATGACACTCAAGTAGTCAAGAAGTTATTGGATTTGATTGAGATACATCGCATCATCACTTCACTCACCAACATGAAATTTTTTACTGAAGAAAAGATCTTGAGTACATTAACTCAGGGAATTAAATAGATCCAATTGATAGGAAAGTATTGGCCATGCACCATGAATATTATAATGGCTTGACTATCAGGAGAAACACTAGCTACAAATATGCCAATATGGATGGATCAATATGTGGAAGGTATCACCAAAGGAATTTTGTGAGAAGCGGAACAAGATTTCATTAATGTGATGAAATATAAATAATACATTTGAGCCAAGATTAGTCCGGAGGTTGTGGAACCACCCGAGGCCAAAATAGGCGTGGTTGCAACAACTAACAACTAGCCTAAATTAATCAAATCCAACAATATAAGATTGTTTAGGATCGAATTAATTAGAGAGAGTAAATATTGAAATATATTCTAACATCCCCCCTTATTACAATATTTGAGGAAACATATAACTACTAGCTATACTAGCATCCCCCCATTATTTTGAAATACATAGAGAATTGTGAAACAATTCAAATTTGACACGTGCAAGTGCCTTAGTGAATATGTCTGCAACTTGAGCATTGGTGGAGATGTACTGAAGCTGAATTCGGTGCCTTGGTACTTCGTCTCGAATAAAGTGGCATTGTGTATCAATGTGCTTGGTTTTTTCATGATGCACTGGATTCTTAACAAGGTTCAAAACACCCATGTTGTCGTAGAACAAGTGTATTGGAGATTTTTATGGAAGACCCATACTTGTCAAGATGCGATGCAACCATATCACTTCGCACACAGCTTCACGTGCGGCGTGATATTCTGCCTCTGTTGATGAGATAGCAACCACCTGTTGCTTCTTGTTGTGCCAAGAGACAGGACCAGATCCAAGATGAAACAAATATCCTGAAGTTGATTTACGATCATCATATGATCCGGCATAGTCGGAGTCCGTGTATCCCTGTAAGAAGAATTTGTTGTTCTTCTTGTATTCTAGGCCATATTCCATTGTGCCACGGACATAGTGAAGAACTCGCTTTGCTGCTTTCCAGTGTGTAGTCTTAGGTTCCTGCATGAACCTCGAAAGATAGTTGACAACAAATACGATATCTGGCCTAGTGTTGGTTAGATATATGAGACTCCCAATCAGCTGACGATAGAGAGTAGCATCTACCTGAGGTGATTTGTCATATTGCGATAACTGAAGTCCTGATTCCATTGGTGTTGCCATCGGCTTGCAATCAATCATGCGATATTTTTCTAGTAGTGTCTTGGCATATTTTTTTGGGTCACTTTGATGTAGTGCTCCTTCTGGTTCACTTCCAGACCAAGACAATAATGGAGAAGTCCGAGATCTATCATTTCAAAAGATTTGCTCAAATCTTGTTTGACAATAGAGATCATTGTTTTTGAACTCCCTGTTATGAGCAAATCATCAACATAGAGTACAAGCAACACTATTTCAGAGCCTTGCTTCTTAAAATAGAGGTTTGCATCCGATGGACATCTCTTGAATCCATGTTGCAGTAGGTGATTATCCATTTTTATATACCAAGCCCGAGGGGCCTGTTTCAAACCATATAAGGATTTGACCAATTTGCAAACTTTTTGCTGTTGGCCTTCCACTTCAAATCCTTTCGGTTGAGTCATGTAGACTTCCTCTTGGAGATCACCATTTAGAAAGGCACTCTTGACATCCATTTGGTGCACTTTCCACCCATACTGTGCTGCCATAGCACAAAGAACTCGAATAGTTGTCATCCGAGCAGTAGGTGCAAAAGTTTCCTCGTAGTCAATGCCTTCTTTTTTAGCATAGCCCTTTGCAACAAGTCGGGCCTTATGCTTATCTATTGTCCCATATGCCTTGTACTTGACTTTGTACACCCATTTGCAGCCTATGGGCTTCTTTTCGTATGGCAGATCGACAAGCTTCCAAGTTTTGTTTTTCATCAGAGACTTATACTCTGCATCCATAGCGGCCTTCCACTGAGGCTCACTAAGGGCATCTTGCACTGAAGCAGGTTCAAGTTCATCTATTGAAGACATAAACACCCTGTCATCATCAATATCCATATCTTTTGTATCTCTCTCTGGATCTACAGAAAGTTCCTCAAAATATTGACAAAGATCATCAACCCCAGTAATCTCTATTGTAGCTTTCTCCTGTCGAGCCATGCTGCGAGTACGAGGCCTATCCAAAGTCAAATCTGGTGGAGTGGATAGCTTAGAGTCTCTGATTGTATTTGTATACCACTTTGGATTCTTCTTCTGTGGTGATGAAGAAGATGAAGAAGGACCTCCAACCTTTGATGAAGGAGACTTCTCAACCTTAGATTCCACAAGGTCTAGGTATACATCTGATGTGTTTTTTGATGTGAAAGCCTCATCAAAAACTACATCTCTACTGATGTGAATCTTCTTGGTTAAGGGATCAATCAATCGATAACCCTTAGAGTGCTCATCATACCCAAGAAGAATGCACTTCAATGTTTTCTCATCTAGCTTCTTCCTCTTTTCTTTCGGTATGTGCATGAATGCTTTACAACCAAAAATACGTAGATGAGAGATGGAGGGTTTCCTGCCACTCCATGCTTCCTGTGGAGTCATTCCTTGTAGGGCTTTAGTGGGTGCCCTATTCAACAGATATACTATTGTGGTGACAGCTTCTGCCCAATATTGTTGCCCAATTCTAGCTCCTGTGAGCATGCAACGAACCATTTCCATGATGGAACGGTTCCTCCTTTCAGCAACTCCATTTTGCTGAGGAGTATAAGTAGTAGTCAACTGTCGTGTGATCCCATTTTTAGTCAAGAATGCAAAAAATTCTTTAGAGGTGAACTCCCCCCTCGATCTGAGCGGAGGGTCTTTATAGAAGTCCCTGACTCCTTTTCAACAGATTTCTTGAATTGCTGAAAGAAGCCAAATGCTTCAGATTTCAGTTGAAGAAAGAATACCCACATCTTTCGTGAGTAATCATCCATGAATAACTAAAAATACCTCTTACCCCCACAACTGTTGGGTGTTAAAGGACCACACAGATCGGTGTGAACCAACTCCAGAGGTTTCTTTGCTCTTGTAGAGCTCCTCTCGAAAGGTACTCTATGTTGCTTTCCTGCCAAGAAGTTAGAGCAAACTGGCAATGTGGTAGAAAGGGAAGGAAGACCCTTTACCATCTCATACTTACTTAACTCAAGTAAGTAACCAGAACTCATATGTCCATATCTCTTGTGCCATAGGGAAGTTGCCTCCTTTGTAGAGACAGTCATGGCTACATCTGGAGTAGAGATAGCATCTAGGGCAAATAAGCCATGCTTATATGAAGCGGTTGCAATGTTCTTACCCCTCCTGGTAATAGAACAACACTTCTTGCCCCCTCAACACTAAATTTTACAACCATATCCTTGTCCAAAATTTGTGTGACTGACAACAAGTTGTTTGCCAATCCTGGAACATAGAGAACCTTTTCAATCTGGCACTTGCCATCAGGAAGAGTAACAAAAACTGTACCTTCTCCCTGAACCTTGTAGGTTTTATCATCGACAATAGTAATAGGTTTGCCCTCTTTGGCCTCAAAAGACTCAAACCACGATTTGTCGCCAGTCATGTGCTTACTGGTGCCAGAATCGACATACCATATAGGATCCGTCTGCTTGGATACTGTGGTAGTCATGAGCACTTTGTGTGCTCGCTCAGAATCCATGTTAGATTCTTCAACAACAACATTCACTTTCTGTTGCTTGTTCTTTTGTGGTTTGTTCTAGCCTTTCTATTTTGGTTGTTTATTCTTATGCCAACATCTATTTGTATCATGACCTTCCTTGTCACAGATCTTGCAATATCTCTTAGTCTATTGAGTTTGTTGATTTTGTTTCCCTTTTGAATCCTTTTGAGAACTCCCTCCCTTCTAAAAATTACCCTTCTTCTTGTTTTGGCCCTTCCTATTTGTGTAGAGGGCAGTGTTAGAAGAATCATCTCGTTGTAGTTGGCATGCCTCCTCCTCTTGAAGCAAATTTACCAACTCAACAAAGGTAACTTGTCTCTGTGATACATGAAGTGAGGTGATCAATACTCAAAAAGAATCAGGTAATGCTCTCAATACCACTGAGATAAGGAGCTTATCATCAACTGGTGTTGTCAAAGAATTCAATTTTCCTTTTAACTCAGACACTCTGCAAAGAAAGAGTTCAACTGTCTCTCCCTGTTTCATGCTTAGATTGTGTAATTGAGATTGAAGAAATAGAATGGTGGAATCATTCTTTCCTTCATATATAGTTTTAAGGGCATTCCATGCCTCTTTACTATTTTGACAATCAACAATATGGGGTTGAACTTCATCAGAGACAACAAGCAAAATGAGCACTTTTGCCTTGCTATCTATCTTATCAAAGTCTTTCTGATCAGCAGTGAGAGTTGTGGCTCCAGCTGTAGATGAAGGTCTTACTGTTGTTCCAGACACAATATCCCAAAGATTATCCATCTCTAGGATTGCCTTCATTTTGTTTTTCCATGGTGTATAGTTTGGACCTTTCAATAACTGATGAGCATCAGTCATTAGTTTCACAGACATTGTGAAGGTTCCTTATAACACCAAATGGTCCCCCCTTCGATATACCTTAATGCCAAGCCGTTATACCATACAAAATACCCGCCCTTACGTGAGGGAGACTATAGGTATTTTGAAAAACCAAAAAAATTACCCGCCCTTACGTGAGGGAGACTGTAGGTAATTTTAATGATTATACGATACGTGGTACTTAGGCGGTACTGAAAGGGAATCACCTCGTTGATGGCACCGACCTTAGAAAGCCTTCAATCCTCATGCGTGGGGCGTAACTTCCCCTAAACACTTTGGATATCCGAACTTTCATCTGGATTTAAGCCTAAACACGAGAGTGATTGGGGTAGTGGATGGAGTAAAAAATAGCAAAATGGCAAACTTATCTCTCCCCGACGATTAATAGAGAACAAGCTCAGACATCATTTTGGCAGCTATATTAGGCGGCGGATACAGTAGCGCAATCATGACAGCTTTACCTGTAAGTGTTGGCCAGAGGTATCACAAATACCGAATGCTGTAGTGCAATAAATTGCACGGATGGGTTTTAATTATTTCGGGGACTTAGGGAGTGAATTTGATTTTAACTTTTAATGATGTAGTGCAAAGCAAGAAAAAATGCAACATACAACATAAAAGTGCCCATAGAAATAAACCACTAGGTGTCGAGCGCTGCCGAAAATGCACCTTTACAATAATGCCAAAATTTGCTTTTTCTCAAAAAATTACTCTCTATCCCCCCTTGATTTTTGAAAAAATACTTCCCCCATTAAAAAAAAAATTCTTCGTTTAAAGCATCTTTTTAATTTTTTTTTTTATAACTAAAGTTAATAAAAAAAAAAATTAAATTATCTCATATAGTAAAAAAAGATTATTTAAAAAATAACTTTTAAAAACTATATATAAAAAATAATTTAAAGATTTAATTTATTAACTTTAATAAAAAATAATTTAAAAAATGCTTTAAAACAAAAAAAAAAATTACCTTTGTTTTTTTTTGGGGGGGTCGGCGGGTTTTGACCCCGCGACCTCAGGGCTCCCGGAGCCCTTACCACTCGGCTCACGACCAGGTGAGCCGGTGGGCTGATCCGAGAGGGAGCTGGGTGCCCACCCTCTTAGCTCATAGCCTCGAGCCTAGAAGTTCCTCGGCGGCGCTCCCACCTCGGCCGCGGCTCGGGCGGTGGCTCTCGGGCGGCGCTCGGGTGGCGCTCAGGTGGCAGCGGGGTGGCGAGTTCACAGAGGTGTGTAAACTATGATTTTTTCACTCAAAAACCTTGCAGAAGGGATCATTTCAGATCTAAATGTTCTCAGGACGCAATGTCAACCATCTATTCGCCCAAGAAACACAGCAAGGGAGCACCAAACGCTGCAACAGGATCTGCAAGTGACGCCTTTCGGGAAGATAAAACGAATTTGGAAGGAATTTGAAGGACTAAAACAAAGTTCCAATCCAGCCAATCTGCTCGGATTGGCCTCCTCTTTCCATAAAAAAATGTAGAATTTTGATTGATCGAACTCAGAGTTAAGGAAAAATTCGAAGTGCTTTTCAGTCTTGACGCCAGTTGACGGGACGCGCTGCAGGTGACAAGAAGCGATGTTTAAAAAAACAAGGTATTTTATCCCATATGCATGGGAATTCGAGGCACTGAAGGATTTAAAAATCCTTGTACTCCACTAAGGAGTATCTCCTCTCGGGGAGAGACTCTCCCGAGAGGGCGCGGGCTTTCCTCCCACGCTGTGCTGGCCGCCTCGGTGTTGGCTGCCACGTGCCTTGCTTCCGCTGTTGTAGATCCACCGTTGCTTAGGCTTTCGACCTCCGATCGCACCTTTGCTTCGACCCTCGGTCGATTTTTGATCCCACCTTTACTTCGATCCGGTTGATCCCAAAAAATTTTGAGATAACCTAGGCACAATTTTAGAAAAAAAATTCTTCAAAGCCAAAGAAAAAAAATCTCCTCCTCCAAAGCTTCGCTACCAAGAGCTCCGCTCCGCAACTACAAGATCATTTCGAAAAATGAGAGTGGCGGAGATAATGCTCTGATACCATGTGAGAAGCGGAACAAGATTTCATTAATGTGATGAAATATAAATAATACATTCGAGCCAAGATTAGTCCGGAGGTTGTGGAACCACCCGAGGCCAAAATAGGCGTGGTTGCAACAATTAACAACTAGCCTAAATTAATCAAATCCAACAATATAAGATTGTTTAGGATCGAATTAATTAGAGAGAGTAAATATTGAAATATATTCTAACAAATTCAATATGATTGGGGTACCTATAGGGACAAAAAGATGCATGACTTGCTAAAAAAGAGGCTAAAGACTTTTGGGATGACTTTCCAATGCTATTGGATTGTTATTGAATACTATCATAGAGATAGGAATTTATTTTCCAAGCTTGATAGAGCCTAGGAATATTGATGTAGGTAGGACAACCATTTTACGGTGGGCAAAGTTAGTGCCAATTTAGAAGGAGACTCTAGATAAGTCTTAGGTAAAGAAAGCACCTAAGTAGCAGGCCACCACAGTGCATGAGGATACTTATTCATATGAGGAGGTACACCATCGAAGGAAAAGGTCTAGGTAGTTGCAACCTAAACTAGTGTTGGACATTTTGAGTAGTTGAGTTGTCATTGATGTCAAGAGTCAGTTTCTATGAAGCAATGTAAGAAGAAGTAGTTCCACAAGTAGTTGAGTTGTTATTGATATCGAGAGTCAGTTTTAGTGAGCAGTGCAAGAAGAACTAGTTTCGAAATCAGTAGGAAAGTCCACTTCCAGGTGGTCAAATAAGGTTCAAAGAGTAATGAAGAGACCCAAGCAAAATAATATTATATTTTTTATTATAATATTAAAAGGGGAGATTTAAATTAATTATAAATTAATTAAAATAATTTCATTATAAATTAATTTATTAATTAAATTCTAAAGTTATTAAGTTGATTATAAATTAATTATAGTTTAATTATAAAATTAATTTATATTAATTAATAACCCCAAGGTTGGGTTATAAAGGTTAATTATTAATTTGAATTCAAAATTCAAATGTGGTGCCGACGTTTTTAAGGTATTGGCCTTCAGGTATAAAAGGGGGGCAAGAACCATTGTCTTAAGTCTGCATTTTATCGATTAATCAAACTCCAAAGATTCATATGCAAGGAAGAGACATAATTTTGCATGTGTTGAAAGCATTCGAAGGCAGAAGGAAATACAAATAGGAGTGGGCTTCTTTTTCTCTCCACGGTTCTAAGTAGTGCAATTGGTGATAGTGGGTGGCACTAAGTCATTTGAAAGGTGAGGAGAGCAGGGTTTAAAACCCACTGAGTTTATTTTTCAAGGGAGAGCATGTTTTGTTTTGCACCATGCCGATTGGAGAAGGACAAAGGAAGGCTTGAGCCTTCCTCTTTGTGTGGAGGCTCATAGCCCACGTGGTGGGCTAGCACCTCGATAAGGCACTCACCTAGGAGTGGTCTCATGTTCGAAACCCACCAAGATATTTTTTTTATGATAAAAGGTATGCGCTAAATGATTGCCAAGGTTGAATGAAATATTTCGGATTTGCTAAGGTTGGATAAAATAAATATTTTGGAATTTAATAAAGTTTTAAAAATTGGTTATTAAGTATTTGAGGGAGTTAAAAGGGTAGGACGTATTATTTTGAGGGTTTGATTTTGGATATTGTTAATTTAATCTTTGTGTGGAATTTTAAGTGATTAAGGAGTTATAAGGGAGTAAGGAAATTTATTGTTTTTGAGATTGAAGATTGTTGAATATTATTTTAAAAGAGTAATAAGGTGTATTTGAGTTTAATTATTTTTGTAATTGTGAGATATCTTGAGGGAGAGTTAGAGTGATATTTTTATCATCTAACCTTGTGATTGGCAAAGGAAGTGGTTTTGATTAAAATAGGTGTTTGAGGGTAAATCATATTCAAACAAGAGGTAAGGGCACATTATCCTTAAAGAGTGATTGTTGAATGTTATGAATGCCAAGTTGGAGTGAAAAGGGTTGTTTTTGTGAGTATTGTTGACAATAAATGATTGAAGGTTTTTTGAGTAAAATTTTGCTATAAAACCTTGTTTGATAAGCATTGTTGAGTAATCCAACTTACCTGATTAATTGAGTGAGAACTTGTGAACTATCCTGAATGCAAAGAACATGAGTATCATTGTTATGTGAATGTGAGAACATCTTGAGTTGTGATTGAATTTCCATTGTGATAACATTGAATGAAACATTGTCTTAGGGTTTTGCAAGCAAGTTGGTTTCATTGATTGATTTGATTGAGCTAGAGTGGTTGGAAAGTGTTGGAGTGATAGTTCAAATTTTATGAAACATTTATTCCTTATTCTAAACTAAGTTGAGATTTGCAAGATAAAAGAGATTGAGCATTTGAGTGTGTATGAAACATATTTAGTCTCTAACCATTCTCTATATGTTTCTGAGAGTTGCAAAGTGAAATTGAAAGTGATTGAGTGTGAAACATATTGAGTCTCTAACCATTCTCTATATGTTTCTAAGAGTTGCAAAGTGAAATTGAAAGTGATTGAGTGTATGAAATATATTGAGTCTATAACTATTCTCTATGTTTTCTGAAGTTGAACAAAATGATTTGAGATTTATTGAGTGATTGTTGTAACATATTGAGTCTTTAACTATTCTCTATGAGTTACTATGAAATCTGAATTGATTTGAAAGAGGTTTTTTGAGATATATTAAGTTGAGTAAGCAATTTTGCAATTGTGATAAAGAGATTTTGTAAAATCTAGTGGTAGATTTGAGTAAGTCCTAGTGTGGACTTAAGGACAAATTTGTGTGAGCTTTTGTGGAAGCTTACAATCAGATATTGGATAAGTTCTAGTGAAAACTTTTTGAGCATATTCAAGGTAAGTATCAAAGAAGAGTTGAGAGCAGATTGGACAAGTTCTTGAGAGGACTTGTGGATAAATTTGAGATAGGTATTTGAGAAGACTTAAGAGCTAAGTTGATTGATTTGTTCAAACCTTGAGTTAAGGTTTGGGATAGATCTAGAAGAGGTGATTGATCAGGCTTTGTGGTAAATATTGAAGATAGATTGAGGACATAGTTTGGTGCAGATCTAAGGATAAATTTGCACCAGGCCAGAGATAGAGATTGATAAGTTTTTGTGCTAGAATGAAGTACTGAGTTTAGTGCAAAACAAGATAGAGTTAAAGTAGATTTGTGCTAGACCAAAGGACTATATTTAGTGCAAGATAGATATTGAGCAAATATTTGGAAGTGACAAAGCATAGGACAGGAGTCTCCATTGGATAGAGATCCATTAGCTAGGATAGAGAGGACATATATATTTAGTGGAGAGAGATCCACATCCCAAGGTAGTGGAGGCAGTTATCTTCTAGAGGTTCACCAACCAGAGTAAAGGAGGAGTTCTCCTATGGATAGATATCCACAAACCAAGTTGAGGGGATTGGTGTCTCCTTTGGATAGGTATCCATGAACTTGATTAGGGTATTGGTGTCTCCTTTGGATAAAGGTCCATAAATATTGTAATAGGGAAGTATTCCCAAGAGATTTATTGAGAAAATTGAGTGAAATATTTTCTTCATGGAGTAGCCCACATTGGGTGAACCACATTAAATTGGTGTCTCTATTGAATGTAGTGATTTGTGCATTGATTTGATTATTATTTTTGACATTGTCATTGATATATAGCATAATTAATATTGGGAAATAAAAGTAAAAAGTGGTCTTATATTGTTCAATCCCCCTCTTAGTATAATCTTGTGTTCTTCAATTGGTATCAAAGCGGGTTCCTTCAAAATAGTTTAATAACTTTAAGGAAAAGCTTATAAGAACACAAATGGATTCTAAGGGTGGATCCTAAGATAGTTCAGAATCAATGTTTGATGGATGCAATTATGTATTCTGGAGCATGAGAATGAAGATTCACCTGATGGAAGTTGGAAATAAAATTTGGGAAGAATTTTAAAATGGATACACACCACTAGCTACCCCACCTAAATACAAATATGGTAAGCTCCTACATAACTACAATTCAAAAGAAATGAATACAATTTTGAGAGGTTTGTATAGATAAGAGTTTTTTAAGGTTATGCATTGCAAATCAACGAAGGAAATTTGGGATAAGTTGTAAAACATATATGAAGGAGATAAAATAGTCAAAAGAGCAATGTTGTGAAATATCAAAGGATAATTTGAAGCACTCATAATGAAGTATGATGAAAACATTAGTACTTATATACTACATATAGATGAGGTTGTTAGCTCCATGCAAGGGCTTGGACTTGAGGTTAAATAATTTGATGTTTGTGACAAGATTCTAAGGTCACTTCCAAAAAGGTTTAGTGAGAAAATTTCAGCTATAGAAGAATCAAAATATGGTGATATTTTGACAAGAGATGAATTACTTGGTATCCTCACAACTTTTGAGATAAGGAAAAAAGAGGAACCAAATCCATGAAAGGAAGTAGTCTTCAAAGCCACTAAGAAGACAAAGGGTAAGAATTCAGATTCAAGTGATGAGTCATCAAGTGATGAAGAAGTAAATTATGGTAGGAGGAAAAAGGATCCAAGAAATTTTAAAGGTATAAAATCTGTTAGATGTTTCAATTGTGGAAAGAATGATCACTATGCATATGACTGTCATGAAGCTGGAAATTGTAATAATGAGGAAAAAAAGGATCATAAGAATAGAGAAATAGAAAAACATAGTTACGAAAATAAAAGCATAGATTGACAAGACATGAAAGGAAAGAATTTCTTCCAAAGACAAAAGAAGAGCTTCTATGCAGATAAAGCAAGTAAGTACTCAAGTAATAGTGATGAAAGTGTTGTAAATTTTGAGCTCTTTTAGTTGTCATTGATGTCAAGGTGAAAAGTCATCATTGATGCCAAAGTGAACAAAGTAAGACGTCATTAATACCATGGAGAACACCATCTTCAATACCAGGAGCAATGCGAATAATTGTAGAATAAGTTGGAAAAATAATGTTTTATGAGGGTTTGTGTTAAACCCATGGTGGAAGATTAAATGATTTTTATTAAAATCATTATAAGTCTCCTTAAATTTTGAGATGGTAGGTAAGAGTTTAAAAGACCCATGGTGGTAGAATAATTTGCATCAATCAAATGGGTACAAAGGTTCAATTTTAACCCAATGAAGACTTTAAATATTAAATTTTATGATTATAATTTATAAAATTTAAAGTCCTTGATTTTAAATTATTTATAAATTACAAAGGTTTTAATGTTCTGACATCGTCAATATTATGGAGTGACATTGATAAAATACAAAGTTTTATATATGCTAATGTCTTTGGAAAAGGGAGCATCGATGTCCAAGGTGTATGGTGGATTGTGTATAAAAGGTTGCCAAAAGACTTTCGAATGTACCCATCATCAATTTTTTATTAATGCTCTAAGGTGAAATAATTCATGTGTTTTTTGCTTCATTGAGAAAGAAGACAAAAATGTTTTTGTCTTATGTGCTAGGTTTAAAGCAAGGAGATATTATTGCTTAGGCCATGTTGGACACAGTGGTCCATTGGCAGCGCACATTTTACAAAAATGTTGGTGGAGAAATAGCCCGCGTTCGAAACCCGTGGAGGGGTAGCACCAAAGGGAAATTTTTTTTTATGGTTTCATTTGGGTACTAGGATAAAACAAGGTGCATGAAGAGCCTTTCAGCTCTTAACATGCATCTAGCGCACGTGGTGTTTGAGACCATGGCTAGGGTGCTCACGGAGGTAGAGGTTAAGGGTTCAAAACCCATTAGTGGCAAAGGTAATATTTTAAATAAATTTTTATTGCCTAAGGTTTGATTAAAGGTTATATTAGGATTTATAAGGATGAAGGTTTTTTAATTGGAAATAAATTAGTGATTAGGATAAATAAGGGTGAAAGTGAATTGTTTATATTTTGATTTGTGATTTATAAAAATGGGAAATACTCTTTTTAATTTGGACCAATAAGGTAATAAGAGGTTTTGAATTTTACTAAGTGTTCTAATTGAATATTTATAAGGTGTTAACTAAGGGCTTGTTTTTGGGTGTTAAATATAAACTTTGAATATTATGGAGATTATAATGTGTATGTAAGACTTGTTATCTTTGTATGAAAAATAATTATTGAGAAAGTATTTACAAGGGATTTTTTAGTGAATATTTTTCTACCTAACCATTGAAGTTGTCAAGGAAAATTGAGTGTGATTGAAACAGGTTTTGAGATATAATCTTTTCTACTAAGCAAAAAGGTATGGGCAACATTCTTCCTTGACTGAGTTGATTGGTTGGTTTTATGAAAACAACTTTGGAGTGAAAAGGACTTGTTTAGGTTTCCTTTGAGAGTCTTATTGAAGGTTGATTGATGAGTGTGGTTTTTTGAAAGAGATTTGATGCTACATTGTTTAGTGAGTATTGAATTAATGCTTCAAGGTTTTCTAGAATAAAGAGGTGTTATTGAAACCTTGGTTGACTGGTGTTATTGTTGAAATCATTGAAAGTGTGAAGAACTTGAACTAGGGTCTATGTGAAAATTATTGTTGAGCATTGCTTGGAATATTTTGAGTTGGTGGTTATGTGATTGGATTAGGGTTTATGAAAAAGGAATGTTTCATTAGTGTTTGAGCCTAGTCAAGGGGAAGTGTGAAGAAATTTTTCAAGTTCAAACTATTCTATATCCTAAATTGAGCTGTGAAAGTGATTGAGCATTGAGTTGAAGCATATTGAATCTCTAATAATTTTCTTTATGTTTCTATGAGATTTGGAAAAGTTCTATGTGGACTTATTGAGCATATTGAGCAATTTTTGTGTGGACTTTTTGATCATATTGAGCAAGTTCTATGTGGACTTGTTGAGTAGAATTGGACAAGTTCTGTGTGGACTTGTTGAGTAGATTGAGCAAGTTCTGTGTGAACTTATTAAGCAAAATTGGAGAAGTTATGTGTGGACTTGTTGAGAAAATTTGGACAATTTCTATGTGGACTTGTTGAGTAGATTTGAGAGCAGATATTGTTGCAGATTTGAGGATAGATTTGTGCCAGATTAGAGATAAATATTGAGCAAAAATTTACTAGACCGAAGGAATATTTTTAGTGCAGTTGTGAGATGGACATTTGGAGGTGACAAAGCAAAGAGGATAGTGGTCTCCAATGGATATAGATCCATCATCAAGGGTAGTGAGGATAGGTCTTTTGAGTGGGGACAAGAGTCTTCAGTGGAGAGAGATACACAAGCCAAAGTAGTGGAGGAAGATGTCTTCTAGACGATCACCAACCAGAGCAGAGGAGAAGGAGTTCTCTTGTGGATAGACAACCATAAAATTTATTTATGGTATTGGTATATACTTTGGAGAGAGGTCCATAAACATTGTAATTGGGAAAGGTTTCCCAAGAGAATTATTGAGAAATTTTAGTAAAATAATTTTCTCTGTGGAGTAGCCCACATTGGGTGAACCATGTAAAATCATGTCTCTCATGTGTGTGATGCTTTGTGTATTTACTACTTTATTATTGCTAATGGTACTATTTTGGTTAAAAAGCGAAAATTTTTATCTTATACTATTCACCCCCTCTCAGTATAAGCACATGTTCTTCAATTGGTATCATAGAGGGTCACTCCATAAAGAGTCTAACAACTTGGAGGAGGATCCATAAAAAGCACACATGAGTTCAAAAAGCGAAGAAGAGACAACATTCGATCTTAAGGAAGAATTCTTCACCTATCTCAAAAATTTGGAAAGGATTCAAGAAAATAATGCACGGTTAAAAGAACATATTCAAGAGGATGAGGTGGCAAAAATAGAACTTCTACAAAGACTGACATAACTCAAAGTAAAGGTAGAAGAAGGGAAAAATATTGAACATGATATGACAAGCTTACTAAAGGCTAGAGAGATAGAATGTGAGAAGCTGGAAGCAGAGGTTGTTATGCTAAGGCATAACACTAAAAGGAACAAGATATTGCAAGAAATAGCATTGGGTAAACAAAAATAAGAGGCCTACCAGCAAGAGGAAGAAACATCAAGCAAGAAGGAGGTCTCTCACCATATCCCAAAAGAAGAAGAACCATGGAGGAAAGCAAATTACAAAAGGAAGAGCACCAGAACATATCCTCAAGATCATCAAAATAGGTTACAAAATTCTTTCCATGGCTATTGCTTTTCTTGTAATAAATATGGTCATAGAGCTATGCAATGTACTAGTAGTGCAAGAAACAATGTTAGTAGAAATACAAATTCTTTTGCACCACTTATGGATGATGATATTATATGTTACAAATGCAATAATTTTGGGCACAAAACTATATGGTGTAAACTAGAGATCCCTAAGTCTAGTAGAAATATCACAACTCAAACTACTAGGAAAGAGAAAAAGGGAAATGAAAAGGCAAAATCTATGTTAGTCCAAACAACTTTTCATGCTCAAGATAGAGAAGAAAAATGGTTTCTGGATAGTGGATGCTCTAGACACATGACAGGGGATAAAGACAAGTTTATAGTTCTAAAGGAAACAAATAGAGGGTCAGTAAGTTTTGGAGATAATGGTTCAACAAATATTTGTGGAAAGGGAACCTTAAGTATGAACAACAGAAAGCAAAAGCTGAGAATGTTCTATATGTGAAAGGCTTGAAACACAATCTTCTAAGTATTAGTCAACTCTATGATCAAGGCCATATAGTAACCTTTCACCAAGATAGATGTGAGATAAGAAAATTTGAATCTGGAAAACTAGTGGCAAGTGCTAGAAGGGAAAGAAATCTTTATGTACTTAATGAGATCAAAGGAGAAAGATGTTTCTTATCACAAGAAAATGAGATCTGGTTATGGCATAGGAGAATGGGTCACCTGAATTTTGACAACTTAGTCAATATAAGCAATAAACATGCGGTAAGATATTTTCCCAAGTTAAAAAGGCCACAAAACACAATTTGTGCACCTTGTCAACATGGAAAGCAAACCAGAACAAGCTTTAAGTCAAAAGGTTATATGGCATCTGAACCATTAAGTTTGATACACACAGATCTATGTGGTCCCACTAGAACACAAAGTATTCAAGGAGAAAGCTATTTCATATTGTTTATAGATGATTATTCTAGAATGGTTTGGGTAGCATTTCTAAAAGAAAAATCAGAAGCATTTGAAAAATTCAAAGCATTCAAGGAGCTGGTTGAGAATGAAACTGGAAAAAGAATTAAGTGTTTAAGATCATATAGAGGAGGAGAATTCACCTCAAATGAATTTATGGAATTCTGTGAGTTGCATGGAATCAAGAGGGAATACTCAGCAGCAAGAACTCCTCAACAAAATGGAGTAATTGAAAGGAAAAATAGAACAATTAAAAATATGGCTAGAGAAATGCTTAATGAGTCCAAAATTTTAGATGGTTTTTGGAGGGAAGTAGTTGACACAATAGTATATATTATCACTAGAGCCCAAATAAGAGTAAATCATCACAAAACTCCGTATGAACTTTGGAAAGGAAGACCAGCCACAGTAAAGCATTTCAAAGTCTTTGGAAGCAAGTGTTATATAACATGGGAGGATCAAAACTTGGGTAAATTTGATCCAATATGTGATGAGGGTATTTTTCTTTGTACTCTAAAAGGAGTAAAGCCTACAAATTCTACAATAAGAGAACTCACACTATTGTGGAAAGTATAAATGTGACAATTGATGAGAAGATAGATTTGAATGAGCCAACCCAAGGAACAATATTTCAAGAAGATGAAGAGTGTCAAGAAGAATTTTGTGAAGAATCAGAAAGTGAAGTAGAAAATCAAAAACTTCTTCCAAAAACTCCATCCATATATGTGCAGAAACATCATCCTAAAGAGTTAATCATTGGAAATCTAGATGAAATACAAACACAAATAAGGATAATAATACCATAAGAACATGCACATTTCTTCTTGCTATCCAAAATTGAACCCACAAACTTCAAGCAGGCAGTTGAAGATAAGTTTTAGATCAAGGTAATGGATGATGAATTCGATCAGATAGAGAAAAGCAAAACATGGGAACCAATTCCATGACCAAATTATAAAAATGTGATTGGAACAAAATGGATGTTTAGAAATAAACTAAATAAGGATGTACAATTCATCAGGAACAAAGCAAGACTAGTATGCAAAGGATATGCACAAGTAGAGGGAATTGATTTTGAGGAATTTGCACCAATGGCTCGACTTGAATCAATACAAATGTTCTTAGCCTTCTCAAGTTTTAAAAACTTCAAGGTATATCAGATGGATGTTAAGTCAACAATTCTTAAATGGTGTACTAAAAGAAGAAGTTTATATTGAACAATAAGAGGGATTCATATTAGGAGATCAACCAGACTATGTGTGCAAATTGAAAAGGCATTGTATGGTCTCAAACAGGCACCTAGAGCATGGTATTCAATATTGGATAAATACCTTCAAGAACAGGGATTCAGAAGAGGGATAGCAGACAACAATTTATACATCAAGAATGAGGGAGATAATTTACTAATTGTGGTTGTTTATGTTGATGACATCATTTTTGGGGGAAATAATGATAATATGTGCAGAGACTTTGCACAGAATATGCAAAATGAGTTTGAGATGTCTATGCTTGGAGAGTTTTCATTCTTTCTTGGACTTCAGATCTCTCAATCTGAAAAAGGAGTATTTCTCTCACAAACAAAATACATCAAAGAGATGTTAAAGAAATTCAAGTTAGAAGATTGCAAACTAGTAAGTACCCCCATGGTTACAGGATGTAAGCTTAGCAAGGAAGATGAGTCTCCAAAGGTAGATCAAAGACTATACATATCTATGATTTGGAGTTTGTTGTATGTCATAGCTACAAGACCATACATAGTACAAGAAATTGGTTAGTAGTAAGATTTTAGGTATCACCCAAAGAAACATATGTAGCAGCGGTAAAAAGGATTCTCAGATATTTGAAAGGAAGAATGGATTTTGGGCTTTGGTATCCCAAAAATGATAGTTTTACACTCACAACATACACAAATGCAGATTGGACCGGGAGAATCAATGATATAAATAGCACAAGTGGTGGGGCATTCTTTCTTGAAAATTTTCTAGTGTCATGGTTCAGTAAAAAACAAGCATCGGTATCCTTGTCTACAATAGAAGTTGAGTATATCATAATAGTGGCCAGTTGTACACAAGTATTGTGGATGAAGCGAACTCTAGAGGACTTCAAGATAAAGCATGATCATCCCATTCCCATATTATGTGATAATACTAGTGCAATAAGTATCTCAAAGAATCCAGTAATGCACTCAAGGACAAAGCACATTCTGATCAAGTATCATTTTTTGAGAGAGCAGGTGATAGATAAACAGGTCAAGTTGGAATATGTTACCACAAAAGAGCAGATAGCAGATATCTTCACTAAGCCACTATCAAGAGATACATTTGAGTACCTTCAAGAAAAATTGGGAGTGATACTCCCACCCCATAATTAACCACCTCAAGAGGAGGTGGGGGAGGGGCTAAGCTAATAGGCTCATTCTTAGCCCCAAGCCCCAAAGGTGACCCTTTGCCATTGATGTCAAAGAGGGAGAGATTTCATTCAGGGGAAGATATTTTAAGTAAATGGGAGATATTTTATAGAGCACTGATCTAGGGGGAGCAATGTCCCAGGGGGAGAAACACAAAAGAAAATTCAA
The DNA here is from genome assembly GCA_028583015.1 of Wollemia nobilis. Classification (NCBI taxonomy): domain Eukaryota; kingdom Viridiplantae; phylum Streptophyta; class Pinopsida; order Araucariales; family Araucariaceae; genus Wollemia; species Wollemia nobilis. Next base: position 2,194,973 of record JAQPPZ010000159.1, read on the forward strand.
GAAATTCGTAACAATTAATAAAAAGATTATTGGGTTGCCATCAATGAAAAAGGGGGAGATTGTTGGAAATTTTGAGCTCATTTAGTTGTCATTGATATCAAGGTGAGAAGTTGTCATTGATGCCAAAGTGAACACATGAAGTTATCATTAATACCATGGAGTGCACCATCATTGATACCAGGAGCAATGCAAAGAATTGTATAATAAGTTAGAAAAATAATGTTTTATGAGGGTTTGTGGTAAACCCATGGTGGAATATTAAATGATTTTTATTAAAATCATTATAAGTCTCCTTACATTTTGAGATAGCAGTTAAGAGTTTAAAAGACCCACAGTGCTAGAATAATTTGCATCAATAAAATGGGTGCAAAGGTTCAAGTTTAATCCAAGGAAGACTTTAAATATTAAAGTTTATAATTATAATTTATAAAATTTAAATTCCTTGAATTTAAATTATTTATAAATTATAAAGGTTTTAATGTGCTGACATCATCAATATTATGGAGTACCATTGATAAAATATAAAGTTTTATATACTTCGACGTCTTTGGAAAAGGGAGCACCGACGTCCAAGGCATATGGTGGATCGTGTATAAATGGTTACCAAAAGACTTTCGAATGTACGCCTCATCAATTTTTTATTAATGCGCTAAGGTGAAATAATTCGTGCGTTCATTGCTTCATTGAGGAAGAAGACAAAAAGATTTTTGTCTTATGCACCAGCTTTAAAATGAGGAGAGATTATTACTTAGACCATGTTGGACATGGTACTCCATTGGTAGTGCACGTTTTGCAAAAATATTGGTGGAGAAATAGCCTGCGTTCGAAACCCATGGAGAGGTAGCACCAAAGGGAAATCTTTGCTTGCGATTTCGTTTGGGTGCCAAGACAGAACAAGGTGCACGAAGAGCCTTTTAGATCTTAATGTGCATCTAGCGCACGTGGTGGTTGAGCTCGTGGCTAGGGCGCTCACGGAGGCAAATATTAAGGGTTCGAAACCCGCTAGTGGTAAAGGTAATCTTTTTAAATAAATTTATATTGCCTAAGGTTTGATTAAAGGTTATTTTAGGAGTTATAAGGGTGTGTAGAGAGTTTTTTAATTCGCAATAAATTAGTGATTAGGATAAATAAGGGTGAAAGTGAATTGTTTATATTTTGATTTGTGATTTATTAAAAGGGGAATACTATTTTTAAGTTGGAGTAATGAGGTAATAAGAGGTTTTGAATTTTACTAGGTGTTATAATTGAATATTTATAAGGTGTTACCTAAGGGCTTATTTTTGGGTGTTAAATATAAATTTTGAGATTGTGGAGATTATAAGGTGTATGTAAGACTTGTTATATTTGTATGAAAAATAATTATTGAGGAAGTATTTACAAGGTATTTTTGAGTGAAGATTTTGCTACCTAACCATTGAAATTGTCAAGGAAAATTTAGTGTGATTGAAACAGGTTTTGAGATTTATTCTTTTCTACCAAGAAAAAAGGTATGGGAAAAATTCTTCATCGACTAAGTTGATTGGTTGGTTTTTTGAAAACAACTTTGGAGTGAAAAGGAATCATTTAGGTTTCCTTTGAGAGTCCTATTGAAGGTTCATTGATGAGTGTGGTTTTTTGAAAGCGAGTTGATGCTATATTGACTAGTGAATATTGAATTAATTCTTCAAGATTTTCTATAATAAAGAGGTGTTATTGAAACCTTGGTTGATTAGCGTTATTATTGAAATCATTGAAAGTGTGAAGAACTTGAACTAGGGTCTATGTGAAAATTATTTTTGAGCATTGTTGGGAACATTTTGAGTTGGTGGTTATGTTCTTGGATTAGGGTTTATGAAAAATGAATGTTTCATTGAGTGTTTGAGCCTAGTCAAATGGAAGTGTGAAGAAATTGTTCAAGTTCAAACTATTATATATCTTGAATTGATTTGTGAAAGTGATTGAGCATTGAGTTGAAGCATATTGAATCTCTAACAATTTTCTTTATGTTTCTATGATATTTGGACAAGTTCTATGTGGACTTATTGAGCATATTGAGCAATTTTTGTGTGGACTTGTTGAGCATATTGAGCAAGTTCTATGTGGACTTGTTGAGTAGAATTGGACAAGTTTTTTGTGGACTTGTTTAGCATATTGAGCAAGTGTTGTGTGAAATTGTTGATAAAAGTTGGACAAGTTATGTGTGGAATTTTTGAGCAGATTTGGACAAGTTATGTGTGGAATGGTTGAGTATATTTGAGAGCAAAGACTAGTGCAAATTTGAGGACACATTTGTGCCAGACTAGATATAGATATCGAGCAGAATTATACTAGATCGAAGGATTGTGTTTAGTACAATTGTGAGATAGAGATTTGGAGGTGACAAATGAAAGAGGACAATGGTATCCAATGGATAGATATCCATCAGCCAGGGTAGTGAGGATAGGTCTTCTGAGTGGGGACAAGAGCCTTCAGTGGAGAGAGATCCACAAGCCAAAGTAATGGAGAAAGTTATATTCTAGATGATCACCATCCAGATCAAAGGAGAAGGAGTTATCTTGTGGATAGAGATCCAAAAACTTGATTTAGGGGTTTGGTATCTCCTTTGGACAGAGATACATAAACATTGTAGGGAAAGTATTCCCAAAATAATTATTTCAGAAAAAATTTATAAGAAATATTTTTCTCCGTGGAGTAGCCCGCATTGGGTGAACCACATAAAATCATGTATCTCATGTGTGTGATGCTTTGTGTGATGTTTACTACTTTAATATTGCTTATGATACTATTTGTGTTAAAAATTAAAAAGTTTTATCTTATACTTTTCATCCCCCATCTCAGTATAAGCACATGTTCTTCATAAAGTTCCTCAGAAAATTATGAAGTATTATTTCTAACAAAAGAAAATAAAGTAGTTGAGAAAAGATCTCCAATAATTCTCAAGTGTTTTAGATGTGGTAATTTTGGTCATATTAAGATAGTTGTACAAGAAGTGGTTTTAATTTTAGTGATTATGAATATGAAGATACACTTGAAGGACCAAAATATAATCTACTCATGGAAATATAATATGAAGGAGGTGATCCTATAGAAGACAAATAAAAAAAGAATGAAGATGACTCCAAAAGTAAAGAAATAGAGGAAGAATCAGAATTAGGAGAATTTGATCTTGTAGGTGAGCTTACTTCTACTCTTGATGCTTTATGGAAAGAAAGAAAGCATAATGCAAAACTCACAATTAAATTTGATGAAGAGAAAGGAAGGCTTATAGAGGATCTAAATAAGTCAATGGCTAAGACAAGAAGATTCAAGGAGAATTTAGAAGCTAAGGTTCTAGAATGTGAGAAATTAGAACAAGAAGTAGCTTCACTAAGGATGGAAGTGAAAGAATCCAAGGATAAGCTACATAGGTTTGGAAAAATATCAAAGAATTTGGACAGGATTATCAAGACACAAAAGCCTACATCAAGCAAGACAGGTCTTGGATTTGAACAGGAACAAAGGAAACAAGGAAAGAAGTCAACCTCAAGTTCTAAAGAAGAAGAAACTTAAGAAGAAGAAAGTGAAAGGGAGAGTGAGACTTCTGAGGAATAGTTGGACAATAAGAAGTTCAACAGGAAGAAATACAATGCACAAAAGAAGAACGGATGGAACAAGAACCAACAAAGGAAAAAAGAGACTAAGAGACCCATGGGGTCAAGGCAAGGTAATTTCACTGGATGATGTTTCACATGTTACAGGTTTGGGCACAAGGCTTCATAGTGCAGGACATTTGAAACATAGGAATATGGAAATTTTAGGAACATATCTCTTTTCCAAGGGTATTGCTACTCTTGTAATCAGTTTGGTCACAAGGAAATGAATTGTAGGGTTCATGAAAGGAACATATATGTCTCTATAAGGATAAATCCTAAGATATTTGCACCTCCAAGGAATAACATAACTAAGTGTTATATATACAATAATGATGTGCATATAGCAAAGTGGTGTAGCACAAAAATTCTAGAGACAAGCAGGAACAAGAACAAGAACATGAAAAATCAGAGGAATCAAAAGGATTAGAAGGAGAAGAAAGTGGAAAAATGCAAAGATCAATGCTTTATGGGAGTCGAAATACTCCCACCCCAGAATTAACCACCTTAAGAGGATGTGGGGAAGGGGCTAAGCTAAGAGACTCATTCTTAGTCCTAAACCCAAAGGTGACCCCTTTGCCATTGATGTCAAAGGGGAAGATATTTGAGTAAGGGGGAGATATTTGAGTTAGAAGGAAAGCATTGAGTCAGGGGGAGTAGAACAAAAAAGGTTAAGGAAATTGTAAAATATAATTGGGTTGCCATAAATGACAAAGGGAGAGATTGTTGGAAATTTTGAGTAGTTGAGTTGTCATTGATGTCAAGAGTTAGTTTCAGTGAAGCAGTGCAAGAAGAAGTGGTTCCACAAGTAGTTGAGTTGTCATTGATGTTGAGATTCAGTTTTAGTGAGCAGTGCAAGAAGTAGTTCCACAATTAGTACAAAATAAAAGTCTGCTTCTAGGTGGTCAGATAAGGTTCAAAGACCAATGAAGAGGCCCAAGAAAAATAATATTATAATATTAATAGGGGAGATTTAAATTAATTATAAATTAATTAAAATAATTATTATAAATTAATTTAATTATTATATAAAGTTATTAAGTTGATTATAAATTAATTATAGTTAAATTATAAAATTAATTTATATTAATTAATAACCCTAATATTGGGTTATAAAGGTTAATTATTAATTCGAATTCAGAATTCAAATGTGGAATTGATGTTTCTAAGGTATTGGACTTCGTGTATGAAAGGGGGAAAATAACCTTGGTCTTAAGTCTACACATTTTATCGATTAATCAAACAATAAAGATTTGTGCGCAAGGAAGAGACAAAGAATTTTGCTTATGTTGAAAGCTTTCAATGATAGAAGGAAAGACAAATAGGAGTGGTGCTTCTTTTTCTCCACACAGTGTTGTGTAGTGCAATGGTCAACAATGGGTGGCACTAATTCATTTGGAAGGTGAGGAGAGTAGGGTTCAAAACCCATCGAGTTGATTTTGTAAGGGAGAGTGTGTTTTATTTTGCACCGCATCGATCGAAGGACAAAGGAAGTCTTGAGCCTTCCCCTTCATGTGGAGGCTCATAGCCCACGTGGTGGGCTAGCACCTCGATAAGGCACTCGCCTAGGAGTGGTCTCGTGTTTGAAACCTGCCAAGACCTTTTTTTCATGATAAGGTATGCGCTAAATGATTTCCAAGGTTGCATGATATATTTCGTATTTTCTAAGGTTGGATAAAATAAATAGTTTGGAAGTCAATAAAGTTTTAAATATTGGTTATTAAGTATTTGATGGAGTTAAAAGGGTAGGCCATATTATTTTTGAGGGTTTGATTTTGGATATTGTTAATTTAATATTTTTGTGGAATTTTAAGTGATTAAATATTCATAACGGAGTAAGTAAATTTATTGCTTTTAAGATTAAAGGTTGTTGAATATTAGTATAAACAAGGAGCAATAAGGTGTATTTGAGTTTAATTATTTTTGTAATTGTGAGATATCTTGAAGGAGAGTTAGAGGTAAGGACACATTATCCTTAAAGAGTGATTGTTGAATGTTATGAATGCCAAGTTGGAGTGAAAAGGGTTTTTTTTATGAGTATTGTTGAAAATAAATGATTGAAGGTTTTTTGAGTAAAATTTTGCTATAAAACCTTGTTTGATAAGCATTGTTGAGTAATCCAACTTACCTGATTAATTGAGTGAGAACTTGTGAACTATCTTGAATGCAAAGAACATGAGTATCATTGTTATGTGAATGTGAGAACATCTTGAGTTGTGATTGAAGTTCCATTGTGAGAACATTGAATGAAACATTGGCTTAGGTTTTTGCAAGCAAGTTGGTTTCATTGATTGATTTGATTGAGCTAGAGTGGTTGGAAAGTGTTGGAGTGATAGTTCAAGTTCTATGAAGCATTTATTCCTTATTCTAAACTAAGTTGAGATTTGCAAGATAAAAGAGATTGAGCATTTGAGTATGTGTGAAACATATTGAGTCTCTAACCATTCTCTATATGTTTTTGAGAGTTGCAAAGTGAAATTGAAAGTGATTGAGTGTGAAAAATATTGAGTCTCTAACAATTATCTATATGTTTCTAAGAGTTGCAAAGTGAAATTGAAAGGAATTGAGTGTATGAAATATATTGAGTCTCTAACCATTCTCTATATGTTTTTGAAGTTGAACAAAAGGGTTTGAAAGTGATTGAGTGATTGTTGTAACATATTGAGTCTCTAACCATTCTCTATGTGTTACTATGAAATATGAATTGATTTGAAAGAGGTTTTCTGAGATAGATTGAGTTGAGTAAGCAAGTTTGCAATTGTGATAAAGAGCTTTTGTAAAAGCTAGTGGTAGATTTGAGTAAGTCCTAGTGTGGACTTAAGGACAAATTTTTGTGAGCTTTTATGGAAGCTTACAATCAAATATTGGAAAATTTCTAGTGAGGACTTGTTGAGCACATTTGAGGTAAGTCTTAGATAATACTTGAGAGAATATTGGATAAGTTCTTGAGAGGACTTATGGACAGATTTGAGACAGGTCTTTGTGAAGATTTGAGAGCTAAGTTTATTGATTTGTTAAAACCTTGAGTTAAGGTTTGAGATAGATCTAGTAGAGGTGATTGATCAGGATTTGTGGTAAAGCTTAAAGACATATTGAGGATGTAGTTTGGTGTAGATATAAGGATAAATTTTTACCAGACCAGAGATAGATTGAGTAGTTTTTGTGCTAGATCGAAAGATTGAGTTTAGTGCAAAACAAGATAGAGTTTGAGAATATTTGTGCTAGAATGGACTATATTTAGTGCAATATAGAGATTGAGTAAATCTTTGGAGGTGATAGAGCATAGGATAGGAGTTTCCAGTGGATATAGATCCATTATCCAAGATATAGAGGAAATAGGTCTTTAGTGGAGATAGATCTACATCCTAAGGTAGTGGAGGTAGTTGTCTTCTAAAGGTTCACCAGCAAGAGCAAATGATAAGGAGTTCTCTTATGGATAGAGATCTATGAATTGAATTAGGAGATTGGTATCTCCTATGGGTTGGTGCCCATAAACCTAATTAGGGGATTGGTGTCTCCTTTGTACAGAGGTCCATAAACATTGTAATAGGGAAAGGTTTCCCAAGAGATTTGTTGAGAAAATTTTAGTGAAATATTTTCTCTGTTAAGTATCCCACATTGGGTGAACCATATTAAATTGGTGTCTCTATTGTGTGTGGTAATTTATGCATTGCTTTGATTATTTTTTTTGACATTGCCATTGATATATTGCATAATTAAGATTGGGAAAGAAAAGTAAAAAGTGGTATTATAAGAGAAAAAAACAAGCTAAGCCTGTACAGGAGAATCAACAAGAGGAAGGACATTCAAACTTAGAGAAGATAGATTTACACAATTAGAATTTGCTAGAAGTAGAGGTGATGGTAGAATACCTACAAATTTTCTAGTCTACCGATCTTAAAAAAATTTATTCTTCTAAAATTTTGGATGATATAGAAGTGAGAAAAATAGTACAAGAAGTGGTAGCCACTACACAATAAGTAAAGGATAAATCCAAGGTGGTAGTGTAAACCTTAGGGGAAGAGTCAAGAGAGAATAAAAAAACTCACTTTATATTCATGATGGGATAAGGCATGAACCAAACCGAATAGGGTTATGCACAAAAAGATACAAATGTATCATAGGAATAAGAAAATAATGTTGTTGAAGAGGTCACAAAAATGGAATTCTAGAAGAATCAATAAGAAAAGTAGGTGATAGAAGAACAACAGGTGGACTTTCCTAAACAAAAAAAGGAATTCCAAGAACCTACAAGGTAGTAGCAATCTCATCCTAAGGTTCTTGATATTGAACATGATATGGATGTTGATAGGAATATGGGATAGACTCCATCGCAATAAAAAATAAACATGTAGAAAGCACTAATGGAGCTTGGAGGAAGCTCTAGTCACCACTTGGAAGAAGAGGAAGAACAAACTCCTACACAAGAAGAACTACAAAGGATGCAAACAAGCTCCCTCTTGGAGGTACTGTAGTTCTCAAATATTGAAATGGTGGAGGATGCAAAAAGGGTAGAGGATCATGTGGACCACTTATTCTCTTAGATAGGCAATTCCATGGCTAGTACCAAATTACAAATTTGTATTGGACATGTAGGAGAGTTGAAGCTAAGGGAGGAACAAGTGTTTATCAAACTAGAAAAGATAACAAAATGGGTGAGTAGTGACGATCATACAAAGAGAATTTCTAATATTCATGTACAACACCAATGGAGGTTACCTAGGTAGGAGGTAACAAATATGTTAGGAAGAGATAACTTACCAGAAAAAGTGAGAACCAACTATAGGTAGCATCCAAGGTTATACTTGGATAGAATCAATTATTTGATTTTTTCCTTAAATACGTCATAGTTGGAACATAAGAGGGTCACCTCAGGCTTGACTATCAATATAAGGAAGTTGAACTTACTAACACATTGGATAGAGTGGTTAAGCATAAAAATTGTAGTAGATCTATTAGATCAAGGAATATTAGAAAGAAGAGATAGATTCCACTTGAAAGGAAATGATTACAATGTAAAAGGAATTGAATAAGAGTAAGGCTAAAATAGAAGATAAGTTAAAAAAATTAGAGGAAGAAATGCTAAGTAATAGGGCTAGTTTTGAGGGGTTGAAAAATTTGAGCTCTGGCAATTTGGAAGGAAACTCTCTGCGCAGGCGACAGGCGATGCTCTAGGGTTTGTGGAGTGAAGGAAAATCCAGGACATCAGATGGATTATCATAGTGTTTTGTTATTGTGGATCTGAAGGAACGTTTTCTGCCTCAGGAGGGCCCAATGGGGTCTCCTCCAGACCCTCTCTCTGGGAGAAAGAGCTCTTATGCTGAACTGCTAAAAGACAATCCTTCATCTTCTAACGATGAAGCTCAGAGAAATACTCTTAATACGATATTCAAGAATGCTGGCAAGAGTTCAGCAGCGCATCGAGTTAATGGATGTCTCCCACAATCCGCCTCAAGACCCAAGATTGTAATCGAACCAAAGCTGGTCGAAGACACAATCATATACAGAGCCAACCATGATTTGATTTGTAAATTCATGGGTATCCGACCTACCCTAAATTTCTTGCACACTTGGGTAAGACAGAACTGGGAGCCTCATGGTGAGTACTCCTTGTGGTTTATTAGTAACGGGTACTTCATTGTTAGTTTTTCTTTTGTAGCTGATAGAAACAAGGTTTTTGAGTCAGAGAAGAGAAACCACGGTTCGGTAGGGTTATTTGTTCAACCCTAGAGAGTGGGATTCGATCCTCGCATCGAACCCATGGCTGTCCTAGTTTGGATCTAGTTGTATGCTCTTCCAATGGAGTTTTGGGGGGAGCAGGTCCTGGAAATGATCGGTAACTCCCTTGGTAGACACCTGGGCGTCTCCAAGGACACCATAGAAGGTAACTCTGGTGTCTTTGCTAGAATCTACGTGGAAATGGATATTAGCCAGCCTCTATCGGTAGAGGTGGAACTAGAACTGGAAGGAATATCCTGGATCCAACAGTTAGACTATGAGGCTCTACCGTTCAGATGCAGAGTCTGCCACAAACATGGGCATTTGGCCCGATTTTGTCCAAATATTTTGAACACTAAAACGGAATCCCCGCTTGGAGTGCCAAATCGCCCCAGAGAGGGTAAGTCTACTCCTACAAAAGAAACATCCAATACTCCTCAGGGCAATGAGGGTCAGAAAGATGGCTTTGAACAGGCCAAAAGAAGGAGAAAGTAGAAGAAAAACGGTAAGGAGCAATTACAATCCAAGCCAACAAACATATATGAAATTTTTAAGACATTAGTGGATCAGGAGGACCAAGACATGGAAGGATTGGATGCGAATATTGAGGTCCATAACATCTACACTCATGTTTCTCCTTCATCTCCTCCTGTCTTAGAACAGGTGATTGAGCCCACTAAGTTACTACAGCCAAAAAATGCAGGGGCACTGATAGTGCACTCCCAAGCGCCGCCAGTAATTAAGGATGTCAGCATGGGAATTGCAAAAAAAAATAGAGAAATGCCAGCCCTGGGGATATCTCAGGTGGAAAAGAGATCCAAAAATAGCAACACTAAAGGAGCGGGTAGAAAGTCAAATAAGGACCTGATTGCAGCTCAAGGAGACAAGCTAATCAATGGAGGATCGGTGAGGACAATTGATTCTTATTGCTCTCAAGGTTTTCAATGATTATTCAATCTTGGAATGTTAGGGGTTTAAATAGTAGAACCCATCAATCTACTGTTCAAAGACTCTTAGGAAAATGTAAAACAGACTTTTTGCTTATCCAGGAGACGAAAATGTCTTTAGATCTTATGTGTAAAACAGTTACTAGAATCTGGAGGGGCGTTGGTCATATGGATGTGGCTGCCCAAGGTGCTTCAGGGGGGATTGTTACTCTTTGGAAACCTCTGGATTGGACTGCACTAGAACATATAGCTTGGAGGGGTGTTCTCACATCTCATTTTAGGAATAATGTCACAGCTGAACATGTCTTAATCACTAATTTTTATGGGGCCCAAGACCTTGATGGCCAGAGGCTCCAATGGAAATTTGTACATAACATGTGGTCCTCTAGGGAAGACTTAGACTGGATTATTGCAGGGTATTTTAATGCAAAATTATCTTCTCGAGATCAGGAAGGTGGAACCCCAATTTTGGATCCAGGGGATCGGCTTCTGATTGCCCAAGTCCAGGCCTTTCAATTAGTGGATGTTAAAGGTCCTGGAACCTACTTTACTTGGACTAACAAGAGGAAGGAGCCACACAGTAGGAAGGTCAAGTTAGATCATTTTCTGGTCTCAAAGGAGGCATTTGTAAAGTGGAATACCAAATTCCAGATTTTGGAGGGCCAAGTTTTAGATCACTTTCCCATTTTGTTGGAGGGAGGGACTATGACAGGGCAGCATCATAGGCCTTTTAAATTTGAGATTTTTTGGTTACAAAAGGAGGACCTTCAAAAGAAAATTCCACAATGGTGGGAAGAAGGCCGTCCACCTTTTGGGAAAGCAATGTTTAGATTTCACAAAAAACTTCATTTTGTCAAACTTCAACTGAAATAATGGAGGAAATATAATAAGTCAGATTTCCAGCTCCAAAGAGTCCCCTTGGTGGCCAGATGGGAGGAGGTTCAAAAGCTCTTTAGGGAAGGAACAATTACTGAGCAACTCAAATCCGAGGATGATGCCTTGCACAAAGCGGTTGAGGCCATTGATAACCAAGAGGAGACTTACTGGAAACAGAGAGCAAGAAATACTTGGTTATTAGAAGGGGATAGAAATACCAATTTTTTTCATCGGTCAGCTTGTGCTAGGTGACAGATGAACAACATGGAAGCCCTTAAAGATGAGAATGGAAATTCCTTTGATACTCTTCCTGGTATGCACCACCACTCAATTGATTACTTTTCTAAACTTTTTAAGGAAAGTATGGAGAAACATGTTGAGGCTCAGAACGAAGTTCTTAATGTCATACCTTCTATTATCTCTGAAGAAGAAAATCAGGCCCTACTTAGACCCATTGATAGATATGAATTGAAAAATGTGGTCTTTGGAATGAGTACTGGCAAATCTCCAGGTCTAGATGGCTTTCCTATTGAGTTTTTTCATGCCTTTTGGGATACTTTGGAGGAGGATGTTTTGGCTGTCACAGAGGAATCCAGAACTAATAAAGAATTCTTAGGGAAATAAATCATACCTTCATCACTTTAATTCCAAAAGGGGATGAGGGGACTCATATCTCTGATTTCAGACCTATTGCCTTATGCAACGTGATTTATAAAATAATCACTAAGATAATGGCTGAGCGGCTCAAACATCTCCTTCATAACATCATTTCTTCAGAACAAGGGGGTTTTTTTGAGGGAAGAAAAATCTTGGATGGGGTGGTTCTCGCTCAGGAGGCTATCCATACAATGCAAAAATCTGGTAATAAAGGAATGTTCATTAAACTGGATATGTCCAAGGCTTATGATCGGGTGGAGTGGAGCTTCTTGTCTAAAATGATGGCAGCCTTTGGCTTCTCCTAGGACTGGATTGATTGGGTCATGAGTTGTGTTTCTATGCCCTCTTATTATGTTCTTATCAAGGGTCTTCCCTCGCAACCTTTTGTTGCCACTCGTGGTCTTTGCCAAGGAGACCCTTGCTCTCCCTATCTTTTCCTCATTTTGGCTAAAGGATTAGGTAGAATATTCTTGAGGAGAAAGCATCAAGGCCTGCTAACAGGTATCAAGGTAGGGGAGGAAACTTTGACTCACTTGTAGTTTGTGGACGATACTGGATTGGTTGGTGTGGCCAGTTTCAGGGAAGCTAGAGGAATCAGAGATACTCTTAATGTCTACCTTAGGGCTTCAAACCAGGCCCTCAATGACAAGAAATCCAAAGTGGTATTTTTCAATCTTGATCAAAGGCTGAAGGACAAAGTTATTGAGATCCTAGGATTCACAAGGACTTCTCTTCCAATAGTTTACTTGGGAGTTCCCTTGCATTTCAAAAAATTAAAAATAGATATCTAGAAGGATATTTTGGAAGGTATCAAAGATAGAATGAATCATTGGTCTCATAAATGGTTAAGCTATGGGGGTAGATTAAATTTCTTGTAGTCAGTTATTTAGGCCATGACAATCTATAAATTCTCTATCCTAGCTGCCCCTCATACTATATGGAAAGAGCTGGACAAAATGGCAAGAAGATTTTATGGGAAGGTGCAAAAGGGGAGAAAAAATGGGCCTTGGTTGGGTGGGATAAAGTTACCCAGCCCAAGGATAAAGGAGGGCTAGGACTGAGAAGCTCCAAGCTTAATAATAGAGCTTTGGCTGGAAAACTATATTGGAGGTGGATTTCCCAGCCAACCTCCTTATTCAGCAAAATCCTCACTAGTAAATATTTGGGTCATGTCCACCCCAATGAGGTGGGCCGTTTCCACCTGGATGGTACTGGATCCTTAGTGTGGTAGACTCTCAAGCTTGGATCTTAGGTTATTAAAGACCAATTATTTTGGAAAGTTGGGAGAGGGGATAAGGCACGTTTCTGGACTGATTCATGGGACCAGTATCCACCCATCATTGCTAAGTTTCCTAAATTACAACCAATCAAATCTGCCATAGAAGCCAAGGGCTGGATTCAAATTGAAAGCTATTTTAACACCAGCTAAATGGGGGAGTATAAGTTTAAAAAGTTTAAGAGGTGGGAGGAGTGGCCAATTACAATCCCTCCAAATCTGGCACCCATCTTGAACAAAATCTTGACAGAAAGGTTCCTCATAGGGAGGGATGAGGAGGATGAATTAGCTTGGGGCTATGGGAACCTTGGGGTATATACATTAAAGGACGAATACAAAAAGATCCTCCCAGAGCCTCCCCCAAACTCATTTTTGGTTTAGGATTAGAGAAATATTTGGCATTCCAAGGGCTGGTCGAAAGTAAATTTCTTTGCCTAGTAGTTTATGCGCAATGGAATTCTCACCTTTGACAATCTCAGAAGTAGAGGAATCATCGGTCCTTCTCAGTGTGTTTTATGCCACAAGCATGAGGAAACAGTTGATCACCTGATGTTCGAGTGCCCTTTCACGCGTCATATTTGGAAGCGTTGGTTCTCTCACTATAAACTCTAGGCTAATGGTGATCTGAATCAAACCAATATTTGGGAAAAATGGAAAAGGGGCAGATTTAAATCTATAGCTCTTCGAATTGGTTGGGAGCTTGGCTTACTTTTCATCTGGTGGCAAGTGTGGCTGGAGAGAAATGCCCGTATTTTAAGAGAAACTTTCTCCTCGATAGACGGAGTTTGGTAGGTCATCTGGAGCAAAGTCACAAAAACTATCGCCATCAATGCTGAAGAGGAAAATCAGGTTGGTATTGGGCTTCTGGATGAGGGAGTTGAAGGGCAAGCGAGACAAGACAGAGCTAGCTGGAAACCTTCCCTAGAAGGTTGGATCAAAATCAATACTGATGGAGCTACAAAAGTCAATCCGGGTAGTGTCGGTATTGGTGTAGTTTGTCGGGATCATGTTGGTTCAATGCTATACTAGGAACTGCAAGGTTTGGGAAGAGCCACAAACAATGAAGCCAAAGCCATTGCTATCAAATCTGCTTCCATCTAGGCTATTAAGCAGGGTCACAGAAGGATAATTCTCGAATCTGATTCTCAAGTCCTGGTTGGCACTCTTGATTGTATGAGGAAATTTTCTGTGAAAGCATGGAGGTTGCAGATTCTGATCTCTCAAATCAAGGAACTATGGAGGGAATTAGATGACGTGATCCCTGTCTATGTGAGTAGAGATTTAAATAAGGTGGCTGATTTCCTTGCAAATATGGGTGCTGAGAAAGAGGTAGGGGTGCAGCTACATAGTGACATGCCTTTGGTGGATGAAGTGATTAGGTAGGGTCTGGAATGATCCTTGCAACAATGAGTAAGAAAAATGCTAAGGGTGGTTTTTGTCATGATTTTGCGACCTGTTCCACCGTCGCGGCCTTTGCTGGAAAGCTGTCATGATTTCATGATAGGTTGTGCTGTCATGGCCTTTGGAGAGAAGCTATAGCGATTTCGCTACTCGTTGCACCGCCACGGCCTTTGGAGAGAAGCTGCCATGATTTAGTGACCTGTTGCATCGTCACGGCCTTTGCTGGAAAGCTATCGCATTTTCATGACCTGTTGCACTGTCACAGCCTTTGGAGAGAAGCTGTAGCGATTTCACTACCTGTTGTGCCATCACGACCTTTAGAGGGAAGCTGTCACAATTTCGTGACCTGGTGCATCATCGCGGACTTTGGTGGGAAGTTGTCGCGATCTCGTGACCTGTTTCGCCATCGTAACCTTTGGTTGGAAGTTGTCGCAATATCATGACACTTTTGGAAAATGTGCGCCAAGGGGGAAAATCGTCGCGATATCGTGACATTTTTGGTGAATAGATGCCATAGGGAAAAGTCGTTGTGATATCGTGACACTTTTGAAGAAAGGGCGCCCAGGGGGAAAATCATCGTGATATCACGACATTTTTGTAGAACTGGCACCAAGGGGAAAAGTCGTCGCGATATCGTGGCACTTTTGAAGATTGGGCACCAAGGTGAAAACGCATCGCGATATCATGACACTTTTGAAGAAAGGGCGCTAAGGGGAAAACCCGTCACAATTTTGTGACAGTTTTGGAGAACAAGCATCATGGGGGAAAATCATCGCAATATCGTGACACTTTTGAGGAATGGGCGCCAAGGGGAAAACTCGTCATGATATCACGAAACTTTTGCTGAAGGGGCGCCAAGGGGAAAACTCATCGCGATATCACGACACTTTTAGAGAACTGGCACCATGGGGAAAATATGTCACAATTTTGTGACACTTTTGCAGATTTGGCACCAAGGGGAGAACTCATTGCGATATCCCGACACTTCTGGAGAACAGGCGCCTTCTAGATTTCTTGTCGTGATTTCACAACACTTTTGGTGACTGGGCACTTTGGAGCTGTGTCATCACGATTTCGTGAAACTTTTGGTGTTTAGCGGCCACAGAGACTGTCTGTCATGATTTTGTGACATGTCATGATTTCACGACATGTCACAATTTTGTGACATGTCACGATTTCGTGACTTGTTGCTGTGGCGTGGCCTTGGTTGGTTTGGTGTAGCGATATCGCGACATGTCATGATTTTGCGACATGTCACGTTTTCATGCCTTGTAATCTTGCTTCTCTGCTCTCAGTTGGGATGTTTCTACTCCCACTTGTAACTGTTCTTTATTTTAATACAAGTTTTTTCAAATTTTTCAAAAAAAAATAGGGCTAGTTTTGAGGCAAAAATTAGTTTTATATAAGAGAAGTGACAGGTCTTATAAACGATAGAATATAGGATCAAAGAGTTGGAAGCTTAGTTAAAAGCAAAATAATAATAGTTGCAGGTGAAATATGAACAATTGAAAACATAGCTAGCTGTGAAATATGAACAACTGGAAGTACATGATAAGAAGATAGAAGATCTTACAAAGGACAATAAGTTATATAATTATATGATCCTAGAAAAGAAAACACAATTGACAGTTAAGGAGGAGATTGTTCGTGCTTTTTAGGATGATATTAATGACCATCTGAAGACCATTATAGATAAAAATTAAGAGTTAGAAGTAGCAAATTGAAAAAAAGAACATTTGTAGGAGAAGCTTAAGAAGAGTGATACTAAGCTTGAACAACAATTAAGGAAAATCCTAAATACTGTTGAGGAGACAACCAACCCGCATGGTGTGAAAGTAGTAGAAATGGGTAACTACACATCCAAGTTGTAGAATCAATGTGTAATTCTTCACATCCAAATGGAAGATAGTGAAGACATAGTCAAAGAATATGTGGCCCAACAAAAATAGAAAGATGATTCAATGAGGAAACTAACCAAATTAAAGGGCAAGGTTGATGTAGGCAACAAATCCACCTCCCATAAGAAGAAGTGACAAAGAGGATTTGCCTAGTTTTAACAATTTTAACAGTTTTGGCAAAATGTACAAGTAGGAGTAAAGCATACAAGGAGGAGGTAAAATTTACAAATTGGATGGTAAAAAATAGAAGGCACAATTAAATGTAAATGAAATTCTATTTTAGTTGTAATTGCGAATGAATTTGATAAACCATGTAATTAGACTTAGTAAAAGGGTGTAATTATGAATTTCATTATACATGGGCAATTGTGAATAATGAATTGCCATAGTAACTGCTTGGAATGACATAGGAAGTGTTATATAAGACCACATTTTCAATTTTGTAAGTTTTGTTAGAGTCTGGTCTAATCAGTCTAAGTATTGAATGCATCTATATGATTATTATGCGGGATTGCTAGTTATTGTGTATCTTTGTGGAATCTGTTAGCAATTGTACTACACCATTGAAGAGTAATTATGAATAACCACATTGCATAATATTTTATCATGTATTTTATGATTATAGAATGATGGAGTAATGTTTTACAGTATTTGGTTGTTGCATGTTACTTCTTTATGTCTATGGATGATGTTAATGCATTGCTATGAAGGATGGAATTGAACCAGCACTAGTGTGAGCCTTAGGAATGATCTATGAGGAATATTGTATCAATAAAGATATATTGAAGGTTTTTGTATGATTTTTGGATATTTACATTGTGAATAACTCTCTCAAAACCTAAGGATAGGACTTGCATGTTGGTAATAATGGAGTAATTGCCATCCCAGAACTTCCCAAAACTTATCTAAGAGAGATTGATAAGGAAGAGCATCCAAGTTGGAACCTTGATGAAATTTCATTTTGTAAAAATTATACACCATAATTTCTACAAATCTTACAAAATAACTTTACCTAATTTGCATTTTAGGCAATTGAAGGAAATTTACCCGATTTGGCAATATTGGCAAATTGAACAAATTAGTTATAAAATTGTGTACGACAACTTACAAAACTAAAAATGAAGGATTGTATGAGCGTCAAATCATAAACGAACTATCATTGTATTATTTGGGATTGTACATTGGTACAATTTGAGTCTGTATAAGTTATTTTGCAGTTGCATATTAGTTGTTGTGAAGACTGTATGATTGTACGATTTGGGTAATTGAACACAAATAGTAAGTTGATCATTCTAAGCCCTAATAATCACCTCCTAACCAAGAATACTAAACCCTTGTGCTATAGGGAGAGTATGCATCCACCCTTTAGGTGTTATAGGCCCTAGAGGATAACCACAATCGTGGATCTACACTCATGCCAAAAATAGAGGATGATAATATAGACCACAAAATGGAATCTTCTACAAAATATGACCAATCTCATAAACTTGGGAATCATCTGTAATGATTAAAACCCAAATGTGGCTGAATATACCTCATACTAAATTAAAAATTAGGTGATCATCAAACCAATTAACTTTAGGTTGAGTCTTGTTAGAAAAACCAAATAAGCATTTTACCTTGTGGAACTAGTGAGCTAGACTAAGTTGTACAACCAAGTGAATAGATCTGGGTTATTATAGATTTGGGCATAGTATGCTAGCAAAGGCATCACCATTATAATTGAGTATCCAAAGACACAATATGGTACAAAATATACCCAATTGTTCCCTAACCACAACAATAAAACTTATGAGTACCCAAGAAAAAACAATAGTTTCTTGTGAATATTTAAGATTCGGTTGATGATACCATGAACATATTTTTTATTCTAGCATATTTGGCTCAAAAACACACATCTTGGATCAAAAAAATTGGTTCATCCATAGTGATCTCCATCCACATTGTCCAAGGTCCATCTAAATAAGCCAATAGCTGTGTATCTTTCAAACCTAGAACCACCTACAACATGTATCTAATTTTCCATTCAACTAGTCATATCCATTCCTTCATGCTAAGACGAAAAAAAAATTCCTATATGATAAATCACACTTTTCTTTGAAGAGGAAAAAAATTAAGAAATGAATTTAAAACCATGATCCATTGTACCCAATTATCTTATTTCCCTCCTTGTGGGGGGTCTTGATGTTATTTCATCATGATGTTCTTATTTATAAATAGGGGCACCCATATCTAAATTAACTTCAAATAAATCTTCTAATGGGAACACACAAAAGTAGGAACTAGTGAAATTCTAAAGGCATGTATATTTTTAATTTAAAATTTAAAATATTCCCTCATTTTTTGACCATGGTGCTATAACACCTCTATGGTGATAAAAAGAGAATGCAATTATTCCAAATCAATTTCAAATTTGCATAAAACAGAAAATGTACCTTGATAACGTTAAAGTATGCATAAATTATCTAGGGATTTTGGAAAATTAGAAACACAAAATAGATTTGAACACTATGATCCCCATTGGCATTGATGTGATAGATATATTTGTGTGTGTAAAAAATAAGGTACAAATTAGAGAGCTACACTACATTTTAACTTCTTGTAACCTTTATAAACATACAATGAATACATTAGTATGATATATGTTAGAACTTAAAAATTTAATGCTTTGTATTATACAATTAATTGTGTTTGAAATACATAGGATGCTTTATTTAGGCATATAAAAATTGTAACTTCTTTTGTGAATGGTGGTTAAATCATATCCCTATCACATGGACTTTGATGGTGGTTATACCTTTGTCCTATAATAGATTATATAAACCATTTGTTGAGTAGTTACCCAATTTATATAAATAGCTACTGTAATGTAATAATTCATAACATTTCCCCCCTCACCTTATTACATCATAGTCAAAAGATTTATTTTATTTATGATGAAACAATAATATCTAGGGTGATGTTAGAATTTGAGAGAGAAATTTCCCCCTTACTGTAGACTTCCTACTATGATACTTAGGAGTGTCAGATTCTACCAATAATGCACTCCAAATACATTTATTAAAAAATAATTATTCAACAATTACATGGATTTGATGTTTAAATTATTTCTCCAATGTCTTCAAGTGAAGCATGTGTTATCATGCATCCAATGTTGCTTGTTGAATTGATTGTCTACTATTTTTTATCTTGAATATGATGGAACACAAGTTGTTTATGACTTCTTATACTACTTTCCCTTTCTCTACTTCTCATTGTGATCAAGTACTATAATGTTTTTCAAGTTTTCATATTATCATAAGTTTATGTTATGTGATAAATGAGATGTATAATTCAAATGCAATTTCTAGAAATTCTATATACTGGTTTTAGTCCTTTGAATGATCTCATACCTTCCATAGTTTTGTATTGAACTAGAATGTAGCAACCTATAAATTCCTCTATGGTACTTAGAATTGATCCATTATAACCTAATATCTATTGTTTTTGTCTATAAAATTTATCTGTATCATGAATTATGTTGTCAATCTTGATGATATCACAATGTATCTTATCATTTAGTACTTTAATAGCTTGTAGTGATGGTACACTTCTTGAAAATAGTCGTATGAGATTCCGAGATTTTCTAATGATGTAATAATCTCTTGTTTGATTTGTAAATATAGATAATATTCTTTCAATAATATCCAATTCGTAAGCTATTTCATGATTCTTAAAATATTTCTTTACAATAGCCCATTCTTCCTACAAATGCTTTTCTTTGTAATTGGAAAAATGATTAGAAAATGAAATGAATTTTAATGTACCATTTTATTCTAGTATGTATTGAAATTCTTAGCCTTAGAGATATCCCATGTTTTATGCTTGTAATATTTCCCTTTATATCAAATTATTGTTTCTTCTTGTTGATTCCTTGTCTTGAAGTGATCAACTAGTGTAATTGTAGACACCCAATTTTAGGATGCTTCACCAACCTTCAAGTGTACTAAAATTCATAAATTAACCCTCATTCACAATCCTTTTAATAAATCTAATTGAATCAACCTTCTTCATACCCAAATTCAAGATATTAGTCACCCTAAAAATAACATCATCTTTGGGGAATCATTTTCCATATCAAAATTTCAGAAAACATTTCAAAAATATCACTATTATAATGGGATCAAAAAATACTTCCAATGAATGTATACATGACCATACTTGCATAATGATCAACGTCTCTAACTATAAGAAAACTAGCACCTAGGTAGGACACAAACAAAATTGCCAATATGCAATGATAGTACTATTATCAACACTATTAAAAATATTCAACACTTCTGCAACCTTATTTTTTAACCTTATGATATAGTAGTAGTGCTTCTTGTTGAGTGGTATTTTCACCCAATTGTGAAATTACACTCTCCCTTAGGATTTGTGTTCCAAATCCCCTCTTGCAAAGAAGTTAAATAAACAACTTCTCCAAGGTCTCCACTATATTAGCATTTGCATATGTATATTAGTAATCTCAAATAAATATATTCAATTGAAATGCTTGGAACACCTTAGTGATTGCAAGTAACTGTAAACAAGGGGCAATGTTGGTTTATTTTACCATAAAAATTTAGTGATTGTTCATTGAACCAAAATAAAGCAAATGTGAGTATGCCCTCATATGACCACGATGTAGTTCCTTAATTCATTTTAACTTGAGATTTTTAATTTAGATTTTATCTTCATTATTAAGTCCAAATATGGCTTCATCTCATGAAGATGAAGATATCTTTCAATGTGATCGATAAACCATCCCTCTTTGGTGAAATAGATCTTCACAAAGAGGCAATAATTTATGGCCTTGAATAAAGGGCTTTAAATGTCACTTTAACTTATCCCTCTTAAATGAAATCAAATTTTCATCAAGATGAACAATTAAGTGCTTTGAGGAAAATACCTTCAATGTAATACTCAACTTACCCCTCTTTTGTAAAATTAAAATTTTTATGAAGAGAGGGTAATTTTAGGCTCAAAATGGAAATTTGTGAAAATGCCATAAAACATAACTCCTTAAATGAAATTGGAATTTTCATGAAGGGGATGTCATCATAGGCTCATGAGCGTAAAACAAAACTGAAAAAATGAAATTTGACCTTAAAATGGAAATTTTCTATTTTCGGATTTTTTTTAAAATCTGTAGTAAAACAGCAACTTCGATGAATTTTAAAAAATACTAAACAACTCCAAAAATGAAATTTCAAAGTGCGTATTGGAATTCTGAAGTATAACCTACGCAATTGTGAAATTATTTTTGGATTTTGAAATTTTTTAAATGTTTATTTTAATGCCTGAAAATTAAAATAAATTAAAATTTTTGGAAAATAAAATGCATAAAAAGTTGAAAGAAAATGCGAAAAACTGAAAATAAAATGCATTCAGTATGATGCTATCCTATTTCGACAAAATCGAAGATGTGAGGTTTCCATGCATGCAACTTAACCTATCGGACTTGCAAAACAAGCACAATCCCCATAGACTAAGTGTTGGTTCCTAGGGTTTAAAATAAATTTTAGGTTCAAGCATTCACATGAAGCAACCAAGCAAACTTGCATTAAATCCATATACAAACTCGAAATCTGAAAAAGGGAAAAAAAAATAGACATTAAATCCATAGCATGCAAAGAGAATCTCCTTCTTTCTTGCCCACAAGATGCAAATTTCTGAAAACTCCTGCATTAAAAATGTGTCATTTTACAATAGTAGAATTTCTGGTTTTCCCAAACCAGTCCATGGAAGAAAAACAGCCCAAACAAGCCCAGAATAGCCCTCTTGCCTTCAAATTTGCAACTTTGCTTGCACTAGTTTCCAACACTTTGTGCATGCATTCATTTAGGTTTTAAAATTTTCTTTTTGACCCTCCGTTTCAAGTTTCCAAACCCTTTATTTGCTTCAACACTTCGTCTCCCATTTTTTGTTCCTTGAAAGTTCGTTTCATTTCTATTGTTTTGGTTTTTCTCCCCCATGTTAGTCTTTTGGCTTCGTTTCAGGGCAAACCATATTCATATTTTCTGAGTTGAGTTCATAACATTATGCAACCGTTATTTATTTCCTCAAATAATGCCCTTACCTTTATCCATTTTCTGTTTTACCCACTTGGGCATCATTATTCCAATATGCTCAATATGAAGTAAATAAGACAAAGTATAGGCCCATCATTAAAATTCATGCACCCAACATAAGTCTAATTTAGGTTTGCACAAGACAGTGAGATACTTGGAGGCTTGGAGGTGAGACGCGTCCGAGAGCATGCTCTATTACCTAAACTTCCACCTTTCTTTCCATTCCACGCAGTCTTCCTTTGGGTAGACATACAAACAAGTGTAATACCAATGCAAGACTACATAAATGTTTTGATTCCCATCTACGTTTCGTAGCCTTTTACTTTATAATACTTTTTCCATTTGTCCTATTCCCTTTGTAATGGTGAAGATACTTCAAAATCATTATATTAAAACCAATAACATCCACTTAAACCATAGGAATCCCTTCCTATAATATGTCAGTGCATTATTAAATTACGAGGCTTCCCCTCTTAAACATTTAAAGTGACCATGCGGCATTATCTAACCTTTTTCGTTCCACTGCATCGTCTTTGTCTATCCATTATGCCAACTGCCATGGAATATTTGCAATACTGTCTTCAACCTTCAACTACTATTTAGAAAGCGTCTATGTTGATGCTGCAACTTTCTGGCGTCAGACGTTTCACATTGCATCATTGTGCTGCCCGTGTCGGTGTCATTCCAAATGCTTCCAAATTTGCCTCCTTTGAAAACGCCGCTCCCATTGTTGCATGGTCGAACACCCAAAATTTTCCATCTACCACGTCAAAAATGTCTAGCGAGCCCAAATTTCTCTTCTTCAATTTTTCATTACCACTCCCAATCAAATCACTTTGTAATCCATATCTTTGACACTACTTGATTACCTCGTAGTCAAATATCTACCATGCCTGTGACTTATTTCATGTAGATGATCATCCTTCGGTACGTAATCCTTGAACTCTCACCGCATAAATCTCTATCCAGGTGAGAATACTACTCCACGTCAAACCTCTGGTGGACGACTTTGGGACTACGAAAATCCTTCTTGACCATGACTCCCATTAAAGCTTAGTAATTGGTCTTATCAAAATGAAATAATACCACTGCCCACCTGATAGACCTCAAATTCTACATTGACTACCATTTCAAACATGTTGGGCACTATAAAGTCTTAGCTATTCGATTTGGCCTTCTTTCTAGCTATTGAATACTACGATGTACCTCCGTTTGACTTCACCTCACTTTCATTTCGGCCAACTCATTGATGCCACTGTCATCCTATGGTCATCCTAGAGTCCACATTGGAATCTTGCCATGCCATCTTGAACTTGGAAATTACTCTGCCAATGCCACCTAACCTGCCACTTCATTTGGTAAACATGTGGGCTTATTTTACAACCAATAGCGCTTGCCTCTGATGATGCCACATTGTCTATGAGAATGCCTCATCATTTTCTTGGTCACTACACACTACCAATCATGGTGGTGATATTTGTTTTTTGTTTTTTTGTTGTACCAAAATCACTGCACTCGGATGCCACATCAAATTTTCCACCACATCGTCATCAAGCTCCACTGTGAGAAAACCATCCTTGTCGGCACCGTTGAGTCTTTCGAATATTGGTCGTTGCACGGTAATCGTTCAACCTTATTCGCCAAGGTCTAATTCTCCATGCTTTGAATATGACGAGTCGATGCCAAGAAATCCCCACTGTGCGTCCACCGTCTGACGTGTCCTATGAGGTCCTCCACATCATTGTTGAGTTGGCACTGCAACCACGGTGACCCCTTCCATGCAATCCACATTCGCCTTGGATCCCACGAGTGCCATCGAGTCCTCCGACTGTTCAACAAATAACCTATCGCTAAGTGGATCGTCCACCATATCGATGAAGTCCACATTGTTTTGGTGCATCCTCCGGTTTCCAGGATATGTTCCACTCGGTAAAATTCCACTGCCCCGTCGCTAAAATCTTCTTGCACATGATATAACCAAGTATTAAATTTTCATTAAACCTTGTATAAACCTTAATACATATGAAGCACAATTAGGTTTAATAAATAAAGGTAAACATAAAATTATTTTACCTTTATTTGTCATTATTTTATTTTATTATTATTTTATTGCTTTTTGTTTGGTTATTGTGAGAAACCTTTATGACCATATACACGGTTAAGCAATATCATCCCAACCATGACACCTCCTAAAGTTGGGAGTTATCATTATTAATATGAAATTTAACACAAAACCACCACACACCATTTTTTAACTATTATTATATACAAAATATATATAATAATAATAATGTATATTTTTCGGTATACACAAATGAAAGAAAACCCAAAAAGTAACCCCGAAAACACTAACCCAAAATCGATGAAAAACTTTCCGACACAACAATGATGATAAAAAAATTTGTCAACCACAAGATGACAACAAAAGAAACGTTGACAATAGAATATTATTGACAATAAAATATCGTCGACAAGAAAAAAGTCATTGACAAAAAAGTGATGACAAAGGTCGTCGACAAGAAAAAGTTGTCGACAATAAAAAGTCGTCGACAATAAAATATCATCAACAAGAAAAAGTCATCGACAATAAAATATCGTCGACAAAAAAAAGTTACTGAAAAAAACTAATGATAAATGAAAATTCAAAACAAACCGAGAATTAGACACTCGGAACCAACATGCAAACACCAAAATACCAAAAAAAAAAATGTGGGACCCCAATTTTGGGGTACGTTGTGGAGCGGCCACAACAAATGGTGACTCTACAGGGAAATGCTCCTGAGCATTTTGGTGAAAACCTAACATGAAAACCTTCAAAACTCAAACACAAGCGTCAGCAAATATCCGAAGAATGAAACTGGATGAGAAATACATGAAGCATTAGAATTATTCAGTGTCAGCTCAATGTGTGCGGCATGATTCATTCATTATCATTTGAAATTGATTAACATTCCATCATCTGTTTCACTTATGATTCGTGCATATGAGAAGTTATGGATGATTCCTCTATGATGTTGATGTATGGTGAAGATGCTAGAGATATAACAACCTGATTTACAAAGGCTCAAATTTCCTAGTACCATGAACAACATATTAAAACTATCAAACCCTCTTAGGACCAAATATATGTATACTGAATTAATTTACTAGATCCCAAAGTTGGTTATGTGTCACTACCATCTTGAACCCATGTGCAAGTGTAAGTGAAATCAGAGCTTTTGGGAATAGGATTCCCAAACTAAGCGAGATGGGAATTTAACCCTATCCTTGCTACTCTGATCTGGAGTTCATTACCTCATATTGAACAAAATGATTTAACCTGCTATGGATGAAACTGTCAGGCTAGTCAGTGGTATTGCTTTTAGAAAAGACTTATTGCCACGCATGAGCATACTCCACTTCTAGTTAGGCGTCTATAGCCCCGGTGGAGATCAACCCCATAATCCAGGATTTGACTTTACTTTTGATTTCTTGAACCTTTGGGATGACTACCCATCCTTGCAAGGGACATGTAGTATGATCCTTCCAATCCAATATCAATGATGCAATAAAAGTAGAATGAAAAAAAAGTTCTTTGGAACTTCAAGTTCTTGAGTATAGATCACGCTTTTAATTTCTTAAAGCGTGATGGAGGAAAAATAGAAGCTTTGGGGAATCAGATTCTCAACCTAAGCAAGATAAGAATTAGACCCTATCCTTACTACTCCATGAAGATCAAATCAAAGCTTTGGGGAATTGGATCCTCAAACTAAGTTCGATGGAGATTTAACCCTATCCTTACTACTCTGATTTTAGGCTTTAAGCACTATGGGAGTGGTAAAAACCATTGTTTTAAGGATTATGTTGCATGATAGGTGTAGCACCCTAAAATTGACACGGTTAAACTTTAGTAAAAAGATAAAAATTTGAATTTTAAACCCAAACTACCCTTTAACCACCTGTTACCTGCTTTCCCCGTTTTCTGTGCCATTTTTAGGATTTGTTTTGACCTTGGACGATATCGTCGTAGATTAGACGAAATCATCCCAGATCTGACGAATTCGTCTGGAATAGAACATCCAGACAATTTCATCCCAAAACTGAATTTTCATAATTAGTTTCTGTTTCAACAGCCTCTCCAACTTGGGCAGAAGCGTGTCTGCGTAGTTGGAAATTTCCTCGTTGGAGATCTCCCAGATTGGTATGATCCCAAACCTCCTAACCTCTTCCTAATCCTATATAAACTAAGATTTTCTCAGTTTATCCCCCTGAATCTCTGCCTTAAACTCTGCTTAAACCCCCTACACTTCCACGCATCTCAGAGCATCCCTACACCATCATTTGCATTCTGTATTTCATGTTTTTTTGCAGGAACTTTACTATTTTTTAGTCGAAGCTAGCTTAGATCATCGCAAGCGATTCCATACTATTTTGGATGATCTTGTCGAGGAGCGCAGACGATCTCATACGATTGGAGGTGATCCTGACTGTAGTCCATATTGGGGGTAATCAGAGCCCAAATTTTGATTTTCCTTAGTTTTTTATCTGCATTTTCCTATTATATTTTTGTACTATTTTAAATTGTTATATTTATGCATCTTGGAGTTCACCTCATTTAGCATAACCACATGATAAAATTAAGCTCAATCATTAAATCTATTGCATTTTCCTTATTTTGTTATTTGAATTTATGATTTAGGCATGTTTGTTGTTATTGCTATCATTTTCCTTTGCTTTTGTAGTTGCATATTCGGTATTTTGTACCTGTTTTTGTGATTGTAGGTTTTTGATGAATTCGTCTCATGAATTCGTCAAATTTTAGATGATTCTATCTGATCTCAGATGATCATCTATGATTTGAGATGATCCTATGAAATATCAGATGATTACGTACAAATTGAGGCGATCTGGACTGTTACAAAACTTAGAATCTTTATTAGACATATGAAATAAGGTATGTTATGTTTTAGCTAGCATATTCTCTATGATTAGCATTCATTCCTATTTTTTGTATTCATCTAAATCAACATTGGCATATAGAATAGTTTAGATTCATCTTGGCCAAACCTAGGAGTTGAATGATTAAAGTGCAAAATAAACACATCAAACTCACTGTCAACCTATGCGTGGAAACTGCCATTCAAAAGTTTGCTTGTGAACCCACCATTCATCAAAAATTCACCCTTATACCCCTCCCCCAAGAGGTGGGACATTCAAAGGGCCTCTCAGTCCGAGGTATTGTCCCATCCTTCTTGCATCCCCCTTCCGGGCGTGGATCCTATAGCCTGAGGGTAAGGATGTGAAAAATTTGGAGCAATACATTTTGGTAACCCGACGTGAAAACTAAAAACCTTTTGAAAAAATTCCTAAAAAAAAATAATAATAAAAACATAAATGCATTTAGAATCAAAGATTGCATATCATATTTAGATGGTATATTATAATAAAATATGAGTTGTCACCATTAATGTTGAAAATCAATTAGCAGCAATAGAGATTAATTCTTTACTTAGAGTAGCTCCAACATATAGAGTCCCACATTTATGGGATGAGTTTAATAAGAGATTGAATCTCATTTCATCTAGAGAAACTGAACATATGAAAATCAAGAGGTTTGTCCTAGATAGAATCTTGGATCCCGATCAAGTGACTTTGTATCGTGAGCTTCAGAGATCTTGCCATAGGTGGTTAGCAGATAAAAGAGCCCTTGTGTCTTCTGAATTATATACCTTTGAGGAATACCTTGATAATGCAGTTATAGTACATATAATTTTTGTCTCGTATAGAGGACCAAGAGGTCATTCTTACGGATAGACAAAGATGGAATAAAGTTCCTAGAGCTGTGTTATATCGAGAGTATTGCCATGAGATTTATTTTTACAAGACAGAGTCTAAAATCGATAATATCACTATAGCACACTTTATCAAGTTCTTGAAAAACCACTTCCAATTTGAAGAGGAGCATTTCATGACTCTTGATGAACTTGATCCTATCAATGATATCTATAAACTATTTATAGAAAACTAAGCTATTATTTTATTATTGTTATTTCTTGCATTTAGTGTGTTGTTTATTGTCTTTATAAAGCAAAGAAAATAAAATAAAAAAACAAAACAAAATCATAACAAAAATCAAAACATTTTATTTTTAAGCATTATAGTAGGTATATAATTAAAATATGTACCTCCCAAAATCTGTTGCAAATATATTAATATATTTTTGCTAAAATCTAAATTTAGACATAATGACTAGACTCAAGAATGGAAAACAAATTGAAGTAGAAGAATATTGGTTAAGAAAACCAGAAAATAACCCAGATGCCCTTCCTGAAGATCCAATTCAGGAAGAAGGAACCTTCGACCAACAAGAAGAACAATTTGTTGTAGGAAATGAACAAAAAGAAAATGATAGAGAGGAAGGATCCTCATCCCCTAAAATATCTCCAAAAGGAGCTGTTACTTTTGAGAACATGGAACATTTTTGGAAGTTCCTCATTACTAATATTGGCACTCTTAATAGAGCAGTCCATATGGACAAAGATCAAATTAGTGATACTCAAAAAACCCTAGAAGACATCTATCACACACGCACTAATCCCTTGTCCTTTGTTGATCAAGAGAGTGATCAAGCTGGACTGTCCGATTTGGACATGGCTATTATAATTCAAAACATGCAACAACAACAAGTTATCCAACCACCTAGAGTGCCTGTTACCAAGCCAAGGATTATCCCCACACAAAATAAACCTTCATTCACTTCTCTATTTCGCCAAGCTATTGATCAATATACCTCAAATCAACAAAAGCCTAAAACAAAACCAAATACCAATTTCCAACAATCGGGAATAAAACATAATGCTACAACCAATCTTCTTCATAATACTCTTCCTACCAACCATTTGCATAACAACAATATATCATCTAATCCTTACATCGTGCCATCCTACGCTCACAAATCCCATACTCATGTACCGCTAAACCAATATGGTGGACAAACTGGTAATCTGGAAGCCATGGTGAAATAGTTAGTCTCCCGCATGGACCAAATAGATCCCTACCGTCCCTCATACAATTATCGAGAGATGTGTAGTTACCCTCTAGATCCTATAGTTGTAGCACAACCATATCCCAAACGCTTTCCTATGCCTGTCCTACCTATATACAAAGGAACTGAAGATCCCATAGAGCATCTTCGTATGTTTAGGATAGCATGTCATGATATATCACATGATGACTTGTTGTTACTAAAAATGTTCCCAAAAAGTTTAGGAGGGATGGCATTGGAGTGGTATTATCAACTACCCACTCATTCTTTGAGGAATTTCAAAGAAACCACCGAATCTTTTGTGCATCAATTTAGTGCCTATATCGAAATGCATGTAACCATTAAATATTTGTACAACCTAAAACAAGACAAAGATGAGTGTTTTGTTGACTTCTTAGCTTGATGGAGGTAGTTGATAGGAAAATTACACTTTGTGTTACCTTATCGAGAAATGTTGGATATTTTTATCAATAATTTACAAGAACAACTATCCTATGAATTATCAACTGCTACCTTGACCACCTTCGATCAAGCTATAGATTTAGATCGATGAGTGGAAGATGCTCTCATTATAAGAGGTCAGCTCAAAAGGAAAGATGATGAGGAAACATCCAGAAATCAATATAAAAATAAACAAGTTGTGGGTGATGGAGTAACTGATAGCAGAAACATTACCAATGTTAATACTGTAAAAAAAATAGTTTATACTAAAACCTCTTGATAAACCACCCTAAGAATTTACTAGGTTAAATCAACCTTTATCAACTATTCTCTTGCAACTATTAGCACGAGGTTTGATCCAATTACCAAACATCCAGGAACCTGATCCAACCATACCCGAATACAGAGCTGATTTACATTGTGATTTCCATAGAGGACCTAGACATGCTACCAACTCTTGTAAAAGATTAAAACATAAAATACAAGAGCTTATTGATAACAATGAGATGGAGATGCAAGCCTTTCAACCTAAACAAAATCCTTCTAATAATGCTCAAAAGAACATCCCCCAAAATTAGAATCAGAATGCCAATCAATCATTGGACATATTTCAACATCCTTTACCAAAGCATGGTAAAGAGATGGCTAATCAAATTGAGCATCATAATTTTCCCCCTCCTACCCGATATGTAGGGACTATTAGTGGACAATTACCTATTCATGATCCGCAAGTCTTTGACACAACTTTATCCATGGTTACGGCCAGATCTCTACATAATATTCGGACACTTGATCTTAGTGATACCGAATATGAGACTGAAAGTGACATGGAAATCATCTCAAATCAATCGAATAGTTTTGAAGATGAATCATATCCTGTTCAACCCATCACAATTTCTATGGTTCCAGAAGAACCATTTCCTAGAAGAGTCACTACTAGACCATATTCTCACCAAATACTTTCTAATGAACAAGCCATAAACACTAGACCAAGACGTATTCATCACCCGTAAAATAATATTGTAGTAACCATCAGAGCCGTTACCAGACAATAGGCTAAAAACTCTCAATAGGATCAAACTCAAAATGATGGATCAACTCCATTTGTTTTGAAAAATCCCAATAAATGGAATTATGCACCTAATGTTCAACATAAGCCTCCTTATAATATTAATGAACAATTATCAAATACTACAGCTAGAATTTCCCTTTTGGATCTCTTGAGATCTTCTCCTATCCATAGGGATGAATTAATGCTCACATTAAGCCAAATGATGGTACCACAAAATATTCAACCTGAAGCCTTGTCCAATACTATCATAACTCGAGAAGTCGATTGTATTGACTTTCGCGATAGAGATATCCCGCAACATAGTCTACATAAGGATAACCCCTTATATATTACTACCCTAATTGGGGATATAGCAGTTAAACGAGTCTTGATTGATAATGGTTCATCTTTAAACATATGCACTTTTGACTTCTACCAAATATTTGGGTTTAGAAGTGACGAAATGAAAAGAATTGATATGATTATAAAAGTATTCAATGACGAAACACAAGAAACATGTGGAGTTATTACTATACCCTTGCAAGTTGGTCCTAGAACCTTAGATACGACCGTGTTTATTGTACATTGCCCTGCATTGTACAATATACTTTTGGGTTGCCCTTGGATCAACGCGATGCGAGCGGTTCCATCCACTTTACATCAGTGTGTTAAATTCAAATTTAAAAATCAGTTGGTTACCATTCATCGTGATCCTAGACCCTTTGATATGTGTTCTTTGGCAGAACTTGTTGGAGTTCAATTTTACCCTGCCCTGTCATCCACACATCCTAATTCTCATCATCCACCCAAACATGTGAAACACACACCCATAACATCATCTACTCTTTCAACTACACCTCTACATATAGCTCAACCATCTTCTGAACAAACCACATTAGGACCTCAAAAAGATCCTAAAATTACAACCAATGCTTCTTGTTTTACTCCTATAACTTCCATACCCATAGACTCATCCATCAATATCCCTATAACATCTACATCCACTACAGGCATCCTTTCCACATTCGACGATGTAGGAAATGTTCCTTCTACATCTTATGCTCTTACTAATGAGCTCTTACCCGATTTATCTAAAATTCTTATATCATAAGACACCAACACTGCCATGCAAGCTTCCCTTATTTTAAATAACCTCCCATCCCCTCCTTGTACCTTAGGCCTCCCACAGCCTATGGGGAGTATCTACCAATTTGGGATTTGTGCTTTTATTTATAAGGTATATGATTGGGGAAGAATACCCAGAAACATCAAGACACATTGTGATGGATATGCTAGATGCTATTTTGCTAATGAGTATACTAAAGCCAAGTCTATAATGCTTAAATTGGGATATAAAGGGAAAGGTTTGGGACCTTTACAGAATGGTATGAAAGAACCTTTTGAGGTCGAACCATGGCCTGCCCAATGTGGTGTGGGCCTATTTCCTAGTAAAGGTCAGCCCTTCCCATTTGAGGATGATGACCATCTTGTGTGTTACCAAGATTATTTGGATAAACGAGATGTCTTGCATTTAATGAATAAGCCTCTTACATGCAATATGCTATCCATATCTTACCCTGAGATGATTGTCGAATTCGACAAAGAGTTGGAGGGGGATATCTTTCATGATGTCTCCATTGAGGAATTATTATATAACGAATTTTATTTCGATGGCTCTATACCTAGTATAGCCCAGATTGAAGCTACGACTCCTCAAGACGAATTATCCAAGCTAACCTTGGAAGAATTACAAGAATTAGGTGTTTCACCTTCCCCACCTAATTTTGAGAGAGATCTACATATGGAAGTAGAAAACATCATAAAAATTAACATTGGAACCAAAGACAACCCTCACATAATCAACATTGGATCAGAATTGAGTCAATAAAAACAAGATAAATATATTGCATTCCTTAAACAATATGAAGACATCTTTGCTTGGACATATGAAGATATGCCAGGATTAGACCCTTCTGTAGTTATGCATCACATAGTAGTCCATCCAGATGCTAAACCCGTTAAACAGAAACTTAGAAAAATGCATCCTAAAGTGACCTTACTAGTCAAAGGGGAATTAGAAAAACTCTTAAATGTTATTTTTATACAAGCCATTGATTATGCTGAATGGATTTCAAATGTAGTTCCAGTAACTAAGAAAGAAACCACTAAAGTTAGGGTTTGCACAGACTTCAGAGATATTAATGTTGCATGCCCTAAAGACGATTTTCCTCTTCCCAAAATGGATCAGATCATTGAATTTACTATTGGAAGTGGAATGATATCCCTAATGGATGGATTTTCCGATTATAATCAGATCAGGATAGCTCCTGAGGATCAGGCTAAAACAACCTTTATTACCCCTTGGGGAACCTTTTGTTGGAAAGTGATGCCATTTGGTTTAAAGAATGCAGGTGCAACCTATCAACGAGCCATGATTTATATCTTTCACGATATGATGCATGATATTCTATATGATTATGTCGATGATATTATAGCTCGTTCTATCAAAGAAGATGATCATTTAAATGACTTGAGAAAATAATTTGATCGGTTAAGGGAATATTTTATCCGACTAAATCTAGCCAAATGCATATTCAGAGTTAAGTCCGGTAAATTATTAGGAGTTATATTTTCTTTACGTGGCATTGAAATTGGCCCTCTCAAGATTGCGGCTATCATAGATATGCCCGCACCCACCAATATATTGGAATTATGAAGTTTACAAGGTAATATTCAAGCTATTCGCCTCTTCATCGACAAGTTGGAAGACAAAACCGGACCCTTTCTTAAGCTTCTTAAGAAAGACGTCTCTTTTCATTGGGATGACAAATTTTAGGAAGCATTTGAACTCCTTAAGCAATATCTCCTTAAACTATTGGTGCTTTCCCCACCTAAATTTGATCGTCCATTTATTTTGTACATTTTCGCTTCGAATTTTGCCTTAGGAGCTATGTTAGCTCAACTTTACGATGAGAAGAAAGAACGTGCTAATTATTACATTAGTAGGACCTTAATCAGTTATGAAAATCGCTATACCATATTAGAGAAATTATGTCTAGCAGTTGTATTTTCTACACAAAAACTACGACATTATATGCTCAGTCAAAAAATGTATGTTATTGCCAAATTCGACCCTTTGCAATATCTCATGAGTCGACCGTACTTATCTGGTCATACATAAAAGTGGGTTCTTGCGCTAAGCGAGTTTGAACTCACATTTATAGGACAAAAGTTTGTTAAAGGTCAAATCATAGCAGATAAATTAGCTATTGCACCCTTAGAGTCTACCCGTCCCCTCATCATTGAGTTTCCTGATGAATGCCTTAAACTAGAGGCAGACCATCTAGAGCAATGGTCCCTATACTTTTACGGAGCCCTATGTATGAGTGGGGCTGGTGCAAGTATTATTTTAATATCTTTGGAAAAACATCTTATACCTATGTCCTTCAAATTAACATTTGCTTGCACCAATAACACTATTGAATATGAAGCTCTTATCCTTGGATTACGAGCTGCCTTGGCACTGAAAATTAAAAATTTATTGGTTTTCGGTGATTCTCAACTTGTCATAAATCAAATCAATGATGTTTATCATACCAGAGATGATAAATTATGCCCATACAAAGCATATGTTTTGCAATTTTTTTCCTTGTTTGATCAAGTTACCTTGGAAGCTATTCCTTGAACTAGCAATCGTGTGGCTGACGCTATGGCTTTAGTCGCATCTCTTTTGCCCTTGGAGTTAGATGACGAATATGCTACCATCATTATTCATTGACTCCAGGAACCTGCTTCATGCAAATCATGCCTAGAACATTTGGATGTGTTTCTAATCATCGAAACTACTCTTGAACATTGGTACACTGATATCTTTAATTTTCTCCAAAATGGGACCTTCCCTGATGGTTGTACTAGCAACCAGTGCAAGTTATTATGTAGATGAGCAAGTCGCTTCGTGATTATTGGTAATACCTTGTATAGGAGATATTTTGAAGGCATCTTACTGTGATGTTTGAATCTAGAAGAATCTAGATCAGCTTTCAATGAAGCCCACAATGGATCTTGTGGGGGACATTTTAGTGGTAGCGCCATTGCTAAGAAACTCCTTAGGATAGGATATTTTTGGCCTACCATGTAAAATGATGCACATAATTATGTGTGACATTGCGACAAGTTCTAGAAACACGTTGACCTTGTCCATGCACCTGCATTCTTTAAACCATTGAAAAGATAAGAAGGGTGAATGAGCTTGAATCCCTGGAATTCTCAATTATTTGAAAACTGTGAGGTAAGCCCCATAACAGGTGGTTTGTGCCCAACCCACTTGGCCTTGGGTAATCCCTAGCATGGTGATATGTCTATCACATTAGCGACCTTCTTTTGTACAGACCTATGTCGGCTTATGGATTAGCTAGCTCTTGATAACCTAACTTACATAGTAGTCTGGTACGGTTACATGCATATAAATCATGGTCAACGAACATTCATTTGGTTAAGTCAAATTACTTGTATCAAATTATTTTGCTCAAAATTGGTGAATGAACAATACAATTGCACACACATTTGTATTTGAAAATATTCTCTATCATTATGATAAATCAAGATCGGAAATGAACTCACATATGCACATGAGGGTTCCTTATAAATCTACATTTTTCTTTGAGATAATTTAAAATATTTCTGCAACTCTTTTGGAATAAATTTTATTCTTATTTTCAGAACATGTGTTTAGTATACTCACAATTACATACATTGTTTTCAAAAACTCGAAATTATTTTAAACAACCTTTTACAAA
Organism: Wollemia nobilis; assembly: GCA_028583015.1. NCBI lineage: Eukaryota > Viridiplantae > Streptophyta > Pinopsida > Araucariales > Araucariaceae > Wollemia > Wollemia nobilis. The sequence continues at coordinate 2,230,758 of JAQPPZ010000159.1, forward strand.
ATCTAGCAAAATAAAGTCAAGTTTATATTATTATTTTTTGTTTATCAAAAATAAAAAATCAATCATGCAATAAAACCAAAATATCAAATTCTCTTCAGATTTCGTGATGATGGTATAAGTCTATACCTATAATTCTATGCCTAGCGCAAAGCATTGTTCTAATTTTATCTTCCATTTATTTTAAAATGAATTCATATGACTTGCATCATTATGTTACACAATTATGCTTTAAAACAAACAAACACTTATTATATTTCATGTCATTATGTCAAACATTCGATTTTGCAACCATGGTATAATTTCTAAGGAATTGTTCAAAATATTATCACACTTAGGAATTTATGCCTAGCAAAATCATATTTCTTTTAGTATCTCATGCATACTATTTTTATGAAAATCTGAAAACAAATCATCAAACCATCATCATTTCCATCATCACAACACAAAGTCTTAAGACAGTCTCTTAAGCATTCTTTTACTTTTAGCAATATTTCTATACTAGGATTAGCTTGACGACCGAGCGAGCGGTGACTCCATGAAATGGTCTACAACAACGACAATGTCCTTTGAAATTATTGTTAGAGGTCCATTTTATTTTTTCATCAAATCACACCAAAACAACCAATTGTTTACATCAGATTATTTCATTTAAATTTTATAGCATGACATCAAATTATAATATTTCCAAATGACATAATTACATGAATCATAAATCAACAAAAAAACAATTCAAACATTAAAGCATCATAAAAACATATGGCCAAGTTATATCACAAAAAGATCATATATATATATATATATAATATATGTACATCATATCACAATTGGATTGGTATGCCACAATCTATATCCTTGCATACTCAATCCTCTCAAAGATACATATACAATCCATCTATAGCAGCTAGCCTCAAGAAGCCCTTGAGCTCTCAGCCTCATCTACTCCCCCGCCCTAACATGAAGGATGTGGTCCCATAGAGGTTTGGGCTGTATCTCGGGTCCTCATCGTCAATCGTGAGGATGTCCTCGATGATCCCATCATGACCGACTCTGCAATAGGGGTTGGCAGTGGTACCCTTTGGTTCTCTAGAACCATGTGATAGTATAGCCCTTGGTAGAATGCGATCTGAGCAATAGAATGCTTCAGATCCTAAGTTCTCACTCCTTCACCCCAATCTCTGAGCCATGTAGCCTCGTATTATAGCGTCTGCACCTAAGATCAAAGGTGGGCAACCTTAGCCCGAAGAGCCACCGTCTTGCTGCTCTCCCCTACCTTGACACCCTTGCCCTTATTGAGCGATGGTGGTCTCTCCCCCTATTGAGGAGGTAGTGCCTCCTCCCTCATCCCTGGCTGCTATGGTCTCTAGGGAGCCCATGCCATCCTTTGGCATCTCTCCTGTAAAGACTGTCACTGCTCTACCCCTCGTGACCCTACGCTACCTCAATCATAGCCTACCATCACCTCCCCATCTGATGCACCACGGTGTGCACTGGACCTTGCACCCTCGTCATTCAAGGAGGGTAGATTCCTGCATACTAGGCATCATATCCATCAACAACCCCAGTGTTGTTACCATCCACTGGTTGGATGGGGGCATAATTTGCATCCTGGCTCTAGAACTGCTGCATGTCTAGAGCCCCACTCAGCGTAGTACTATCCTAAATAGTTTGGGAGTACTCGTAATCCCTAAGAGAAGGTATCCCCTACTGAAGATCGAACTACCATAGTACTCAGTCATAGCGATGGAGCTCTACCTCTCCCCGCTCCATCCTAAGCCAGCAGACTCACCTGATGCGAGCCAGCTCTTGCCCATCCTCTGCCCACCCAGGGTGCTCTCGCCACCATATCTAGGTGATCTGGTCAGGGATGAGGTCGTCCAACAACCTCTGTGACATTGAAAAATCTATCCATCGTTGTGACCCCCTCTGTAGCCACCAGTAGAAAACCTGGGGCCTCTCTCGATCAACCCCTATCAATGGGAGCCCTACCGGCCTCCACATCACAATGTGCTCCTAGCACCAAACTTGTAGCAGTGATGTCAAGACCAGACATCGACCTCCCTTGTATATGACCCCATGCAGGATCCTATACAAGCGGCATAGTACAAAGTTACCCCATGCAAACCTATACTCATGGTCTCTCATGTCACAAACTATATCTAAGAGCACCCATGGTAGTCTGCACCCGCTCTGGTGGCATAGTAGTAAGCCATCGACCACCCCTACCAGAACCTGAGTCAGCCTAGATGCCCCAGGAATCTATCATAGAGACTCGATGTTCACCCTACCCTTCTCCAGGGTGAAGCTCGTGTCTCCTGTCAATCTCATCATCGTCTTGATGATTACACAATGACACTGAGATGGGGGGTGAATCAGTGTAGCTATTAATTTTTATATCTACAGCATTTAATATGAAATAAAGAGAACTTGACAACTGAAAAACAACTTGAACAAGAGAGCACACCACAACACTCAATATACCGAGGTTCACCAATTTGGCTACTCCTCAAAAATGATTGCTTGGACTCCAATCCAAATCCAGTCTTTGCAAAATCAATTTTACAAATACTTTACCAGCATCAACTGGAAGGAGCACCAACTCCTGTAATTTTCTGCTACAACAGATGGAGCACCAACTCCTAGTACCAAGCACCAACTTGGACTGCAATTCTGATCAATTTAGAATGACATAGAAATGTCTTCACTTCATGCACGACCCTGACTGGTCTGCAATTAACCCAACTCTACACACACTCACGGCTCTGCTTATTTTTCTCTTGATTCTTTTCTAACCCTCCTTTTACAGCAATTTCTCACTAACAGCAGCAACATCTTCTCTGTACGATTATTCTTTTATAACCTTTCAATCCTGCATGCAATCGAATCACATACTCTGACTGTTTGAATCCATGCAATACGGCTGTTCGGTTCCATGTACTTCGACTATTCGAAACCCTACAATACGGCTATTGAATCCATGCAATATGGCTATTTTGTTTCATGCACTTCGACTGTTCGAAACCCTGCAATACATATTTTAGAAAGCTTTTCTGATTCTCCATATTCGGTTGTTCAATTTCTTTGAATACGACTTTTCGAATGCTTTTTCGAAACTCCATATGTGATGCATCGAATGCTTTTTCAATCAAGAGTATACAACTGTTCTAGTGCATGATCGACACCTGTCAATTTGTAACTGCTGATCAGACATCAGTTACTTTTTACGTAACTGGCTGCATGATTTTCCTATCTACTTTTTCCGACATGTGTCACCTTGCATGCTCCTGCGGGTTTTACCTGCCAGACTGTTACCTGTCGTGATATCGCGACACTTTTTGAAGCCACACACTTCATGCCCTTGCTGTCGCGAAATCGTGACCATTTTGGCTTTGACAGCTTTCCTTCTGTTCATGTCACGATATCGCGACACTTAGAACTTTTGCTGATGTCATCCTTAAGCATGTCACAAAATCGCGACTGTTTTGGCTCTTGGAAGCTTTCCCTGCATCTTATCGCGATATCGCGACACTTTCAACATTTGCTGACGTCATCCTTAAGCATGTCGTGAAATCGCGACCGTTTTGGCTCTTGGAAGCTTTCCCTGGTTCTTGTCGCGATATCGCGACACTTTCAACATTTGCTGACGTCATCCTTAAGCATGTCGTGAAATCATGACAGTTTACCTTTCACTTTCTCTCTCCTCTTCCATGTCGCGATATCGCAAAAAATTGGCATGCACTTTCTCTCTCCTCGGCAATGTCGCGAAATCATGACAATCTTCCTTATAGTTTCTCTCTCTTCTGTTTTGTCGCGATATCGCAACACATTTTCTCTCTCCTCAGCGAAAACTCGACATGTCGTGAAATCGTGACATTTTGGCGTGCATTTTCTCTCTCCATCTTTTTGTCGCGAAATCACGACAGAAAACATGTCGCGATATCGTGACAGTTTTCTTTCTTGTCTCTTTCTACCAATTTCTGAATCTGGGTTACCTCTGTTTGTCTTGAAATTCACTGCACTTGATCTGACTGACCTCTGAACTGCATCAATCTGTCTGTGTTGACAACAATGACAATACTTTTGCAATTCTTTTGCTGCACCTTGCTCAACAATCTCCCCCTTTGGAATTGTTGGAAACACACTGCAACCTTGCTTAATTTCTTCTCCCCCTTTGCCAATAATACCAAAGGGCTGCTGCAGACTCCCCTTGAGTCTATGCACAACATTCTTAGACTTAAAAAGTTTGAATGCTCCCCCTGAGAATGTGTTTCCCATAGCTAGTCAGTGCTTGGGTGGTGTGACTACTCCCAACTTCTTCCGAAGGTATTCAAATACTTCCTTTGGCAAAGTTTTTGTGAATATATCAGCCACTTGCTCTGTAGTTGGAACAAAATCCAATTTAACCTCTCCTTCTGCAACTTTATCCTTCAAGAAATGATATCGTATTGCAATATGTTTGGTTCTTGAATGCATTACTGGATTCTTGGATATGTTGATAGCACTAGTGTTATCACATTTAATTGAAATTGGCTCTTTGAAATGAATACCAAGATCTTTCAACGTTTGTCTCATCCATAATATCTGAGTATAGCATGTTGTTGCTGCAATGTATTCTGCCTCTGCAGTGGATAGAGATACTGATTCTTGTTTCTTGTTGTGCCATGCTACCGCCTGTTTCCAAGATAAAATGCTCCTCCACTTGTGCTCTTTCTGTAATCAATACATCCTGCCCAATCGCATCGAATATGCAATCAAAGTGAAATCTTTACCTTTTGGGTACCACAACCCATAATCCATAGTGCCCTTGAGATATCTGAAGATCCTCTTTATAGCTGTTACATGAGTTTCTTTGGGACTGGCCTAAAATCTTGCAACCATACATACTGCTTGTAATATATCTGGTCTAGTGGCTGTTAAATATAGCAGGCTTCCAATCATAGACCTGTACATTATTTGATCTACATCTGGGGATTTATCATCCTTGCTCAACTTGGCACTGTTGTCATGGGAGTGCTGACCAGTTCTTGTCTTCCATTGTGAACTTTTTTAGAATTTCTTTTACATATTTAACTTGAGAAATAAAAATGCCTTTTTCATTTTGATTGACCTGCAGTCCTAAGAAATAAGAAAGTTCACCAATCATTGACATCTCAAATTCTTTTTTCATTTTAATTGATATGTCTTTGCAGTATTCATCCATGCTGCTGCCAAATATTATGTCATCTACATAAACAACAAGAACAATAAGATGAACCTTCTCTATTTTGACATATAAGTTGCTATCCACCAAACATTTCTTAAACCCTTGTTTAATTAGATAATTATCCAGCCTTGCATACCATGCTCTAGGTGCCTGTTTTAATCCATATAAAGCTTTCTTTAACCTGCAAACAAAATCTGGATTGTCACCAAGTTGGAAGCCATCTGGTTGTTCAATGTAAACCTCTTCTTCCAGTTTTCCATTCAAAAATGCTGATTTTACATCCATTTGATATACTTTGAAGTTTTTATGAACTGCTAATGCCGGAAACATTCTGATTGCCTCTAGTCCTGCTACCGGTGCAAAAGTTTCTTCAAAATCAATGCCTTCAACCTGAGCATAGCCTTTACATACCAATCTTGCTTTATTTCCGACAACCTTGCCCATCTTCATTCAATTTATTTCTAAAAACCCATTTAGTGCCAATTATGTTTTTATTTGTTGGTCTAGGTACTAATTCCCAGGTATTTTTTTTCTCTATCTGATCTAGTTCTTCATTGATTGCATTCATCCAACTTTCATCAATGCTTGCTTCAGCAACATTTTTAGGTTCAATACTAGATAATAGAGAATAGTTCCTCACTCATTGTTCTTCTTGTCTGAATACCATCTATGGGATCCCCAATAATCTATTCACTTGGATGATTTTTTTGCCAGTTGCCTATTTTAAATTTCTTGTTTTCTTCTTCTTCAGATTTAGTTTTTACACTATCTGGATCAATTTTCTGATTCTTCTCTATTTCTTTTTCATCATCACCTTCAATGACTTCTTCATACATAGGGTATTTTTCTTGATAAGTAGTTTCTTGTTCTCTACCTTCATCAACTTTCACATCAGCACTTTCAACAATTTTCTTCAACCTCTTGTTGTAACATGTGTAGGCCTTGCTTTTTGTTGAGTAACCAAGAAAGATACCTTCATCGACTCTATCTTCAAATTTATCAAGGTTATCTTTAGTCCGTTTTATGTAGCACTTGCTGCAAAATACTTTGAAATGTCTTGTTGTTGCCTTTCTGCCAAACCACAACTCATAAGGTGTTTTGCTTTCATGTGGTCTCAGCATGCACCTATTTTGAATGTAAACTGCAGTATGGACTGCCTCTTTCCAAAATCTGTCAGCTATTTTGTTTTTTGTCAGCATTGTCCTTGCCATTTCTTGCACTGTTCTATTCTTCCTTTCTACAACACCATTCTACTGAGGTGTCCTAGCTGCTGAAAAATGTCTTCTTATCCCATGTTTTTGACAGTATTCTACAAATTCTTCGGAGATAAACTCTCCTCCCATGTCTGATCTTAGGCATTTAATTCTTTTTCCTGATTGATTCTCAACAAGATTTTTGAAGGTTTTAAACATCTCAAAGGCTTCTGACTTGAGTTTCAGAAATAGTACCCATGTCATTCTTGAATAGTCATCTATACACAACATAAAATATTTGTGTCCATTTATACTTTCAGTTCTCATGGGTCCACATATATCAGTGTGAATTAGTTCTAATGGCTTTCTAGTGAAGTATTCTTTTGCTTTGAAAGTGGCTCTGGTTTGTTTTCCATTTTGGCATGACTCACATATGCTATTTACAGGTTTGCCAATGTTTGGTATATCTCTAACTGCTCTTTTTGAACTGATTTTTGTCAGATTGTCAAAACTAATATGCCCAAGCCTCTTGTGCCATAGCCAGTTTTCATCTTCCTATCCAATAAAGCATGTTCCTTTTGTAGTTTCTGAAAGTGTATACATATTTCTAGAAGTTCTCATTCAAGTGGCTATTAAATTTCTATTTTTTGTCTTTCGTACTTCACAACCCTCCTTCTTGAAGATTACATCATGACCTTTGTCACATATTTGACTTACACTTAGCAAGTTATGCTTCAAGCCAATTACAAACAAGAATTCTTTTGATTTTATATTGCCATCACTGATCTTGACTGATCCATTTCCAACAATCTTTGCTCCATCATTATTTCCAAATTTCACAGATCCACCTTCATAATTTTGTAAATTCTCAAACTTTTGCTTGTCACCTGTCATGTGACTGGAACAACCACTGTCAAGTATCCAAGGTGCTAATTTGTTCTAAGCTTTAAAAGCAGTCTTGACAATCAAAGATTCATTTTCTTTCCATTCTGGTTTGATAGCAGATTTGCTACTTGTTTTGCCTTTGTCCTTTCATTAGCATGTGCCTGTTTTTCAAGAAATTTCTGGTTTTGTTTCAACCCACTTGGCTAAGATTTTCTACCCTGATAATTATTTGATGCAAAAGTGCTTCTGCAATTTCTAGAAATATGTCCAAAATTATGACAATTATAACATTCAACTGCATAATTCATTAAAGGAGAAAAAACATTTCTGCTGGTAAAATTCCTTTGAGATACATTATGCCTGCAATCTGAAATCTTATGGCCATAAGCATTGCATTTAAAACAATAACCAGAAAATGCATGATTAAACCTGGGTGCTGGTCTTTGTCAGTTTGAAGTAGGAGCCATAACTCTTCTCCTCCTTGGATGTGTGACTTTTGTGAATCCATATTTGTCAATATTCTTCTTGAATCTGGCATTATTGTTTTCTTTTGCATGATTTGGTTTTTCTGGTTCAACCCTGATCTTTTCTTCTTTCTTTATGGGTTTTATATTCAAGTTCTTTGAATCCTTTGAAGATTCTCCTTCATCAAAGCCTAAAACAAATTTGATGCCAGAAGGCCTTTGGTTATTTAACATTTTATCCAGCTTTACAGTACTTTCTTCAAACTTATGAAAAAAGTTCAATTTTCTATTCATCTCCTCTAATTGCATCCTTAACTTAACAATGTCTTCCTCTAGCTTGCTGCATTCAACTGTATTTACAGTTAATTGTTCATCAAGAACTTCAAACATTTTCTTGAATTCCTCTGTCTGTATTTTCAGATTGTTTATTATGTCTGTGGTATTCTGTAATTTCTTTGAAAAAAATTTATTCTTCTTCCTTTCTGCACTCAACTCTTCAAGTGCAGCAACCAATTCTCCTTCCAAATACACTTTAGCTTCATCCTTGGAATTTTCATCACCTTCCCGATTTTCCTCTGTTCTTTCTTCTTCAAGTGCCATGAACAGAGCTTCACCTCCTTCTTCTTCAGACTCCTCATCTGTGCTTTCTTCAGAACTGCTGACATTCTTGGTTATGAAGCTTTTCTTCTTGAAGTTGTTCTTTCTAAAATTTTGTTTCTTCTTCCAGTAACTTTTTTCTTGGTGTGAACCTTCACCATTTTTGGTTCTCTCCTGCATTGGACATTTTACTACAAAATGACCGACCCCTCCACAATTGAAGCATTTAAAAAGTAGCTTCCCTCTATATTTTCATTTTCCTTTTGTGAGTTTTCGAACAAAATTGGCTTATGTTTCATCCAGTGTTCCTTCATCCTCATATTCATGTTCAACTTTTACATTCTTGTGTGCTTTAAAGGCTGCTTCTCTGTCTGTAGACTTGGTTTGTCCTATTCTCATTTCATATGCTGTCAGGGAACCATGCAACTCATCCATGCTGAAGTTGTTTAGATCTTTTGCCTCTTCTATTGTAGAGACTTTGGAGTTAAATCTTTTGTGAAGTGTTTTGAGAACCTTTTTCACAACAACTACATCATCAATTTCTTCACCGAGTCCTCTGATTGCATTAATAATTTCGTTGACTCTCAGCATATAAGTCTCTGTGTTTTCATCTTCATTCATTTGCAGTGCTTTGAACTGTGCTCGATGAGTTTGCAGTTTTGCTTCCTTAATCTTACTTTCTCCTTCATGGATGCTCTTCGATTTATCCCACATGTCTTTTTCTCGATTTACAACTCATGACTCTTATCGGTTCACCGTCAACAAGCCCACACATTATGGCATTCTTAGCTTTGGAGTTGTTTTCAAATTTCTTTTTCTCAGTAATATCTGTTGGAGGGGTAGTGGGTGCTGTGTATCCACTATCTACAGAATCCCAAATATCGTATCCCAATGCACTCAGATATGTTTGCATTCTGAGTTTCCAGAAGGTGTAATTTATATCCATCAACAACCCTAGTGTCGTTACCATCCACTAGTTGGATGGGGGCATCATTTGCATCCTGGCTCTAGAACTGCTACATGTCTAGAGCCCCACTCAGCGTAGTACTATCCTAAATAGTTTGGGAGTAATTGTAATCTCTAAGAGAAGGGATCCCCTGTTGAAGATCGAACTACCATAGTACTCGGTCATAGCGATGGAGCTCTACCTCTCCCCGCTCCATCCTCAGCCAGCAGACTCACCTGATGCGAGCCAGCTCTTGCCCATCCTCTACCCACCCAGGGTGCTCTCGCCACCATCTCTAGGTGATTTGGTCAGGGATGAGGTCGTCCAACAACCTCTGTGACATTGACAAATCTATCCACCATTGTGACCCCCACTGTAGCCACTAGTAGAAAACTTGGGGCCTCTCTCGATCAACCCCTATCAATGGGAGCCCTATCGGCCTCCACATCACAATGTGCTCCTAGCACCAAACTTGTAGCAGTGATGTCAAGACCAGACATCGACCTCCCTTGTATATGACCCCATGCAGGATCCTATACAAGCGACATAGTACAAAGTTGCCCCATGCAAACCTATACTCATGGTCTCTCATGTCACAAACTATATCTAAGAGCACCCACGGTAGTCTACACCTGCTCTGGTGGCATAGCAGTAAGCCACTGACCACCCCTACCAAAACTTGAGTCAGCCTAGATGCCCCAGGCATCTATCATATAGACTCGATGTTCACCCTACCCTTCTCCAGGGTGAAGCTCGTGTCTCCTGTCAATCTCATCATCGTCTTGATGATTACACAATGACACTGAGAGGGGGGGTGAATCAGTGTAGCTATTAATTTTTATATCTACAGCATTTAATATGAAATAAAGAGAACTTGACAACTGAAAAACAACTTGAACAAGAGAGCACACCACAACACTCAATATACCGAGGTTCACCAATTTGGCTACTCCTCAAAAATGATTTCTTGGACTCCAATCCAAATCCAGTCTTTGCAAAATCAATTTTACAAATACTTTACCAGCATCAACTGGAAGGAGCACCAAATCCTGTAATTTTCTGCTACAACATATGGAGCACCAACTCCTAGTACCAAGCACCAACTTGGACTGCAATTCTGATCAATTTAGAATGACATAGAAATGTCTTCACTTCATGCATGACCCTGACTGGTCTGCAATTAACCCAACTCTACACACTCTCACGGCTCTACTTATTTTTCTCTTGATTCTTTTCTAACCCTCCTTTTATAGCAATTTCTCTCTAACAGCAGCAACATCTTCTCTGTACGATTATTCTTTTATAACCTTTCAATCCTGCATGCAATCGAATCACATACTCTGACTGTTTGAATCCATGCAATACAACTGTTCGGTTCCATGCACTTCGACTGTTCGAAACCCTGCAATACGGTTGTTGAATCCATGCAATATGGCTATTTTGTTTCATGCACTTCGACTGTTCGAAACCCTGCAATACGTCTTTTAGAAAGCTTTTCTGATTCTCCATATTCGACTGTTCAATTTCTTCGAATACGGCTTTTCGAATGCTTTTTCGAAACTCCATATGTGATGCATCGAATGCTTTTTCAATCAAGAGTATACAACTGTTCTAGTGCATGATCAACACCTGTCAATTTGTAACTATCGATCTGACATCAGTTACTTTTTACGTAACTGGCTGCATGATTTTCCTGTCTACTTTTTCTGACACGTGTCACCTTGCATGCTCCTACGGGTTTTACCTGCCAGACTGTTACTGTCGCGATATCGTGACACTTTTTGAAGCCACACACTTCATGCCCTTACTGTCGTGAAATCGTGACCATTTTGGCTTTGACATCTTTCCTTCTGTTCATGTCGCGATATCGCGACACTTAGAACTTTTGCTGACGTCATCCTTAAGCATGTCGTGAAATCATGACCATTTTGGCTCTTGGAAGCTTTCCCTGCATCTTGTCTTGATATCGCGACACTTTCAACATTTGCTGACATCATCCTTAAGCATGTCACGAAATCACGATCGTTTTGGCTCTTGGAAGCTTTCCCTACTTCTTGTCGCGATATCGCGACACTTTCAACATTTGCTGACGTCATCCTTAAGCATGTCGCGAAATCATGATAGTTTACCTTTCACTTTATCTCTCCTCTGCCATGTCGCGATATCGTGACAAATTGGCATGCACTTTCTCTCTCCTCGACAATGTCACGAAATCACGACAATCTTCCTTACAGTTTCTCTCTCTTCTGTTTTGTCGCGATATCGCGACACATTTTCTCTCTCCTCAGCAAAAACTCGACATGTCACGAAATCGCGACATTTTGGCATGCATTTTCTCTCTCCTACTTTTTGTCGCGAAATCGCGACAGAAAACATGTCGCGATATCGCGACAGTTTTCTTTCTTGTCTCTTTCTGCCAATTTCTGAATCTGGGTTACCTCTGTTTGTCTTGAAATTCACTGCACTTGATCTGATTGACCTCTGAACTGCATCAACTGCATCAATCTGTCTGTATTGACAACAATGACAATACTTTTGTAATTCTTTTGCTACACCTTGCTCAACACGTCTGGCCCTGATTGGCCATAGGCATCATCAACCATCCTTGTATGGGGATCCTCATGATCCTCCATACATCCTCTAGAGTGGGAGCTATCTCCCTTGTCGATGGCCAAAAGCAGGATGACCTCGGATACCACCTCTTTGCTAGGGTTGTCAGTAGCCCCATATCCGTCGGTACTTGTGGCATCTTTGCCACATGCCGTAGCCTGACCTGTGCTAGTTGGTCATGCTATGCCTGGTCGAGAGTGGCCAAGTCATCTCTTAGCCCACTGTATTTCCATTCCCAGCTCTTTAGTAATCCTTTCTACAAAACAAACAATAAAACAACAAAATTCATTAATAAACCAATCATTAAAATAAAATTAAAAACATTTTAATCAAGCTTAATTTCTTAAAAATAATGATATCGTCCACCATTGGATGATATCGTCCCAAATTGGGCAATATTTTCCTTTGTTAGGATGAAATCGTCTTCGATTTTGCAACTTGGGGATCGTCCCTTGTTGGACGAGATCGCCCCTAGTTCATCGATTTCACCCTCATATGAAATCGATGATCTAGAGACAATTTTGACGAAATAGGGACGATTTCATCCCGATGTCGTCGACGGCATAAAAACGGCCACGATGCCACAAACAATCAAAATTTAAATCCAAAAATTACATAAAGTTAATTCAAACCTAATCTACTAGGATTAGATCCTTACCCGTAGCCCGCGTCGGACCTCTATTGCTCTGTGCACTATCTCCACCATTTTTTTCTCTGTAGAGCTCTGGAACAATAAAAATGAATAGTAAAAAATGAATTAGGGTTTTACCCTATTTTCTTAATTTTATTTAAAGATCAAAATTTTAATTTTGCTTTTTTGTGTTTTTACCTCAGACGTTCAATTTGGGTAAAAACACGGAGGGGGCACCATAGCCAGCAGTCATACGATTCGACCTAGAATCGTTGTCTAAAAAATTGAGTACATTTTTGCTTTCTCGTAAAATGGGAAAAACTCATCTTTAACTCATTTTATTCAAAAAATTTGTTAAAGAGGGGGTAAAATGTAGCACCCTAAAATTGGCATGGTTAAACTTTAGTAAAAAGATAAAAATTTGAATTTTAAACCCAAACCGCCTGTTAATCGCTTGTTACCCGCTTTCCCTATTTTTTGCACCATTTTTAGGATTTTTTTTACCGTTGGATGATATCATCGCAGATTAGACGAAATCATCCCAGATCTGATGAATTCATCTGGAACAAAATGTCCAGAAGATTTCATCCCAAAACCAAATTTTCATAATTAGCTTTTGTTTCAACAGCCTCTCCAACTTAGGCAGAAGCATGTCTGCACAGTTGGAGATTTCCCCGTTGAAGATCTCCCAGATTGGGATGATCCCCAACCTCCTAACCTCTTCCTAATCCTATATAAATTGATATTTTCTTAGTTTATCCCCCTAACTCTCTGCCTAAAACTCTGCTTAAACCCCCTGCACTTCCACGCATCTCAGAGCATTCCTACACCATCATTTGCATTCTGTATTTCATGTTTTTCTTGTAGAAACTTTACTATTTTTCAGTCGAAGATAGCTCGGATCGTTGCAAGCGATTCCATACTATTTTGAATGATCTTTTCGAGGAGCACAGATTATCTTGTACGATTGGAGGTGATATTGACTGTAGTCTAGATTGGGGGCAATCAGAGCCTAGAGTTTGCATTTCCTTAGTTTTTTATCTACGTTTTCCTATTATATTTTTGTGCTATTTAAATTGTTATATTTATGCATCTTGGAGTTCACATCATTTAGCATAACCACATGATAAATTTAAGATCAATCATTAAATCTACTGCATTTTCCTTATTTTATTATTTGAATTTATGATTTAGGCATGTTTGTTGTTATTGCTATCATTTTCCTTTGCTTCTGTAGTTGCATATTCGGTATTTTGTACCTGTTTCTATGATTGTAGATTTCTAACAAATTTGTCTCACAAATTCATCAGATTTCAGATGATTCTATCTTATCTCAGATGATCGTCTATGATTTGAGATGATCCTATGAAATATCAAATGATTACGTACAAATTGAGGTGATCTGGACTATTACAAAACTCAAAATCTTCATCAGACATCCGAAATTAGGTATGTTATGTTTTAGCTAGCATATTCTCTGTGATTAGCATTCATTCCTATTTTTTGTATTCATCTAAATCAGCATTGGCATATATAATAGTTTAGATTCATCTTGGCCAAACCTAGGAGTTGAATGATTAAAGTGCAAAATAAACACATCAAACTCACTGTCAACCTAGGCATGGAAACTGTCATTCAAAATTTTCCTGGTGAACCCACCATCCATAAAAAATTCACCCTTATACCCCTCCCCTGAGAGGTAGGACATTTAAAGGGCCTCTTAGTCTGAGGTATTGTCCCATCCTTCTGGCATCCCCATTTTGGGCATGGATCCTATAGCCTGAGGGTAAGGATGCAAAAAATTTTGAGTGATACAATAGGACAGACACAAAATACTCCTTTTGCCTCACCTTTTCTTCCAAGTATGGTTTTGACCATTTTGCTCAAGATCCTCTTTAATATGTGTAGAACGTGCTTGGTTCAAGATAGTTTAGGCATCAGTTCCCAACCTTAGGATCCTTTTAATATATTTTATGTAATAAGCCTAAGAGGATTCGACACATTTTCAATTATTGTACTTGAAATGTAGATGCAACTGAGATGAATTGTATATGCAGTGTGGAATGTAACATGAGATATGGATGAATGCATTGCTCTTTTTGAAATGCGGATGGAGTATACCACCTACTTTTCCATAATTTGTAAAACTAACAACTTCATGCATCACAAGTTCCAAACGATATTCTTTAATGTGTTTGCGATACTCGTGGAGCTTTCTGCAATACAATTATGATGTTTCATATTCTCTTAGTCTTAGTCAACATTCATAAGGACATAAGTTGACATCTCGTTTTTTTTTTTTTTTTCAAGACAAACAAAAAGTGTCCAAAGGACCAACACACAAAACTTAAAACCAAAATGAAATCCAACCCAAAACCAAAACACGAAAACCAAAAGTATATACAAATGTACAATATAATACAAGATGGTGCAAATTTTGGATTATCATTTTCTTGAATCCCAAACCTTATTTGAGCATTCCAAAAGACATATAATGTGATACACATGCCAAATGTGGAAGGAATAAAACAAAAACAAGACTAGACCAAACAATGCAACAAACTTCAACTTTCCTCTCTCACCCCACCAATTAGATTTAGTTCCATTAGTATTCTCATAGGTGAGATTCAAATTACCAAATTGATTAGACAATGGTTGAGTTTCAATTCTTTCTTGTCTATTCTTTAAGGTGTAAATTTCATAATTCCATTCATGATTTAGAACTAGGCTTTCTTTATTCAAAATGAAATTTTGTAAGCAAGAGCCTATTTCTAAAAAATTCAAAGCTAATTCATTTTCCATGTTCTTAGGCCAATCAAAATTGTGCAATAATTTACAAGCATCTAGGATATTTACTAAATGGGGATCATTATGAGTTTTTATCCTAGGTTCAAAAATTAATTGTTGATGAATTTGATTTAGTAATTTAAGTGCATCAAGCTCCTTTTCATTCATTAAAGTAATGTTATCAATGGTGTGGTTAGAAATTAGTTCTTGTTCTTCATTCACCTTCAATGGCATTTCATCATAAATATCATTTGAATTATACAAATCTTCACCTAAATTTTGGATGTTTGGATACAAAGGTTTAGATTTTACCTTTTTCACATTTTAATTTACCAAAACTTGGTGAGGATTTGCAATTTCCTCTTTTACCTCATGGTCTTCATATTCTTCATTGATTACTTGTTCATCAAACATACCAAAATTGGACACCCAATTGAAAACATGCCCATCCTTTTCAACCCTCAAATATTTTTGGTCAAAGTGTATGTCAAGTAACTCATCTTCATGATCAATCACTTGCATTGCTTCTAATAGATCCACCACTTTGTAATTTAATTCCAACTCTTTGTTCACTATCCATGGTATCTCTTCATTTGAATCCTCAAAATAATTATGCAAACTTGTATCCGAATCTTCAATGAATTTATATTCAACATGATCAAATTTTGTAACCTTCTCAAATCTTGTGAATGTGAGATCTTCGTATGAAGTAGAATTTTCAATATCCTGCATATAAATTGGAACAGAGGTTTCATCAATAGGGGTGTGAGGAAATAACACATCTTCATATCTTCCCCAACCATTGTAAAAATTATCTTCCAAATTTGTGGGATGAAACTCCATGGTATTTTTGACACGATCTTTTGATTCATTCATTAATTCACTTTCTTATTTTTCCTTGGTAGTAGGATCATTATAATATTCCAAAATTTGATGATATTTGAAACCCTCTTCCAAAACATCCTCAAATTGTATAGGAGTTGTAATATCTTCCTTTGAATAGGTGATTATGTTGTCCTGTATATCAATTGGCACACAAGTTTCATTAGCAATTTTGGAGTGAGTGTAGTCTTCCCACTTCTTCCAAGAATCATAATAATCATCTTCCAAATTCAAGTGGTGATGTTCAACTACTTCTTCAACATCTTCCAATTCATCAATGTGTTTCTCATCAAATTCACCTTCACCTTCCTTAGATGGTTCAATTATTTCCAAAAGTGGGTCATTTTTTGAATTCAAATTTGTAAGGCTATCATAGTCCAAATTGGTAACCCATGATTTCATTTCATCACAATTTGGAGGGTGAAGAATTTCTTGGTCGTTAATTTCAAACATCTCATAAATAGTATCTTCCAAGAACAAGTGGTGAAACTCTATCATAGGCTTCAAATTCATTTATTGATTTTCTTCCAATTTCACTTTCAACCACTTCATTCAATTCTATGGTAGTTTCTATCCTATCACCTATCTCAAACCTTATTGAATTTAGGACCCCTTTATCCGAATAATTGTGTACTTATATGAATGATATCATTTCTGCATAATCCTCACTAGTGGATGTTGGATTAGCAATTTGTACCTCCTCTTGGACTACATCTAAGGTGGTTGTAACATTTGGACCTTCAAATTCATCCCCTTAATAATTTACCTTAGGTATCATTGGAGTGGATGGAGCTACATTTGATGGTTGGTGCCGGTTGGCATCACTAATTCCAAAATAACAATCTCTTTTGTGAATATGTTGTGCCTTTTCTTCTACCAAAACTTGTTCTACCTTTTCCAAGATCTCATAGATTGTCTCTAGAGATAGGTCATCCAAGTTTTTATTTAAAAATGTAACCAGTTTTGGGTGTATGGCTCCCATGTATACTTGAATAGCTTCCTCTTCTGATGTGTTAAAATTTTCCCACATTTGGGAGTGCAACTCATGAAATCTTTCGTTGAATTGACTCAAGGATTCATTAGGCTCATTATGTATGGAGGTAAACTAATTTTTCAACATCTCTAAGTCAATATGATTACCAAAATGATAAAGATAGGTTGCTTCTAGTTGTATCCAAGAAGTCCTAACCTCCATGGTTAATTGGCCATACCAAAAGAATGGTATATCATCCAAAATGTATGCAAATAACTTACAATCCACCTCATCATAGAAAATTTGGAATTGACATAATGTATTCTTGTAGACATACAATTTTTACAAGTATCCTAGTGGCACCTCTTGATTAAAACATTGTAGAAACTCCAATAACATTTTAGGAATTTGATAGGGTATCCCATGCATAGACCAACCCTTATAATGATCCTCCATCTTAGATACCATTGTTTATCTTAGATATGCTACTTCAGCTCTTATATCATATGTCGTCATTAGTAAAACTCAAAATATAACTTCAAAACCAAATTTGTTAGTCAAAATAAAAGAAGGAACTAGGACAAAGCAATATTCTAAAAATGTAATTTAGTTTCGAATTCACCAGATCGCATATGCGCAAGTTAAGAGCATACTCCTAGTGTTGTAGGCTTTCTGATTCACAAGATCGCATTACACGCAAGTGAAGAGCATAATATCGACAACAAATACATTTTAGACAAAATAATTCCTTAAAAATAAGCATGAAATGACTAGCAAATATCAAACATGTAACGTATGAATAATCATGTTAACATCAACCAAGAGATGTATTCATTAAAATCAAATGAAAGTAATTGCATGGAGACAACCTTGTTAGTCAAGACCAAAATTTTTCAAAATCAAATCAAAACACATTATTCCTGTATGAACAATAAAAAGTGTTAGAAAAATGTATAGCAATTCATGTCCTCCTTTTAACACTACAAGGTTGTATTGTTAAAAGAGGGCTAAAGATAATAATCAATAGGGCATGGAATATTCAAAATTTAAATCTCTATAGCATTTAAATCAAACTGAAATAAACCTATTCAAGGCCCTCCTTTTAGCGCCAATTCTTTTGAGTGGTATTTTCACCCAATTGTGAAATTACACTCTCCCTTAGGATTTGGGTTCCAAATCCCCTCTTGCAAAGAAGTTAAACAAACAACTTCTCCAAGGTCTCCGCTATATTAGCATTTGCATATGTATATTAGTAATCTCAAATAAAGATATTCAATTTAAATGCTTGGAACACCTTAGTGATTGCAAGTAATTGTAAACACAGGGCAATGTTGGTTTATTTTACCATGAAACTTTAGTGATTGTTCATTGAACCAAAATAAAGCAAATGTGAGTTGGCCCTCATATGACCATGATGTAGTGCCTTAATTCATTTTATCTTGAGAGTTTTAATGTAGATTTTATCTTCTTTATTAAATCCAAATATGGCTTCATATCATGAAGATGAAGATAGATTTCAATGTGATCGATAAACCATCCCTCTTTGGTGAAATAGATCTTCACAAAGAGGCAATAATTTATGGCCTTGAATAAAGGGCTTTAAATGTCACTTTAACTTATCCCTCTTAAATGAAATCAAATTTTCATCAAGATGAACAATTAAGTGCTTTGAGGAAAATACCTTCAATGTAATACTCAAATTACCCCTCTTTCGTAAAATTAGAATTTTTATGAAGAGGGTAATTTTAGGCTCAAAATGGAAATTTGTGAAAATGCCATAAAACATAACTCCTTCAATGAAACTGAAATTTTCATGAAGGGGATGTCATCATAGGCTCATGAGCGTAAAACAAAACTGAAAAAGTGAAATTTGACCTTAAAATGAAAATTTTCTATTTTCGGATTTTTTTTAAAATCTATAGTAAAACAACAACTTCGAGGAATTTTAAAAAATACTAAACAACTTCGAAAATGAAATTTCAAAGTGTGTATTGGAATTTTGAAGTATAACCTAATGCAATGGTGAAATTATTTTTGGATTTTGAAAATTTTTAAATTTTTATTTTAATGCCTGAAAATTAAAATAAATTAAAAATTTTGGAAAATAAAATGCATAAAAAGTTGAAAGAAAATGTAGAAAACTGAAAATAAAATGCATTCAGTATGATGCTATCCTATTTCGACAAAACCAAAGATGTGAGGTTTCCATGCATGTAACATAACCTATTGGAGTTGCAAAACAAGCACAATCCCCATAGACTAAGTGCTAGTTCCTAGGGTTTAAAATAAATTTTAGGTTCAAACATTCACATGAAGAAACCAAACAAACTTGCATTAACTCCATCTACAAACTCGAAATCTGAAAAATGGAAAAAAAAATAGACATTAAATCCATAACATGCAAAGAGAATCTCCTTTCTTGCCCACAAGATGCAAATTTTTGAAAACTCCTACATTAAAAATGTGTCATTTTACAATAACAGAATTTCTGGTTTTCCCAAACTAGTCAATGGAAGAAAAACAACCCAAACAAACCCAGAATAGCCCTCTTGCCTTCAAATCTGCAACTTTGCTTGCAGCAGTTTCCAACCCTTTGTGCATGCATTCATTTAGGATTTTAAAATTTTCTTGTTGACCCTCTGTTTCAATTTTCCAAACCCTTTATTTGCTTCAACACTTCGTCTCCCATTTTTTGTTCCTTGAAAGTTCGTTTCATTTCTATTGTTTTGGTTTTTCTCCCCATGTTAGTCTTTTGGCTTCGTTTAAGGGCAAACCATCTTCATCTTTTCTGAGTTGAGTTCATAACATTATGCAACCGTTATTTATTTCCTCAAATAACGCCCTTACCTTTATCCATTTTCTGTTTTACCCACTTGGGCATCATTATTCCAATATGCTCAATATGAAGTAAATAAGACAAAGTATAGGCCCATCATTAAAATTCATGCACCCAACATAAGTCTAATTTAGGTTTGCACAGGACAGTGAGATACTTGGAGGCTTGGAGGTGAGACGCGTCCGAGAGCATGCTCTATTACCTAAACTTCCACCTTTCTTTCCATTCCACGCGGTCTTCCTTCGGGTAGACATACGAACAAGTGTAATACCAATGCAAGACTACATAAATGTTTTGATTCCCATCTACATTTCGTAGCCTTTTACTTTATAATACTTTTTCCATTGTCCTATTCCATTTGTAATGGTGAAGATACTTCTAAATCATTATATTAAAACCAATAACATCCACTTAAACCATAGTAATCCCTTCCTATAATATGTCAGTGCATTATTAAATTACGAGGCTTCCCATCTTAAACATTTAAAGTGACCATGCACCATTATCTGACCTTTTTCGTTCCACTACATCATCTCTGTCTGTCCATTATGCCAACTGCCATGGAATATCCACAATACTGTCTTCAACCTTCAACTACTATTCAAAAAATGTCTCTGTTGATGCTGCAACTTTCTGACGTCAGACGTCTCACAATGCATCGCTGTGCTACCCATGTCGGTGTCATTTCAAATGCTTCCAAATTTTCGTCCTTTGAAAACATCGCTCCCATTATTGCATGGTTAGACGCCCAAAATTTGCCATCTACTGCGTCGAACACATCTAGCGAGCCCGAATTTCTCTTCTTCAATTGTTCATTGCCATGCCCAATCAAATCACTTTGCAATCCATGTCTTTGACACTGCTTGATTACCTCGTAGTCAAATATCTACCATGCCTGTGAATTCTTTCATGTAGATGATCATCCTTCAGTACGTAATCCTCGAACTCTCACTACGCAACTCTCTATCCGGGTGAGAATACTGCTCCACGTAAAACATTCGACGGACAACTTTAGGACTACAAAAATCCTTTCGGACCATGACTCCCATTAAATCTTAGTAATTGGTCTTATCAAAATGAAATAATACTGCTGCCCACCTAACAGACCTCAAATTCTGCATTGACTACCATTTCAAACATGTTGGGCACTATCAAGTCTTAGCTGTTCGATTTGGCCTTCTTTCTAGCTATTGAATACTATGTTGTACCTCTTTTTGACTTCCCTTCATGCCACTGTCATCCTAGAGTCCACGTTGGACTCTTGCAGTGCCATCTAGGACTTGGAAATTACTCCGCCAATGCCACCTAACCTGCCACTTCATTTGGTCGACGTGTGGGCTTATTTTACAACCAATGGCACTCACCTCCGATGATGCCATGTTGTCTACGAGAATGCCTCATCATTTTCCTGGTCACTGCACACTACCAATCGCGGTGGCGATATTTGTTTTTTGTTTTTTTATTGTACCGACATCACTGCCCTCGGATGCCACATCAAATTTTCCACCACATCATCGTCAAGCTTTGCTATGAGAAAACCATCCCTACTGGCACCGTTGAGTCTTCTGAATATTGGTCGTTGCATGGTATTCGTTCAACCTTATTCACCGAAGTCTAATCCTCCATGCTTTGAAGATGATGAGCCAATGCCAAGAAATCCCCACTGTGCGTTCATCATCTGACGTGTCCTATGAGGTCCTCCACATCATTGTTGAGTTGGTGCTGCAACCATGGTGACCCCTTCCATGCAATCCATGTTTGCCTTGGGTCTCATGAGTGCCATCGAGTCCTTCGGTTGTTCAACAAATAACCTGTCGCTAAGTGGATCATCCACCATATCAATGAAGTTCGCATTGTTTTGGTGCATCCTCTGGTTGCCAGGATCTGTTCCACTTGGTAAAATTCTGCTGCCCCACCGCCGAACTCTTCCTGCACATGATATAACCAAGTATTAAATTTTCATTAAAACTTGTATAAACCTTAATAAATATGAAACACGATTAGGTTTAATAAAGAAAGGTAAACATAAAAGCCTTTTACCTTTATTTGTCATTATTTTATTTTATTATTATTTTATTTCCTTTTTTTTTTGGTTTTTGTGAGAAACATTTATGACCATATACACGGTTAAGCAATATCATCCCAACCATGACACCTCCTAAAGTTGGGAGTTATCATTAGTGATATGAAATTTAACACAAAACCACGACACACCATTTTTTAAACTATTATTATATACAAAATATATATAATAATAATAATTTATATTTTTCGGTATACACAAATGAAAGAAAACCCAAAAAGTAACCCCAAAAACACTAGCCACAAAATTTATGAAAAACTTGCCGACACAACAATGATGATAAAAAAAAAAAAATGTCAACCACAAGATGACAACAAAAGAAACGTCGACAATAAAATATTGTCGACAAGAAAATATCGTCGACAAGAAAAAGTTGTCGACAAGAAAATGACGACAAAGGTCGTCGACAAGAAAAAGTTGTCGACAATAAAAAGTCGTCGACAATGAAATATCGTTGACAAGAAAAAGTTGTCGACAATAAAATATCATCGACAAAAAAAAGTTACTAACAAAAACTAATGATAAATGCAAATTCAAAACAAACCGAGCATTAGACGCTTAGAACCAACATGTAAACACCCAAATACCAAAAACAAAAAGGTGGGTCCACAATTTTGGGGTACATTGTGGAGCAGTCACAACACTACTATTACCTTAAATCTAATGTTATTGATAATATCACTGCCCAATGATAACGTTTATAGAGCTATTGAATTTAATGCTTTTGACTTGGCATGAATGGAGCCTAAAAAACACATCTCTCTAGCATGTAGATTCCTCCACCACTCCCAAGAATGATAATGCATTCCATTTCACATCCCTAAATACTAAAAAATTTAAATCTTTAACTTATCCAAAAGGAATATTTGACCCTTCCTTCCCTCCAAGGATTTCTCTCCCAAAATCTATAAATTGAGCTTGTGGATTAGGCATACAACAAGCAATTTTTACATGTTCAAATTCTATAAAAAATTATCTCTAAGCTATATTTCTCTCTTTATCTCACCCTCTCTCTCTCTCATTGCATTCATCTTCTTTCATCTTCAATCATCCTTATCAACATTTTATGGAAAGTATCATAAGGTATAAGGATATACAATATTGTTCCATCAAGCTTTTAGAGACATCCTTGGTTTTTAAGGAAGCATTAAAAGGAGTTTAGTTGTATTTTCCATATCTTATTCTTATTCCTTTTACATTTTCTTTTGGGACTGTATTATGCTTATTTTTTCCTCGTATTGCTAATAACATTGGTATTTGCAGTAATTACTAATTATTTTACTGTCACTTTGGAACATTTATAGTTGTAGATTCCTATTTTAGTTTTTCTTTTATGCATGATATAAGTTACTCATAGATTTTTTTTATCATCCACTTACACCTTTATTATCGATAGTGTTTATATTTCATCATATTTCTTTCATTGGATTGCTACTATTTTATTTGTAGGCTTATTAGCAGGTGCTTTTATCTTTTCTTTATCCCTTTTGAATCACTAATTTGTTTTTTTTAGGTCTCTCTCTTGTTCCTTGTTACATTTGGATCCAATTTCACTCATATTATCGTTGTTGTCTTCTTTTCCATAACATTTAATCTATCTTAGTATAATTATATTTGAATGTAGTTTCATTCTATGACATATGTCATTTCTAATATTTAGTACATGTTAAATTTTGGATATATCATTCCTTAGACTCATCATTTTGGGCTTAAATCCATCATTAGATACCTCATATTGGCATCCATTTACAACAAATCATCTTTAGGTACATTTTCATAAGCTTTTCATCACCCTAGATCCATGTTTTTTAGATACATGAATGATAATACTAAAAATTTGTATATCTCAAATGATAGTGCTACATCTCTACAATAGCGTTATAGTATTGATATTGTCGAATATCAATGCTATTGTAGAAATTGCGTGTTTATTCTATTTTTAGCTATATATTTGTATTGTCATAATATAATGGGGTCTGATTAGTCTATCTAGATAGCCATATATCTCTTTGAAATTAAAAAACCCCTAAACATAATCATAGTTGTCTTTTTGTTTATTTTGTGGGTATCTTCATGATCACACTAGAAATCCATAATAGTGCCATGGTAGAGCTACAATAGAAATTCAATGCTTTTGTTCAACCATTGGAAGTAGGTGTTTTCAGTTTTTGTTTTTTTTTTCCACTTTTTGTAACCTCATTTTTGCTATTTTTGTCTCTATTGATGTAACTTGTTATCTATTTTTAATAACTAAATATAAAGGGCAAAGGAATTAAAACTAGGCTAAATTATTTTAACAAATTACTTTAGACAAGGAATATAGTTGAATCTAAGCTAGTTTGTATGCTTGCACAATCTCTTTGTTTGACCTCTAAAATAAAAGACTTTACTTTCTTGTAATTCTTGAAATCAAAAGAGCACGTAGCTTAGGTCCATTTATTTGTTACATACTTGTATCCTTGCATAATTTAACTTTTGTTTATTTTAGATTTAGGGTCTTATTTAAAATATATTAGGGCTAGATTTCACATCCCTAAGTGATTTGTAAAATTTATAAATAAAATATTCACATTTATTATATGCTTGTACATATACCTAAACATATTGAGGTAGACTAACCTACATGACTTTATGTCCCCTTTAGAAAGAGATCTAGGACCTCAAACCACATGCAACCTATTATCTACAATTTTCTTGACTTATTTCTTCTTATTTCACTTTATTCTCTTTAGCTCCATTACTTTTATATATCTTTTTCCAATTTAGATTTTGATTTTTTGAATATGACATGACTTGTTGCTGGTCCATCTCTCCTAAAGGGGGTCCATTTTTAATGGAATATGTCAACATTCCTTCATGGTGTGTCATTTTCTTCCACAATGTTCACACATATTTTGTATGTGGAAAATACCTCTATGAGAATCATTCCTTTGTTTTTTATATCTTTAAAAATTATTTCTAAATGGTTGCTTCCCTTTTTGACTTGTAACTGGTTACTATTCTTCTTCCTCTATAGTATGCAAGGACTCTACTTTCTAAAGTAGGTTCAATAGCTTCTCAAAGCTTGGTATATGCTCAATAGCATTTATTTTAGTGACAAAAATATTGTACTTGGATAGGATTGATCTAAAAATAATAAAAATTACCATCTCATCAGATACATAATTTTTGAATGCTTGCAATGATGCTCACAATTCTGCTATCCTCATAATGAACGATTATAGATTTTATCCACTCTTCACCTTTAGAAAATGGAGATAACTTTGGAGGAATAGAATATGATTTTTATTCTTGGATTAAAATAATTTCTTAAACTTCTCCCATGTTTCCTTGATTGTATTCATATCGCTAATGGATGCTTGGACCTCATTTTCTACTCCAAACATGATAATTAGTCTTAATTTTTTGTCTTTCTTATCAAAATTTATTTGCTCTTATCCTTTTATGGTAATACAAGTAGTGTTTCCATATACTACTTGTCAAACTTCCACAAAATCAAGCTATGTCATGAGTTTGGTCTTCAAGGGAGCATAATTGTTTTCCCTCAACAATTGTGAATATGGCAATAAGAACTTTGGTGCTCCACTACCTATAATAAAATTTTGCAAAATCCGAATTTTCTTCTTTCATTGAGTCCATCTAAAAAATCTCTTTCTCACACGTATATATACTTATACTCAAATTTCAAATGATGTCTCAAAATATGAGATATTGTATCTCACCAAGTAGAGGAAATGTTTCTTTCTCTTGGAATATTCTATTCTTTAAAATATTATATTCTTCTTCTTTTAAAAAATACCTTTCTCCTTAAAAAAAACTTATTCTTGTAATATGTTTCTTTCAAAAAAAAATACTTTCCAAATAACTTTATATATTTTATTTTTTTCTTTCTTCTTCTTCTCATAATGGATGTGAGGTCAAGTATAATTTCTCAATCTTTTAAAAAATATTTTTTTACTCCTTTTTAAATATTTGAAAAGAACAATCATTTGTAAATATACATTTAATCAAATGGACATTTCAATACCTTGTACCTTAGTTATTTTTCTTTCTTTTTCCACAATGGATGAAATTTTTACCAACTTAAATTCTACTACTATGTCATTTTGAAAAAACCAGCTCAACCAATCATATTTTTGTCATTTTGGAGACTAAGGTCTCATCTTAGTGTTAATCACTTAATATATCAATGTCTATATATCTTTTAATGAAAAACTAAATTGTTCTCTTTCACTTTTAAATTATCTTGGCACTTATTCAAAGATATGGAAACCTATTCAAGAAAGGGTATGGAAAATACATGATGATGCTAAGCTATAGAGGGTGATGCCTCTAGAAATTGCCATCCAAGGCAAGTGTTTAGGCTAGTATTCTAGTATGGAGTATTTTTAACCTTCTTAGGCATGTTCCTTGTCATCTAAGTGTTTAGAATTTATCTTTGGGTGCAATCCTATTGCCTTTTATTTAAGCATGTGCCTTTCATTCATTTGTGTTTTTTCCTTTTCATGGGTGATTTTCATTTCTAAGTGTAACTTCTATATTTTTAGGTGATTGTATATCATATGCTTATTTTATTTTTTGTTTTACTTCTTCTATCTATACAGTTTCATCACTTGTACTCTTCGTTATATCCTTTCATCATTTATCTTCTAAATCTTCTTTCATTGCTTCTTATATTTTCTATCACCATTCTTTCTCTTCTCTATCACTGCTCTCTTAGACAACCTTTTTTTGTATCTTTTAATGAAGAGTTAAAAAATATGATACTTACCTTTTAGCAAGCTCATTTTCACAAGGTAATTTTATTTATGTGAGTTTCTATAACTTCAAATAATTATATATGACTTGGAAAAGATGAGTGGCACATGATAATCCTTTATTCAATTTGTTTAATTTCCAAATATAGCTTTGCTAGCTATAGTTTATGAGGCATAAACCTTTTGGCAATTCTACTAAAATATCTTCTTATGGACATTTCTACTATGGTTGTTAACCGAGAAATTCACAACCTAATTAGGCATTGAACTATTAATTCAAATTAACGTTCTAGGTGAAACATTTGATCCAATGTCAAACATTCATTTTTCTATCTAAAGCGATTTTTTAAAGAATATTTTTGTTTCTTTCTTTCTCCTTGATTTTGGTTCTAAATGTCAAAGTTCCTTGAAAGGATTTAAACTTATTTTTAACATGTTCTCTTGGAATTTATTTAATGCAACAAAGAGCTTCAATGGGATATTATAAATTTATTCTAAATTTTATTTTCCAATGCCTTTCAAAAAAATATTTAATGGGATGTTTCAAATTTTCTTCAAACTCCTCTTCAATACCTTTCAAAAGAGGCTTCTTTGTAATTTTTAAAAGGAAATTCAATGGCTTCCTTTTCTTATAGATTTTAAGGAGCTTCAAATTGATTCTATCCTTAAAATTTTAAGGAGATTCTATGAATTCCTTGGTGTTAATATTTGTTCTTTGTAAATAAGCTACAATGGCTTATTTATCTTCTTCTTAAGGATCTTCTTATGGCTTCATTTTTGTAATCCTTTTATGGACATTTTAATAATTTTCTTTTTTCTATTGGAATATATTACATTATTTGGTATATGCTAATGTACCATATTGGGTACATAATTATATTAAGAGAGTGTCTTAGATTAATTTTTGAGTATTTAATTCATGCAATGTAATAAATGCACAAGTGTTACAATATGAAATGAGTGCACATGTACATGATTCATATGATAGGTATTTGAAGATTCATTGGCAAAGAGATATATCTCCATATATATATATGACTTTGACATATGGAGAGAAAGAGAGAAATTATAGTGAGTTTAGTAGGTGCCATGTAGATCATACATTTTTTATGGTGTTTAAGTCCTCCATTATATTACATTCTACTATTTTTGTGAAATTTCATTAATGTCTATTTTTGAGTGATTGTAGAAGTTTCTCATATACTTTTATTGTATATTATATTACCATTATCATATAGTTAATATTGCTTGCTCATTTTACATCTTGTGGTTACATCGTATTAAATATATATCATCAAAAGCTAATAGTGGTATTAGATCACAAGTTAGATTGATAGGAAATAGAGAGAGCCACATTGGTAAGAAATTTTCAAGTATGACTAGGATCTACAATCTCAATAGAAGGTTGGATATTGTAATAGTTTTTGGGTTAACCTGCAAAAGCTGGTAATTAATGAATACTTTTATTTACCAAAAAAAAAGGTTAGATTGATAGGAAATAGAGAGAGCCACAAGATATATTGAGAGGAGATAAGAAATCTCATTTTTAGAAATTTTGAAATTGCATTTGGCTAGAGTATTTCCATAGAGTTGCAAAAAACATGTGAATACTAGGGCTCAACATTGATTCCACTAGATTGATAAATCAACTAGTGAATTTTATTCTCTTTAGATTCAAACAAATTACTATTATCATTTTATAATAATTTTTTGTATAAATGAGGATATCCAAAGAAAGTTGGGACACTTTTTACAAGAACTAGGAAGAATATATTCTTTAGAAAAAATCTAGCATTTGAAGCAACATGTTGAAGATTAAATATTTAGAGACCTTAAGGAAAATATTCCATTGCAAGAGTTGTAGACTTGCATATTATAGAAGAGAAAATATGCCAAAGAAGCCACATTGAAGACTACAGATCAAGGAGGAGGTCCAAGAAAGAAGGCCCCATTGCAAATAAAATATTGAAGGAGACTCAAGAAGAATATCTCCATTGAATATTGAAGACTTCTCATTGAATAAGTGAAGATAATACTCACAAGATGTCTCATTGAAGAACTTCTATATTTGATAGATTGAATATAGAAGAGGACTAGAAAATTTATGCTCCATATTTAAAAAGCATCAGATTTTAGAGATATAAGAAATATATATCATTGCAAATCTTCCATAGTTGAATACTAAAGAGATCAAGGAAGGTCTCATTAAATTTTTAAGAAGAAGAAAAACAAAAAAAATTAAAAACCCAAGAGAATAGGTCTAAAGGAAATATTTAAAGGAGAAAGAAGGAGAAGGCTAGGAAAGCCTCATTGAAGCAGACTTGAAGAATTCCATTGAAGAAGACTTGAGGAGAACTCAAGGGAGAAGAGTTCTAGCAAATAGAAGCACCTAAGAAATAAGGATTTGGGATAATTATCACCATCCAACAACAAGCCCAAAAGGAAGAACGATTTGGCAAGAAGTTTACCAAATTTTGAAGGAGATTATTGAAGACCTCAAGACATTCAAATTCTAGAGAAGAAGGCCAATAAATAGGCTAAAATTGGAGTCAAAATTTGATAAAGGAGATTGAAATAAAAAGGAGCTAGAAGAAACCACCAAATCTAAGAGACTTGAATATTACCATTGAAGGCATGAAGGCTGATCTACATAGGAGGAGTTTACTAATTTTTACAACAGAAAATTGAAGGTCCCTAAAATAGCATTTTAGAGGAGAGTTAAAGTCACCAAACCACATTTTGAGGTAGCAGGTTAGAGGAACATTAAATCTGTATATTGGTGAGTTAATAAGCTATTTTGAAAAGTAAGAAGAAGTTTCAATAGATACATTTTTTAGGGCAGCAAAGTATAACAAATTGAAGCTAAAAATTCATCAAAATTAGGGTAGAAATTAGGTGATCCAGATCATCAAGAAATCCATCATCAAATCAAGGTCATAAAGGTATGAAACTTTGGTGCAAAAGGTTCATTATTTGAACACTTAAATTCATCTTATTATTAAGTTTTATTAAGCACCAAATTCGAGTTAAAAGTTGCAAAGAGAAAGTTTCAAATTTACAGTGTTCAAGGAAGTGCAAAAGATAGTCTTTTACAAAGTTAAAACCTGCACATAAGAAATATGATTTAGATATATTTCAAGAGAAAAAAATATCAACATCCTACTATCTATTGGAAGCAAAGAAGACATTATTCTAAAGCATAGGTTGCTTAAACTTTAGTGCATAATACAAGTTATTTCTAAGAGTTATTAAAGTGCATTAAGTATTAATCAAGAAAGGAATATTAGTGCACAAAATAAATATTGATTTGAAGTGTCAAAATACACCATTATGCATAGGAAAGGCTGTAGAAAATCTTGGTGAAGAGAAGCCACAAAAAAGATAAATATAACCACTAGGGAATAGAGAAGAAGCCGCCATACTAAATACAAGGAAGAAAGTTTCAAAAGGAGACTAAAAGGTCTCAAATATTCTGGTGCAAATCAAGGTATTCTACCTTAGCTTATAACAAAATTATTTACATTTCATAATTACACCATGCTTGTATTTTCCTATGAAGCAAATTAGAAATAGCCATCTAAGATATCAAAATTATTTTAGTCAAGGTGTCTAAGGATACCACATTCAGTTCCATAAGTCTCATGAAAGCAACACCCATAGTGAGGGAACCTGCAATTAAAAAAAATACTAAGTAAGGGCAGCATAATGATAATAGCACATACAATATAATGTAACAGAGGTACAAGTTGCAATGATAATAATGTAAGGTAATAACACAAATATAAAAATGCAAGTAGCAAGCAGAAAAGGATAAAATATTGGGTGAATAGAAACCTTTTATTGGAGAGGATCCACCATACATTGAAGAAAGCATACTACTATTACAAAACACCATAGGAGGAGCCACATTTCATTGGATAGGATCCTCTATATTTTTGATATAGCACGATCCTATTAGAGAAACCAAAACAACTTTCAAAAGTTGGAATGAGTGTTAGGAAGATAAGGTATGTTGAAGACTTAGATACATGCAAGGGATAGAGCCTCCATTTGGAAAAAATAATATGAGAACATACTAATACTTAATAATATATTTGGAATATAACACGTGCATAAAGATAAGAGCCACACGAAACAAAATAATCTTGAGCTACTTGGCATAAAGAAGATGAGCACATACTAATACTTAATAATGCATTTAGAATATAACATGTGCATAAAGAGAAGATATCCTAAGAATACTCAATAATACCTTTGGAATATAACACTTCCACAAGGAGAAGAGTGCTCAAGTTTGAAGTAACACTCAAGGTATTGTTGGAAGGAATCAATCATCATTACTTCAATGTTTAGAGGATAATATAATGCTTGCATCACCTATATCAATGCCTTCCAAAGTTTGTAACTCTCCTACACCACCTAAAAATAATATTAGGCTCAAGAGGAACGTAAATTCCATGTGGCATTCATACCAAAGGAATATAGAAAACTATTAATACCCCTATCCAAAGAAAGCGACAAATCTTG
Organism: Wollemia nobilis; assembly: GCA_028583015.1. NCBI lineage: Eukaryota > Viridiplantae > Streptophyta > Pinopsida > Araucariales > Araucariaceae > Wollemia > Wollemia nobilis. Next base: position 2,262,129 of record JAQPPZ010000159.1, read on the forward strand.
CTTACACAAGTCAATAACATTGAAGAGGAGGTGAAGACGGTCCTAAGTGTGCCATAGAATGTAGAAGCATTTAATGCATAGTGCCATACCATGAATATTGAAGAAGTTATAGCATTCTAAAGCCTTGAAAGTGTGGTTGGGGAAGAAACCAATCAACACGTAGTGCATCACAGAATGATATATTTGCATTGATTTAATATTTTCTTTCTATCAAGTGCAAAGGAGATATAAGGTACTTTATTTCTAAGGTTAATTAATTATTGCAAGGAGATATAAGGAACAATAACCTTAGATAAATCATTGATGATTTAGAAATCCAATTAAAGCAAGGAGTTTATATCTTTAAGAGTTATTTCAAATTACATTAGTTGAGATTCAACTATCAAAATATTTGTAAATAATTAAACTAGGAGATATAATATTTTTTATCTTGAAATTAAACAATTATTATACAATTATTATCATTTTATAAATTTCTAAATTAGTTTTATATAAGGAGTACTATATCAGAATTTATATCATTGAAATTTAGAAACCATTGAGAACTAAAAAGTAAATGAAGCAAAATCATTAATTTATTGTGAGTTGGAATTTATCATTTTTATTTATCTCTTATATAAATTTAAGGGATAAAATAAATCCAACCATAATATCTTAAAAAATGAGAACATTATCAAATCGAAAGTGCAAATATCAATAGGGAGAAATAAAGTGAAATTAGGATTTGAAAATTATATTAAAATTAGCTTAAAATCATTAGGGATTCAACTCAAAATGAAATTTAAAGGAAGGTAAGCACTTTATCAAGACTTTAACATATTCTAATCACTTGGGAGATATAAGGAAGTTTACAAAACTAAAGAGTTAGAAAATTATTATCACATACTCTAAACTAGATATTCATAAGGTAGACAACTTCAAAGGTTTTGAAATACAAAATTTCCATCAAAATTATCCTAAATACTTGGGAATTAAAAGGTACTTTACCTAGATATTTGAAAAAACTAAGTTCTCATTAAAACCACTAATTGAACATTTATATTCTCAAGGTATTCTACAAATTTGAGAATTAAAGAAGTTCATTAAGTTTGATCTCAACATACTAAAGAGTCATAAGGTAATCAACAATTTCCTAAAAGATAAAAGAGTCTATCAAACTATTCTCATACATAACACTAGGGAGTCATAAGGAAGTCAACCTCAAAGTATTAGAACCTTGAATTATTCAAAGCTAAAGGAATTATGACTAGAGATAAAATATGGTTCAATGCTTTACAAAGAAAATATAAAAAATTAGTTGTTATAGCAAATAGTAAGACTTAAGAAGTGAAAGGCATAAAAAATGTTCTAGTCAATATAACTATTTTTTTATATGTTCCTAGATTGACTATCAATATTCTTTCAATTTCTCAACTTATGGATCAAAATATGACAATAGAATTCAAAGTTATCAATGGAAAAAAACAATGTCATATTATCAAACAAGAAAAATAAAAATGGATCAATTATGATCCTAATTTATCTATTGTATCCATGAATCAAAATTCAAAAAATTCCAAGTATTTTGTAAACCAAATAATAAAGAATCAAAGAATGGAGGTGATGAAGCAAAAGTTTCTATACAAGGGTTATATAATTCTAAGAACAAAGGAAAAAGGAAAATTCCTATACAGGAACTTGATGACCATGAAAGAGTTAAAAAAAAATACTATCTTGAAGTCACAAAGACAAGAATATACTAACCATTCATTTGATCAATATATAAAAAGGTACTAGATTTAAAAAGTAAGAAAATATAGCATGATCTTCAAGAACAAAATGAAGACTGAAATAGTAGAAGGACAGGAAACCAGATCAAGTTGAAAAATATTTGAAAGACAAAGACCTATATTGAAGACTAAAGTTTTCAATAACCAGATAATGTAATATAGGGGAGTGTTGTAATATATTACATTATTTGGTACATGATAATGTACCATCTTGGGTACATCATTAGATTAGGAGAGTGTCTTAGATTAAGGGTTGAGTATTTACTTCATGCAATGTAATAAATGCACACCTGTTAGAATGTGCAATGATGTAAATGTGCATGTAGTCCACATGTACATGAGTCATAGGATAGTTATTTGATGATTCATGGGACAAGGGACATATCTCCTTATATATATGCCTTTGAAATATATAGAGAAAGAGAAGTATAGTGAGTTTAGTAGGTACAATGTAGATCATGCATTATTTATGGATTGTTTAAGTCTTCCATTATATTACATTGTACTATTTTCATGAGGTTTCATTAATGGATATCTTTTGAATGATTGTATAATTTTCTCATATAATTTTCTTATATATTATATTGCCATTATCATATAGTTAACATTGCTTGCTCATTTTACATCTTGTGGTTGCATTTTCTTAAATATAGATCATCAAAAGCTAACATTTTCTTCCTTATATTATGCATTTGACAAGTATTTTACACCTTGAAGAATTTCAATAATTTTAGAAAACAATTCCAAGGAATTTTACTTCATGGTCACAATCTCATACATGGTACTTCTATCCTTGAATCTTCTTATCTCAAACTTGATTTTTTCTCAAACAGAATGCACCTTGCATTTATCTATATCAAAGTTAGAGGAACATAAGGATAATTTTTTCTTCCTTTTACCTACTCTGATACCACATGTTAGAAATAAAAGATTTGATATTTTGTATTATACAATAATAGGTATTTAAAGTACATATTATGACTTATTTAGGCATAACAAACTTGCAACTACTGATGTCATATACAACATGCATGGGCATTGTTAAGGGTGGTTAAATTGTATGCTCTATCACATGGAATATATAGGTCATACCTTTGTCTTATAATAGACCATATAAACCATGTGTTGAGTGGTTAACTTATGTAAATACCTTCTATTATATAATAATTCCTAACAATGTAATATTCATAACATTCCTCCCTTATTACATCAATGGTCAATCAAAGTACATACAAGAAAAATTCTAAACTTTTAAACTTTACACGTGCAATAAATTTTGTTAAAATGTCTACACATTGCTCATCTATGAGATAAAATTAGATACGTAGGTTGTGTTCTTGAACATGTTCATGCATGAAATGGTACTAAACCTCAATGTGTTTTGTATGCTCATGGAAAATTAGATTGTGAACAAGTTTTATAACTCCTTTATTGTTATAACTTAGGATCATTGGTTTTTTTGGTTGTATGTCCAATTTCTTTTAATAATCTATGTGTGGATTCTATTGGGGGTCACTCCCATTATGCAAATAAAACATTACATTTCTAACAAGTTAATTAAATATATACAACTTTATATTTCTATAGGAGATATTCTTCATTTATCCTTCTATCAACGATATTCTTCATCTTCCTAAAATTGCTAAGTTTCCATAGTAAACTACTTTTACATCAAATAAATTCATAATTGTAAATTCTATCAAGATGAAATTCAACACTGCAAATGGCTAAAATATTTGCTGCCCAACTTCTATATCCAAAAATATATTTTCTATAAAAACCTCATAATTTCTTAATACCTTTTCTTAGGGTTCTTATTCATTCCCCTAATATTCCAAGATATTATTTTCATTGTTATTTTTTTTATTTTATTTGAGGGTTTAGCCCCACTTCTTGTTAACACTTGTGATATTTGGTTTTGTTTTCCCATATCAATATCCCTTTGTGTATATTTTTCTTGTTGTTTTTTATTCTTGGATATTCCTATCTTTTTTTCATTCCTAGAAATACTTTCCTCTTCATCAATATCTTTAATCTTCTCACACTGCTCATAATAAGGCTTATCATATTTAGGTTTACCTTGTTCTGAAGGATCTAAAGTGAAAGGAATAACCTCAAAAAGCATAGTCTTATTTATGTTTCCCTAGAAACCCTAAAGTACAAAGATGCTCTTCTATAGAAATTACCTTTTTATTCTACCCTAAAAACCCAAAATTGTAATGGTTTTCTCCAACCTCATTTTTGTATAATTATACTCTTGAAACCTTGAAGTGCAAGGGATAACATCTTCACCACTTTCACTTTTATTACCTCAAGAGGATTCTATACTACTTTAGAAAAATGAAAATGATTTACTTGGAATAAAATTGACCTCTTTTGTTGTCTTTTTTTTGGGTTTTATATCCATGTCTTCTTTTGCATATTTAATTCCTTTTGAACTTTCCAAATGATATTGTAGATAGATTTTATTTACCTCTTATTTTAGTGTGGAATATCCTTGATCTGATATAGCTTCTATAATTTTATGACTTCCTTGCTTCTTATTGAAGTTAATCTCATGGCTAGGATTTTTTATCTCTTTATTCATAATTTCTACTTTGTAAACTCTTACTATATGTCCAATATTAAAACAATTATGGCAACAAAATGCAATATTTTTATAATCTACTTGTTGATCCAATTCTTTTGATTCAGATTTAATATTAATGGATTGTGGTAGAGGTTTTGAAATATCTATAGAAACACATATTCAAGTATATATAGCATGCTTTCACTCCTTAGTTGTTGGTCCTTGATGAATTCCCCTAGGGTACTTCCAATATTATTTAAAAAAATCTTATTTATAAGCTTTTATGGAATTCCAAAAATCCTAATCCACATTGGAAGCTTCTTAAAAAATTTTGTCTCAATAATTTTTTTTTCACTCCATGATCTCAAATAAAGTGCATCTCTTCCCCTAAACCATGGACCATCAACCATTATTTTATCCTTAATTTTTAAAATGGAAAATATAACGAGGAAAAAACCTTTAGGATGAAAAGTCACAAAATAATTTGAATTCAATCCCCACTTCTGAAAAGGATTGAAAATCCAACTAAGTGTTCTATTATTTACAATTCAATATATAGGCACTAATGGCCCAAAATACATAACCAACCCATCAAATCATGGATTTGATCCAATATGCTTAACCAAAAGCTACAAAGGTGCAAAGGAGAATGCATGTAAACTTCTAAGTTAAGAGAAAGGAATATTGCTAACTAGAAGATCCATTTTAGCTATCTTGAAGTACACACTTCCTACTTTGAGTTCACACTTACTAACTAACACTCTAAATGACAACTAGAAGATAACTAGTTCCCACAAGTGCATGTGAGAAGGAGACTCACTTACAATATTAATTTGCTAGAAATAAACTATGCAAACCTAGCTAGGAACTACTAGAGGGGTCATATGAAAGATCTAACATCAATCCTCATCATGCCTCCCCACAATAGAAGCATTGGACTCCAATGCTTTCAAAAGAATAGGAAAGTCACGGGACATCTGATGAAAAGAAATCCAACGAGCCTGATGTGGAAATTGTCCTCACCGAGCCACAAGATATGAGGTGGTAGACCCCTGGTGAGTCTATCGAGTCTTTGTGTCATAGATATTATCTGCATCCAATGGTAACTGAGCTTCAAGAACCACCTCCACAGGATGACTGATAGCTGGTGTAGTCTCCAATGTAGAGTCAAAGTACAACTTCAAGAGATCTACATTGATGACATCATGAATTCCCAAGTGTGCAGGAAGATCAAGGCAAAAAGCATTCTCGGACACCTGCTGAAGAATAGTATAAGGCCCATAGTGAATTGGTTTGATTTTGCTATGATTCTTATCAGTGAAACGTTGCTTGTCAATATGCAACCAAACTTTATCACCAACCTAAAATGGATGAGGAATTCGATGTCGATCCATGGCCTTTTTCTGCTGTTGCTGTGTCTTTTGCAAAATCTCAACCACCTTTGATTGAATATTGTGCAAGTGTTGAACAAATGAGTGTGCCTTGTCTTGCTCCTTCTGAAGATGTGAAGTGACAGGAGAAGGCAAAGACAAATGTAACTCATAAGGTGCCAAGGGCTGAAATCCCATACAAACTTCAAAGGGTGAATGACCTGTAGAAGAATGTAGGGCCCTATTATAGGCATGTTCAATATGAGTGAGACTCAAGTCCCACTTTTCTAGTGAAGCGTGATGATAGATTCGTAAAATTTGCACAAGTGTACGGTTTACCACTTCAGTTTGCCCATCGGACTGTGGATGATAGGTGGTGGAAAAGTTAAGGGAAACTCAAAAAATATTCCACAAAGAACGCCAAAAGTGACCCACAAAGTGTGAATCATGATCCGAGATAATGCTGGTAGGTAGACCAAAGGAATGCCAAATGCTGTCAAAAAAAAATTGGGCTAAGTCTGATGCAGAACTTGTCTTGCGACATGGAATAAACTTAGCCATTTTGTTGAATCTGTCAACCACCATGAACACACAATCATGTTGGCGCACTGTCATAGGAAAACCACTAACCAAATCCATGGAAATGCTTTCCCAAGGATGAGAAGGAATGGGCAAAGGCATGCCTAATCCAAACTTCCTATTAGTTGGTTTTGAGCGACAACAAACTGCACACTGTTTGAGAAATCTCAACACATCCCTCTGCATTTTAGGCCAATAGAAAAATCATTGCAAATGATGAAGTGTTTTATGCTTCCCAAAGTGACCACCATAAAGTGTAGAATGAGCTTCCTTAAGAAGTGACACTCTAGGCTCACAAGGAACACAAACCTTGTCCATTTTGTAAAGAAGTCCTTCTTTGATGTAGAAATCTTGGAAAGGACACAAATTGGAAGAAGAAGGCTTACTCACTTGCTCAAATATTTTTCCAAAATCAGGATCCTGAGAATATTGATTAGGCCAAGTATGAAATCCCAAGTGCGAAGTGGACATAACTATTAATGCAAGAGCAGCTGGAGGCCTACTCAAACAATCAGCAACGGTATTACTCTTCCCCTTTTTGTACTTGATCACCAAGTGAAATTGTTGGAGGTAAGAGGCCCACTTCATATGTCTTGATTCTTCAATTTTACTTTGAGATTGTAAAAACTTGAGATTGTGTTCACTTTCTTTGAACTACACTTAATCACACTTGCTTTTCATTGCACTCACTATACACTCATGCTTGTACTCCCTACTACACTTACTCCCACATCGTACTTACACTTGTTACTGTACTTACTCCTAACTTGCAATCACACTAAATGATACACTTACTCCTAGTTTATGCTCTAAGTAGCTGCTACACTTACTACCAGATCACACTCACATTTATTATTGCACTCCTGGCTCATGCTCATACTTCCTATTTCACTCTTGACTCACACTCACACTCACTACTACTTTCTTAGCTATCCTAGCTCGTGTTCTCACTAGTTTCTACACTATTGGCTCTCCTAACTCATACTATTAATGTTGCACTCCCATATCATGCTTTCCTCAATAATTCCTAAAAAAATTGAGTTTACATGGATTTTTATGAGGGTACCGGTCCCCTCTTACCAATTTTTGAACATAGATCTCTTGGATGAAATCCTAAGGACTTACCATTATAGTATCCCTCATGGGTCTTTGTATGTACATTATTAACAAGGTGTAATGTATCAATATAACCTCATATGCAACTCCTCCTACATTGTGATATTATGCCTCAATGGAAGAATGGAAAACAACATATTATTTCTTACTTTTCCAAGAAATTAGATTGGATCCTATTGGACATTTTGAGTCCCTAAGCTAAAAGTTGTCATTGATGTCAAAAGGACCTATGTAAGTAAGCACTATATTTTTTCTCCACAAAGATCTTCATGAGAATCAAAGGTTTTGATCAAAGGTTCAAGAAGGGATGCATGGCATTTGGTTTCAAAAGGAACTTCAAGGAAAGCTTAGAAAAATGTTTGTATGAAAAGGTAAGAAATTTTTTTATTTAAAACCATAGATGGCAGATTTGAAATGGGTTTTTCTTAAAACCCAATTTGGATTTTTGTTTCATCAAAAAATGATCTCTGGTGATAAAGTTAATAAAGTTTGAAATTTAGGTTTAAATTTTAATTTTATTAAAATTAAAATTTAAACTTAAAACCTTTTAAAAGGTTTTTTCCCTCCTTTCTTATTGGTGTCGCTGACGTCATGAGGAAAATTTTAAAAGGGCTAATGTATTCACATTGAAGGATGGCTTATATAAATAATCCAAAGGTTTTTCATTTAATAAACCAAGTCCAGGTGCATGATTTTTGAAAACCCAAAGTATTTTACATCTGAATATTGCACAACGAATTTCGTGGAGTGTTACATGGGCTATCAAGTCATGGGTGGTCAAGTTTGGTTCCTTATGAGGATAGTGCACATGGATTAAGGAAGAGATTTCCAAAGGAACTCACGTGGGTAGTCTTAGCTCACATGGCTTAGCTGTCGCTTGGAAATACGGTGGGTAAAGGTTCAAAATGCCAAAGCTCTTCAAAGTCTCCTTTGAGGTATGCGCTCTGACTTCGATATTTGCAGGGATCAATATTTTAATTAAAATATTTTCTTGCTAAGTTTTTATTATAATTTTTGTGGGAGATATAAGGTTGGACAAGTTTTAATATTTTAATAAAGGTTTTTTGATTAAATTTGACAATGGAGTAATAAGGGAGTATATGTCATATATTATTTTTGCTTTAAATCAAAGTTGTGCATTAATTCTTAAGAGGGATTTCTAATTAAAATCCTTGGTTAATATTATTGTGAAGTGGAGTAATGTTGATTATTTTGTGATATTCTAACCCTTGTGAGGATTGGCAAACATATATTATGATTGTGGTAGATTTCCAAAGAGGCTTCTTCATCTTCATAAATGGTATGGGCACATTCTCCAATTGATTGATTATGGTAGTTGATTATAAAATACCTTTGGAGTGAAAATGATTGATTGTGGTTTCCTTTTTTAAAGTGATTGGTTAAATGCTTCAAGGTTTTCTGGATTGAGAGTTGTTATTAAACCTTATTTTATAAGCATTGTTGTTGAAGCCCATTGTTTGTGCAAAGAACTTGAACTTGAGTTAGAAAAGAGCATGAGTATCATTGTTATGTGAGATTTGTGGTTGAGCATTATTGGAAATATTTTGAGTTAGTTGATACATGCTTGGACTAGGGTTTGTGAGAAAGGGTTGTTCCTTGAGGTGTTTGGTTGAGTAGAGTTGATTGAGCCTAGTCAAGTAGATGCATGTGGTTGTTCAAGTTCCATGAAACAAACTATTCTATATTCTGGATTTGAGTTGAGATTGAGATTTGAGAATAGAACATATTGAGTCTCTAACAATTCTCTTTATGCTTCTATGAGATTTATTTGAGTTGAGATTGAGATTTGATAATATAACATATTGAGTATCTAACAATTCTCTTTATGCTTCTATGATATTGATTTGAGTTGAGATTGGGATTTGAGTATAGAACATATTGAGTCTCTAACAATTCTATTTATGCTTCTATGATATTGATTTGAGTTGAGATTGGGATTTGAGTATAGAACATATTGATTCTCTAAAAATTCTCTTTATGATTCTATGAGATTGATTTGAGTTGATATTGGTATTTGAGTATAGAACTTATTGAGTCTCTAAAGATTATCTTTATGCTTCTATGAGATTGGACAATTTATGGGTGAGCTTGTTAATAAGATTTGAGACAAATCTTTGAGAAGGCTTGTGGACTGATTTTGAGTAAGCTTTTGTGGAAGCTTTCTATGCAGATTTGAGCAAGTTCTGAGTGATCTTATTGAGCAGATTTGGACTTGTTCTGAGTGAGCTTGTTGAGCAGATTTGGACAAGTTCTGAGTGAGCTTATTGAGCATATTTGGATAAATTTTTGAGTGAGCTTGTTGAGAAAATTTAAGCAGGTTCTATGTGGACCTATTGAGCATATTTGATCAGGTTATATGTGGACCTATTGAGCAGACTTGAGTAGGTTTTGTGTGGACTTATTGAGAATATTTGTGTAGGTTATGTGTGAACCTATTGAGCATAATTGTACTAGACTAAATGTATTGTGTTTAGTGCAAGATATTGAGTAGAGTTGTGCTAGACCGATTAAATTATGTTTAGTACATATTGAGATAGAGCTTTGGAGGTGACAGAGTACAGAGGATAGAGTCTCAGTGGATAGATATCCAACAGTGAGGACAATTGAAGACTGATCTGAGTGATGAGTCTTCAAGTGGAGAGATATCCACTAGTTAGTAAAGCAGAGAGACATAGTCTTATAGAAGATCACTAGCCAGAGTAGAAGGGGAAAGAATTCTCCTGTGGAAGAGATCCATGAAATTGATATTAGGGGATCGACATATCCTTTGGAAAGAGGTCCATAAACATTGTAATTGGGAAGGATTTTGAAAAGATATTGATTGAGAAAATTTTAGTAAAGGTTTTTTTCTGTGGAGTAGCTCACATTAGGTGAACCACGTAAATTGTGGTGTCTTTATTATGTATGGTGTTTTATACATTTATTTTATTATTGCTATTGATACTACTATCTATACACTGCATAATATTGAATTTAAATAAAAAGTAAAAAGTGGTTTTATACTGTTCACCCTCATCTTAGTATAAGCTTGTGTTCTTCAATTGGTATTAGAGCAGGTTCCTTCGGAAGAGTTTGAAAGATTGAAGGAAAAGTGGTATAAGAATACAATGGATCAAAATGATCAAATAGATGGACCCTTCAATAATGTAGTACCAGTATTTGATGGAAGTAACTTCTTATATTGGTGTATGTTGATGATATTTTACCTGATGGTACTTAGAAATGAAGTTTAGAATGCAGTGGAACTTAGATACAATTTAGTAGTCTATCATCGTATACATAAGGAAGGTAAGCTTCTAATGCATGCAAACTCAAGAGCCATGAATGCAATTATAAAAGGATTGCATAGATCATAATCTATGAAGGTTACGGATTGTAAAACAACAAAAGAAATGTGGGATCTTCTGCATGAAATATATGAAGGAGATAAAGGAGTCAGAATGGCTAAGATCAGAAATCTCAAAGGAGAATTTGAGAACTTAAGAATTAAGGATTATGAAAACATTCATGACTATCTCATTAATATTTATGAACTTGTACATGAGATGAAATGTCTGGTAATGAAGGTTGATGAATCTGATGCTTGTGATAAGATCTTGAGAAATTTTCCAAAAAAGGTATAGTGAAAAGGTTTATGCTATAGAAACATTAATTGATAGTGATTCTTTATCAAGGAATTCTTTGCTTAGCATGCGTACTACTTTTGAGATAAGAACAAAATATCCTATTCCTCTAAAAGAAGTTTATTTCAAAGTAGACAAAAATAAAAAGGGTAAGAAGTCAGAATCAAGAAGTGAATATTCCAGTGATGAAGAAGCTAACTATGGTAGAAGAGATAAAGGTTCTATAATACCCATATATATAAGATTTATTAAGTGCTTCAATTGTGGAAATTATGGACATTATGCAATAGAGTGCAAAGAGCCCAAGAGCAACAATGAAGAAGAAAAATAGGATCACAAGTACAGGGAATTAGAAAGACATAGGTGCCAAAAGAAGAGCAAGGATGGACAAAATAGACAAGGGAAGAAATTCTTTCAAAGACAAAAGAGAAGCTACTATGTAGATAATGCAAGTAAGTACTGAGTTGATAGTGATACTAGTTTTTCATACAATGATAGAGATGAAATCTTATTTATGGTTGAAGACAAATATCTAGTTAAGAAAAATACTCCAATTATTCTCAAGTGTTTTAGATGTGGTAGATTTTGACATCTTGAAGATGATTGCACAAGGGATGGTTATAGTTTCAATGATGATTAGCCCACTTGGTAACAAGACATACCTGAGTGCCTACAGTCTGAATCCTCATTATTGTGAGGCATCAAGATGTGATGGACATCTTTTGAATGTGAAGATTTTGGATTTCACATGTGTCACATTCATAAAATCAGAACTCTACTTCTTGCAAGTTCCTTTTAAATCAAGTCAAGCTAGTTTATAACTTTTCTTCACCAAATAGCTTTATGTTCCTTGTAAATTTTCTCTCAAAGATCAAACACAATAATGCATAAATTTTTTGAAGATGCACTTGATAGACCAAATGAAAATCTTCTAACGGTATTAGAAGAAGAAGTGAGTGATTCTATAGAAGACAAGCCAAAATAAATTAATGATATGAACAAAGGTAAAAAAAGGGAGGAATATTTAGTAGATAATGGCTATGATCTCAAGGTAGAACTTATCTATGCCCTTGACGTAGTAAATAAGGTCAGAAAGCAACACTCTAAGCTTGAAAATCAATTTCAAGAATGTGATGAAGAAAGAGTATTACTCATAGAGGATTTAGAAAAGTCAAAGGCTAAGGCAAGCAAGTTCAAGGATAAGTTAGAAGCAAATATTTTGGAATGTAGAATTTAGCACAAGAAGTTGTTACTCTAAACCAAGATCAAGATGAAGAGTTTCAAAAATAGCTCTAAGAACTTGGATAAGTTCATCTGTGGACAATAGTGAACATCATGTTCAATAGGTCTTGGCTTTGGAAATGCTCAAAAGAAACAGGAAAAAGAGTCTACTTCAAGTCTTGATGAAGAAGAAAATTTAGAAGAATATACATTAGAATAAGACAGTTTAAGCGTAAGTGGGACATGAGAGGATGAGTTGGACCACCAAGAGTTCAAAAAATAGAGGAAAAATGCACAAAGAAGATACAGATGGAACAACAATCAAAATAGGAGACCAATGAAATCAGGACAAGGAGGATTCAATGGAAGATGTTATTCATGTCACAGGTTTGGACACATGGCTTCATAGTGTGGGACTCATGAAAGACAGGTATATGGAAAAGAATAACTTTTCCAAGGTTATTGCTACTCATGCAATGGTTTTGGTCACAATGCAATGAATTGCAGGATTAATGACATAAGAGGATATGGATTCACTAGGAGAAATCCTAAGACAGTTGCACATCCAAGGAATAATAACATTAAGTGTTATAAGTGCAATAATGATGGTCACATAGCAATATGGTGTAGAGAAAATATTCCAAAAATAGGCATGAATAGGGACATAAATATGAACATGAACATAAATATGAATAGGAACAGGAAGATCAATATGAATAGAGACTCAAAAAATAATAAAGACTCAAAAAAGAAAGAGAACAGTAATAAGAACATGAACATGGATTAGAACAAGAATGAGAATAGGAACCAAAGTGACAATAGGAATAGGGATGATGACTTGGAAAGGAATAGTGAGAGGATTTAGAATACTTAGAAGAAAAGATAAATATAAATGTACAGATCTATGCTTTCAAGGAGTAGAAATACTCCCACCCCATAATTAAACACCTCATGTGGAGGTGGGGGAGGGGTTAAGATAAGAGGCTCATTCTTAGCCCCGAGCCCCAAAGGTAACCCTTTGCCATTGATGTCAAAGGGAGAGATATTTGTGTATTGGGGAGATATTTGATATGAGGAGAGATTTGATATTTGAGAGAGCATTGATCCAGGAGGAGCAAAGACCTAGGGGGAGCAGAAAGGAAGGTTCGATTTTAGTAAAATGAATATGGGTTACCATCAATGACAAAGGGGAATATTGTTGGACATTTTGAGTCCCTAAGGTAAAAGTTGTCATTGATGTCAAAAAGACCTATGTAAGTAAGCACTATGATTTTGCTCCACAAATAGCTTCATGAGAAGCAAAGGTTTTGATCAAAGGTTCAAGAAGGGATGCAGGGCATTTGGTTCCAAAAGGAGCTTCAAGGAAATCTTAGAAAATTTTTTGTATGAAAAGGCAAGGAAAGGTTTTATTTAAAACCATGGATGGTAGATTTGAAATGGATTTTTCTTAAAACCCAAGTTGGATTTTCATTTCATCAAAAAAAGAGCTCCAGTGATAAAGTTATTAAAGTTTGAAATTTAGGTTTAAATTTTAATTTTATTAAAATTAAAATTTAAATTTAAAACCTTTTAAAAGGTTTTTTCCCTCCTTATTGGTGCTACCGACGTCATGAGGGAAATTTTAAAAGGACCGATGTATTCACATTTAAGGATGACTTATATAAATAAGCCAAAGGTTTTTCATTTAATAAACCAAGTCCAGTCACATGATTTTTGAAAACCCAAAGTATTTTGCATTCAAATATTGTGCAACAAATTTTGTGGAGTGTGACGTGGGCAGTCAAGTCGTGGGTGGTCAAGTTTGGCACCTTGTGAGGAAAGCACATCCAGCTTAAGAAATAGAGTTCCCAAGGCACTCACATAGGTAGTCTTAGCTCACGCATCTTAGCTACCGCTTGGCAACATGGTGGTTAGAGGTTCGAAACTCCAAAGCTCTTCAAAGTCCCATTTGAGGTATATGCTTCGACTCTGATATTTGTGGGGGTCGATATTTTAATTAAATATTTGCTTGCTAAGGTTTGATTATAATTTTTGTGGGAGATATAAGGTTGAGCAATTTTTAATATTTTAATAAATATTTTTTTGATTAAATTTGGCAATGGAGTAATAAGGTAGTATATGTCATTTATTATTTTTGCATTAAATCAAAGTTGTGCATTACTTCTTAAGAATGCTTTCTAATTAAAATCCTTGGTGAATATTATTGTGAAGCGGAGTAATTTTGATTACTTTGTGATATTCTAACCCTTGTGAGGATTGGCAAAAGAATATTGTGATTGTGGCAAATTTACAAAGAGGCTTCTTCATATTCATAAAAGGTATGGGCACATTCTCCTATTGATTGATTATGTTGGTTGATTATAAAATACCTTTGGAGTGAAAAGGATTTATTGTGATTTCATTTTTGAAAGTGATTGGTTAAATGCTTCAAGATTTTTTGGATTGAGAGTTATTATTAAACCTTGTTTTATAAGCATTGTTGTTGAAGCCCATTGGTTGTGCAAAGAACTTGAACTTGATTTAGAAAATAACATGAGTCCTATTTGAGATTTGTGATTGAGCATTGTTGAAAATATTTTGAGTTAGTTGATACATGCTTGGACTAGGGTTTGTGAGAAAGGGTTGTTCCTTGAGGTGATGGGTTGAGTAGAGTTGATTGAGCCTAGTCAAGTGGATGCATGTGGTTGTTCAAGTTCCATGAAACAAACTATTCTATATTCTGGATTTGAGTTGAGATTGAGATTTGAGAATAGAACATATTGAGTCTCTAACAATTCTCTTTATGATTCTATGAGATTTATTTGAGTTGATATTGGGATTTGAGTATAGAACATATTGAGTCTCTAAAAATTCTCTTTATGCTTCTATGATATTTATTTGAGTTGATATGGGAATTTGAATATAGAATTTATTTAGTCTCTAACAATTCTCTTTATGCTTCTATGAGATTGATTTGAGTTGAGATGGGGATTTGAGTATAGAATTTATTTAGTCTCTAACAATTCTCTTTATGATTCTATGACATTGAATTGAGATATTGATTAAGCATTGAGTATAGAACATATTTAGTCTCTAACAATTCTCTTTATGATTCTATGAGATTGGACAAGTTCTGTGTGAGCTTGTTAAGCATATTTGAGACAAGTCTTTGAGAAGGCTTATGGACTGATTTTGAGTAAGCTTTTGTGGAAGCTTGCTATGCAGATTTGAGCAAGTCCTAGAGAGGACTTATTGATAATATTTGGACAAGTTTTTAGTGAGCTTGTTGAGAATATTTGGACAAGTTCTTAGTGATATTGTTGAGCAGATTTGGACATGTTCTGAGTGAGCTTGTTGAGCAGATTTGGATAAAGTTATGAGTGAGCTAGTTGGGAAGATTTGAGTAGGTTATGTGTGGACCTGTTGATCAGATTTGAGCAGGTTCTATGTGGACCTATTGAGTAGAATTGAGTAGGTTATGTGTGGACATATTTATCATATTTGAGTAGGTTCTATGTGGAACTATTGGGCAAAATTGTACTATACTGAATGCACTATGTTTAGTACAAGATATTGAGAAAATCTATGCTAGATCGATTGAACCGTGTTTAGTACAACATTAATACAGAGCTTTGGAGGTGATAGAGTACATAGTATAAAGTATCAGTGGATAGAGATCTAGAAGCTAGGACAATTGAAGACAGATATGAGTGAGGAGTCTTCAAGTGGAGAGATATCCACCAGTTAGTGCAATAGAGAGACTGAGTCTTATAGAAGATCACTAGCTAGAGTAGAAGGGGAAAGAGTTCTCCTGTGGAAGAGATCCACGAACTTAAGATTAGGGGATCAAAATCTCCTTTGGAAAAAGGTCCATAAACATTGTAATTGGGAAGGATTCCCAAAAGAGATTGATTGAGAAAATTTTAGTAAAATATTTTATTCATGGAGTAGCCCATATTAGGTGAACCACCTAAATTGTGGTGTCTCTATTGTGTATGATGTTTTGTGCATTGTTGTTATTACTATTATTGATACTGATATCTATACATTGCATAATATTGAATTGAAAGAAAAAGTAAAAAGTGGTCTTATACTGTTCACCCCCCTCTTAGTATAAGCTTGTGTTCTTCAGATCCCATGAAGGATATATATCTAGAAGTGGATGTCCAATCATAAATAGATCTTGTATAGTCTTGTTGGTAATTTTAACATATGCCACATTAAGATTTTCTTGATCAAGTTTTATCAAAGGATTTTTTATTCAAAAGTAGCGTATATATATAAATCTATGATGCAGTATTTACATCCTATATTTACAAAAATTTTGAGATTAATATTTCTTCTCATTTTTATTTGCTTAAAAAATAAAATTTGCTTGAAAATTAAATCGAGAAAGAAAATGTAATGAACCTTTCACCTGAATGAAGTTCAAATTTTTTATCACTAAGTGCATTCACCCCAAAAGCGGGGTGAAAGCCTCATTTGCCTCACTTTGGGGTAAACATAAATGAATAAGGACAATGTAACAATGACTTTCATATAAATAAATATTCAAAAATCTAAGTTTGGGATGGGATCAAATTTAATACGATGACACTATTAAGAAAAGTGTTCACCCTGAAGTTGGGGCAAAAGCATCATTCACCCCACTTTGGGGTGAATGTATTCAAAGTTTGAGGTATCATGCCTAGCCAATGTATTGACTGGTCAAAGGTGCTTTTGCCCCAATAGAAGGGTAAAATTCTTAGTCGCCCCTCCTTGGAGTGAAATCTCATCAAGAAGATGGATTCGGGGGAATTTTCAGAAGGATAGTAGGCATTGAAGTGATATTGAAAAGCCAACCATGCTTTCACCCCAGGTGAGGTGTGAAAGTCCTATATGCTTCTCTGTGGGATGAATGTACATGAAATTGACTCCACAAAAGCATCAAGGTTTGTTTCAATTCAAGTGCCAAGAAGAGGGCATTGAAAATTCAAAGATATGTTCACCCAAAGCAAAGTGCAATAACGCCTTTCACCCCTTTTTGGGGTGAACATATATTTCAAAAGGAAAAGTATCTTGTGCAAAGCGCTTCCACCCTAGGAGGAATTAAAAAATATCAATCACCTTTTTAGGTGGCTAAATTAAGTGCAATGGTTTGAAGCATCAAATGTGAAATCAAGAAGGAATATGAACGTCAAGACAGGGTGTTTTTCATGGAGTGCAATGGTGTGCTTTGTAGCAAAAAACATGGATAAAAATAAAGTAATAAGAGTTAAAGGAAGTGATTTTTCTTATGGATATATTTTGAGTGATCTCAAATTTTAAGCATCAATGAAGACTTGTCAGAGGCGCTTGGGTTGGGTGAATACAAAAATTTAATAATTATAGCAAGGGGTAACCAAAGTTCTAATTTTCAAGTGAAAGGCACCACAACATTAAATTTACAAAGAGATCTTCATGAGTTCCAAAACATTTTGGATGAAGGTGAATTCCTAAGGAATAATGAAGGTTTCAATTCAATGACCAAGTCTGCAGTTTTTCATGCATAGACACTTGAATCTGCTAATTTCCTTGAGGTTTATCCTTAATAACTGGATCATTGTTTCAAAAGGATGAATTTTCAAGATTTTTGAGAAGCATTTTCCTCACCATGGTCCATGATATGTAAATATTTTGTCTCTATGAGAATTAAATAAAAGAGGTAAAAACCTCTATAAATACTAAGCATTTTCTATCTAAAAAGGAGGATAGACACTTTGCAAAAAAACTATTCAAGTTTTTTGCATAAATATAAGAGACTTGGCTTTTATTTTTGTGAGAAATTTTATGTGTGATTCCTTTATGTTTTAAAGAATTTCTATTACATGTTCATATCTATTATTTGCTGCTAAATTCATAATCTACATCTAGATTTGAATACTTTTAGCAAAGAAGTGAGTACTAGAATGTGATTCTAGAAGTTGTTTCCAAAAAATTATAAGAAAATTCTCTCCCTCCTCATTATTTTAATGTTGTTGCAACACTTGGTTGGAATTCCTACTATTAGTCTATCCCCAGTCCTACATCTTCGGCCTATAGCCATATTTCCCATCTCTTTTCATTATGTCTAATTTCTTTCTTGCAACTCTAGATTTAAACTGTAATAGGATTAGCAAGGGATCCAACCCTCTATGGATATTGGCTCAGAGGATATTTCCTTCCTCTGGAATTTCAATGTTGGTCATGTCTAGGATGCACAAAAACATATTTTGTATGATTAGGAGGATATTTGACCAACAATTTTTGGCACACCTGATGGGACATTAAAAGTTCCATTTTTAGTATTATTAAGATTCGATGTTCACCTTCGTATTGTTTAATTAGAATATTTTGTGACTCAACTATACCCAAAATCCTCTAAACATGAAGATGATGAAAGTTGTACTTCATGTTCACAATATCGTAGTATAGGAACCCGAATATCCTATCAAGTTTTACAAACTTGATATCCAAAGGCTAAGGGAACATCCCTAATTAGTTGCCTTACGTCATACACCATACATCACCCATAACATCTTCACGATTAGTTGGTGTTTTTTCTACTTCTACAAGTCCAGTTAGTGCTGCTACTAGAATTTCTCAAGCTCAATCTCACACACCAATTCATATGGCCCAAAATCCACCCCCATAGTATCCACAACCACCAAGGTAGTTCCCAACATGGTATAACTCAGCAACTTTAAATTTACAAGGACAAAATACAGTTCCTTAAGTAGCACTAAAGGCTCTACCTACCTATGATGGTATTAGTAAAACTTTTTATGAGCATATATATGATGTGGCTTCTTTGGTGACAATTCATAGTATTGTATATGAGGATATCATGTTAAGGTTACTGGTTTTATCACTTAGAGGAAAACTCTTATACTGGTATTGATATTTACCACCTTCCACTATCGCTACATGGGACCAGTTAAAAATTTTCATGAACAAGCTGATCCCTTCTCCTTGCTCCATAAATTCACAAATATTCAAAGGTATATTTAGGAGGAGATAGTGGAATTCAATGTTAGGTTCACCCAAATCTAGTAGAGAGTCCCTGTTGGTCTTTAGCCCACTCACAAGTAGACCATGTTTTATTATCTCAGAGCATTTAACTTTCACATTGGTATGGCTATCCATTAGGCTAATGTAAATACATTTTTGGATCTATAATCATAGGCACGGAGGGTTGAGGCAGACTTTATTTCCATAGGTAAGATTCCTCAAAAGGTAACCATGCCCATTTTACCTGATCTTCCTCAATTTTTTTATTTTGGTTCATTTTTATAGCCTATGACTTCCATTTACCCCATCCCTTCATGGAGTTCTGGTTCACCTCATATTGCTCCCATACTAGTTCTACAACTTCCTACTCCAAATGTGCTACAATTACCCACACCCACCATCCCTCAGTTACCCACTCCAGTTACATTTCCAACACTGCCAGCTCCACCAATGCCTTTACCTCTACTAGCACCTCCTGTACCCTCAAATCCGTATGCCATTATGAAAATATTAGAGGATATGCAATATCTTAATTCATCAATAACGACAATGTGAAATGAAATTACATCTATCAATAAGAAGTAATCTGAAGTAGAATTTTGATCAAAGAGGTTTCAAACACCATAGATTTCTAAAGAAGAGCCCACCACTAGAAAAGGCTCCAAAATAAATGTAGGTGTGTTGGTGAATGAGTAACCCAACACATTAGAGCAAGCATACTAGTTCTCCACATGCAATTATCCTCATGGTGAATATTCATGCATGGTGTATTTAAACTATGTGTAGATGGTAGCTGAGAGTTCGGTTGATGGACAAGTTAACATGATAATGGAAGCGGATCATATTTTTATGGTTCCCTCCTTGGACCAAGTTTTAGTATTTATGAGGTCTAGGAAGAAGCTAGTGTCTGTTGATTCTGTGTATTTAGAACCATTAAAAAGTTACTATGAAACCAAAGGTGCAGAAAAAAAAGGTACAACAAAAAATCAAAATATTTGATGCAACAACACAACAACAAGATTCTATCCCATTGAAGGATATATTGCCTAAGAAAGCTCAAGAAAATTTTCTAGCGAAAGTGTCAACTTCATAAAATGTAGCTACTCAAGGGCAAGCAAATGCAAAATAACAGGCCATAAAGTACCTCAAATACCCATCATTTACTAAAATACAAAGGGTATAGGTGACCCAATAGTATCGGGACAAATGTGAGCCAACTAGAGAAAAAAAGATTCCTAGTACTTCTGGCTAGAATATTGTGGAAGAAATAAATAAGATACCTATGAAATTAAGTTTTTATGATGCACTACAATTACTTGGGCAAGTCGATCTATTGCAAGTCTCTCAAATATACAAAAGACCAAAAGAAGAGTCATTCTCATACTGTGTTGGTGTAGACCTTGTCAACCTCTACCACTAGCAAGAATAGGCCACCTCCATTTTATCTATCACTCAAAATGGAAGGGTGGATCATGCATAATTGTATGATCAATTAAGGATTCGCAACTACTATCATGCCAAAGGCAGTATGTGAGGTCATGGGAATGGAATATACTAGAAGCAATCCAGACATATTTTAGTTGCATGGAACACCAATAAAAATAATAGAAGTGATTAAATACATTCCCATTGTCCTACATAGCATGCCATAGATCACTGTTATCCAAGAAGTAGTAATGGTTGACCTCAAACCATATTTTAGTATGTGTCTTTCAAGGAAGTTCACAACAAAGCTTGGGGGGTACCTCTCCTTGGATTCTTCACATTTGGAGATTTATTTTAAGGGGAGAAGAATCCACATCTATAATGAAAAACCATCCACTTTTCATATAGAAAATTTGAAAGAAGAAAAGCCCCTGACATAGTTCACATGATTCTAGAAGAAGCACAAGAGGTGGATTTGATGGAAGAAACATTTGATGAGCTCCACTTGGAAGATGAGTTATCATTAATGGATTTAAATTCAATGGTATAAACTGATATCGGTTGTTATACCATTAACAAAACTAAGTAGCCTAAAGAGAATATTACCAACTCTTTGAACCCAATTTTAGATCAACTATGAAAGTTGTATTTTGATGGTGCAAGGTGCAAAAATGGTGCAAAATCTGGAATTGTTCTAATTTCCTCTTTAGGGTTGCAAAATACCTATTCATATTGGTTGAATTCGGGTTGCACCAATAATGTGTTTGAGTACGAAGCACTATGTCTTGGATTGAAGAAGTTAGAGAAGCTGGGAATTAAGCAGTTACAAATTTTTGGGGACTCCGAGCTCATTATCAACCATACAACAAAAAAATGTGTGTCAAAGTAGTATTAATTGAAATTATACCGAAACCAGGTATGGGAATTGTTTGAGTCATTAATCACATTAAACATTTAGGCTATTCCATGAGAATAAAATAGAAATGTACATATTCTAGCTTCCCTTGGCACCAATTTCTCTCCAATAGAGCAAGTGGTTAGGAAACCAAAAACTATGAGAGTAATTTATAGACCTTTGGTTCTTGACAAAAACCTCTACTAGAAAGTGTTCGAGAGTGATGACTAGATAGCGAACTTCTTGATTAAATATGTAGCTAGTGCAGAAGATAGAACTTTGGCCAAAGAAGAAATGAAGGGAATGCTTAAGTTGAAAAATAATCACATTACTAGAGGATTGATTTCACTTGAAAGCCTATTTGATCAAAATGATCGAGTAGAGAAACATAAGATCAAGGTTTATGTCAAATAATATAAGGATTTGTATTTGGATACTGATAAGATCATCAAAATAAAAATAAATTGCACTTCCAAAGATCTTGAAGATATCAAGAGCTTGTGTTATGAGTTTCTTGACATCGTTGCATGGAGTTATCATAATTTGAAGGGATATGACAAGAATGTAATCCAACATACTATTGAATTGCAGTAAGGGGTAAAACCATTTTGGCAGAAATAATGACCAATCAATCCCAAAATTGAGACACTCATGAAGACAAAACTATTGAATATGTTGGAAGCAAAAATAATATATTCAATTAAGCCCTCAATATGGGTGGCAAACTTGGTCTCGATCCAAAAAAAGAATGGGGACATTCGACTATGTGTAGATTTTCAAAATCTGAACCAAGCCTCTTTGAAAGACCACTATACTTTGTTGCAAATTGATCAGATTTTGCATGTGGTGGCTGGAGCACATATATTTTTATTTCTATATGGATTCTTTAGATATAACCAGATCTAGGTGAAATATGAGGACCAACACAAGATGATGTTTACTACAAAGTGGGGTACTTTTTCCTATCAAAGGGTGCCATTTGACCTCTCTAATGTCGGTGCTACTTTTTACAGAGCCATATACGTCACTTTTTGTGAGTTGTTAAATAGAGTCATCATGATTTATCTTGGTGACATGGCTATTTTATCACACTACAAGGAGTAATATGTTTCTCATCCGAGACTAGTGTTTGAAAATTACTGAGAGTTCAGGATTTCAATCAACCCGAAGAAGTCCATTTTTGTAGTTAAGGAAGGAAAGATTTTGGGGAATGTAATTTTACAATAAGAACTAGCTATTGAACCTACAAGAGCTGATGCACCTTTGAAGCTTTCACTACCCGTCAATAAGAAATATTTGTAGTCATTATTTGGATAGATTAATTTCATTTGGAAGTTTATTTTTAACTTTTCTTAGGTGGTGAGGCCAATGAATGAGATCCTAAAGAAGAATGTATATTTTAACTGGACCGAGGTGAGAAGACAAACATTTCAAGAAATCAAGAACAAAATCACTTAGGTTCCAGTATTAATCAACCTAGATTATTCAAAATACTTTATTCTCTACGCAATGGGTGAATAAGAGAGTTACGTTGTAGTTATTACTCAAAATAAATATGATGGAGATGAAATTTGACTTTTTTCTTGAGCCAAGTTATTGCATCGCATTAGGAGAAGTATAATTTTATTGAAAAAAAATTATATGCGATCATGAAATCCTTGAATAAATTTCAGCATTTTTTTTCACAGAGTAAGAAAGTTGTCTATGTTATTCATCAAAACATTAGAAATTTCCTTCTACAAGTTGAATTGGGTGATAAGAGAGCAGGTTGGGTCTCAAAGATTCAAGAATACAATGTGGAGATCCAACCCACCAAGATGGTTTGTGGGTAAGATCTATGTCAAGAACTGGACAAAAGCATAAGCACTGGAGCACTGAATCTAATATAGGAGGAAGAGCTCAATGAAAGTATTTGTGCAAGTCATGCTAGAGTTGACCATGATTGGACAAAGGACCTTGTTGAATTATTTACCTCTAGAATATTTCCATCACATCTTGATGCTTCACAGTGTTGAAGTTTTAGGCTACAAGCGCTGAAGTATGTTTTATTTCCAAATGGTTTGTTTCATAAGAACATAGACAGAGTAATTTTTAGATGTGTGAAGGATTTTGAAAAGGAGAAAATATTGGAGGAATTCCATTCTATTTTATCTAGTGGACATTGTGCAGGAAGGCAAATGGCCTTGAAAATTATTCGATCTAGTTATTTCTAGCCTACTCTATTCGTAGATGCTCACAAGGTGAGTCAAAATTGTGATAACTATCAATGGTATGTTGGCAGAAGTAAGAAAGTGTCACTGCCCCTTCACCTAATTCAGGTGGAATCACCATTTAAGTAGTGGGGATTGGACTTCATTGGAGTTATCGATCCACATTCCTATACCAAACACAAGTATATCTTAATGGTGATAGATTATTTTACCAGGTGGGCAGAGGTTATCCCAACTAGAAAAGTGGATCAAGCTATGGTTATTTATTTCCTTGAGGGATTGATCACCCATTTTAGTATTCTAGATGCTATTATAATGGATAATGAGACTCCATTTATTGGGGTTAAGATCATCAAATTTACAAGAAAGTATGGGATTTATCTTAAGACACCTAATTATTATTTGCAAGGAAATGGTTTGGCTAAATCCACAAACAAGAACTTATCAAGGATATTGAAAAGAACACTAGAAAATAACAAGAGGAGCTGGCATCTACTGTTGAACCAATATCTATGGACAAACCAAATATTAGTGAAAAATATATTAAAGCTTCTCCTTATTCTTTTGTATATGGAAATAAAGCAATATTACCCTCTCACATCGAATTGATTGTACTTCAAGCATTATAATTGTTCAAAGATGAAGATGGTGATTTTGATCTAATGAGTGCAATGCTTTCTCAGTTATTACAACTAAATAAGAAGAGAGAAAAAGCATATAAGGATTTCATCGAACATGCAAATATGACACAAATAGTGATTTGGCAAGAAGACAACAGAACCAAGTTCCAGGAGGGAGATCTTGTTCTAAAATGAAACGAGAACAAAGCCAAGTAGGGAAAGCATCACAAGTTCAATGAAATTTGGTAAGGTCCATTCCAGGTTTCTGTATTAAATCTGGTAAACTCATATCATCTTTAGGATATGGATGGCTGGGATCTTCGAATTCCAGTAAACGGTCTTCATTTGAAGGTCTATTTTCAATGAGGTGATCTTGAGGTACTAGTTTGTAAATATGTACATATTTTGATTATTTCACTACTTTACATTTTTTTTTGAAAGGAGAAAAACAAATAAAAAGAGAGGAAGAAATATAAATATATGTGTATGTTTGTGTGTGTGTATGTGTCTGTGTGTATGTGATGACTTCCCCTCTCTGCACAAGATTTATTCTGCTCCTAATTTGTTCTCTGAAGACACACTATGGTTTTAGGAATATTTGATTACTACATTAAAATAATTTTACCATATTAATTTGTTGTGCAAATATTTAAGTTTCAGTGCTTCAGGAACTCAAGGTAGGAATGATCAGAAATACAAGGACAGTACTTAGTTGAAGAATTGAATTGAGGGGTCAAATTTTAGAGGAGGGAAGCATAGCAAATTAAAAAGTGTTTTCACACCAAAATGGGGTTGAATGTCTTGTTCGTATCTCCAAAAGGCAGTCAAATATATATACTCCAAGGCTATCGTGCGACTCCACCTCTTAAGTTAAAAGTCAACTTCACTTTTTCTCATCAAGTGGGGTGAAATACCTTCACCCCAAGTATCGGTGAACGTATATATATATATATATATATTTAAATATAGATTGAAGCCAAATAAAAGGGGGACAAAAGAAGTCAAATGGGAGTCAAAAGGGTTTTTGACCCAGTGAGGGGTGAAACTCCCATTTACCCCTCCTTTGGGGTAAAAATGTTAAATGATATAACTCATGTTTTTTATTAAGATGCGTGACCCCTTTCAAATTTATGAAGTCGCACGCCCTATTTTTCAGTAATGAATTTAAATTTTCATCCAAAACCTAAATGATAATAATAAAAAAATTCAAGAAAATTTAAAAATAGTAATAGAGGGGACGCAAGAGCAGAATTTACATAGGTTTTTTGGCATGTAGGTGAATTCAAAATAGATAAGAAAAAAATAAAAAAGCCATAAAATCAAGTTTATTTTAGAAAAAAAGATAAAATGCATGCTTTTCCTAAATTTGGGCTAAATAAGGAGCAAGATATGGCTTTAAAAGAGAAATATATTCGCCAAAAATTCTACAACGTTTCACTCTCATTGTTCTTCAGAGTGTAACAATTTTTCAAATGGAAAAGGAGATAAAGAAAACCCTCAAAGTAGTTTCACCCATAACATGATTGATTTTGGAAGAGGAGTATGTGCATTAATGACTCATTCCTAGGGTAGTTAATGAAAAATGTGCACCTAGGTTGCATTGGGAGGTTTTTTTCCTTTCTTGAGAGCCAGGATTTCACCACGTCTAAGGCAAAGGGGCCCATTAAACCAAAAGTGGTAAGTTTATTATTTTCAAAGCAGTTTTAATAGTTAAGGCACGTTTCTCAAAGGCATAGTATGTCGAAGAAGGAACATAGTTTCCAAAGTTGATTTTTTGGAGAAATTTTATTCAGTTGTAGTTGGAGCTTGGGAATAGTGACCATTGAAAGATACAATGTGCATGCCCTCCTAAATTTACCAAAGAATTTTTTTGCATTTACTCTGGTATTTGATGAGCATTCTATAAATACAATAGAATTCGCTTAAGGAGTTTAAATTTTTTCAAATTTTACTGCCTCTGCATTTTTAAAATTTTGTTGTAGAAGATATAAGACATCTTCAAGATTACCAAATCATCGAGATTAATAGAATGGGTAATAAAATAAAGGAAGTATAGGAGAATAGGAATCCTAAGAAGTCAAAGAAATATGTAGAAGGTGATACGAAATCCAAGAAGACCCGCAAGAATGAGAATGTGGACTTGGACCCGTACTTCGACACCATGGTATAAATTGGAGACTATGTGATTACCAATAAGGGCATGGTAAAACTTTTTCAATATGTGGAGTTTGTAGTAAATCAGGGATTGATGGTAGAGAGACCTTTAACTATGTCATT
Organism: Wollemia nobilis; assembly: GCA_028583015.1. Classification (NCBI taxonomy): domain Eukaryota; kingdom Viridiplantae; phylum Streptophyta; class Pinopsida; order Araucariales; family Araucariaceae; genus Wollemia; species Wollemia nobilis. The sequence goes on from JAQPPZ010000159.1 coordinate 2,288,811, forward strand.
CTACACATAATTATTTTGTTATTTGTGAACACCTATACATCCTTATTAAGAGTTAGTAAATCTAATTGCTTGATTCTATAATTCGACTACCAAGATAGTGCAAAAGGTGAACAAAGAGGTACTCTTTTCTATTTTGGTTGATGAAGTGCAAGAAGAATTTGCCTACAAGTTGAAGCCTCCTTCATATATTATTACCAAAAAGTTACATACCAATGAGAAGGAGGACATATACGTGTCTACAGTGCCAATGCACTGGTTCATGGAGATGCAGCTGATTAAGGAACCACAACTAGGGCAACTACTAAACTTTTCAAAGCCTCTTACCAAGTTCAAAAGCACATATATTTACTCGATGCTAGCATGGTTTTTTGGTCTACTAGTAGATGCCATAGTTCATAAATGGTAGGTAGCATTGGTGCAGTGCATAGTCCAGATGGATTTTTATGCCTTGACAACCATGATACAAGGCATCAATCTGATTTATTTTGATTGGATCAATTTTATCTATAGAAAAATGCATATGTAGTTGGAGAGATTGCACACTGGAGAAGATACGTCATTCAAGCATACATATTTTTTGGTTTGGTATTTCTTTTTCCATCTAAACTAATTTTTTTCATTCATTGCAGTAAGGCAAGTAGATGATAAGGATGAGCTTTTACCATTATATATGTGGAATTCCACTCTATCAAGGAGAGAGTCATTTTATAATTTTAACTATTTTTATGGGGCCCACAATAGAGTTGCTTTGTGGTACAAGTGAAATAGTGTCATGAGAGATGAGACAAGCAGTGGTTATAGCAGAAAGGGGAGACATTTTTTTTCTTGCTTGGGGCATGGTTGTACAAATTTTGGGCTTCACAGGAAAGTCATTCCTGCTCCCATACTTCACCATCGAACACATTTTTGCCATGGAGATGATACAATAGACTGATTATGCCAATGATGTTTATGGAGAAGGGCACAACAAAAGAAAACATGCACAATACCATTCAAGTTTAGGAGCATAAAAGTCATCCATTTTAGGTAGAACATGCTACTCATGGAGGCACTACAAGACCTGGGCCTGATTGAACTGCCTCAATGATGGAGGTATGAACAGTTCATTTTTTTTTTGGAAATTATTAAAGCCAATACTTTTCATTGTTGTCCATGACCCAATATTTAGAAGTGTAGCAATTTTTATGGGCCATATTTAGAGTGGCATATTGAAGCAATGACATCACTACTGTCATAGCATGATTTATATGAGGAGGTTGAATATAACCTTGCAGTGTACAAAGGTCAAATTCAAACACTGGGATTATTTAGCCAGGTGAAAGAAATTCAGCTCTTATGGATAGAAGAGAAGATTATGAATTGGTGGATTATGCAAATCCATAGAGGTAAAACTACATCCAGTTTTGGGTTGAATATGGATGTAACATTTTCAGAGGCATATAATGAATTTGTGAATATCTATCAACCCATTGATTTTGACAAGGTCATGCCTCAAATTTTTTAACATACTAATAATAGAGAGAGCATGGCAAGAGTGGAGAAATCAACAATCGAGGAAGAGATGCATAAGGAAGAGGAGCACCCATTCATTTTCTAATGAAGGTTACAACATGTAAAACAACAGGTAGAGGAGCACTCAAGAAAAATCAAATTTTCCATTACCTCCATCACCAGGACACACAATGCCTGTGCTCAAAGGTATGTTTCCCCTTCCCATTTATTCTACTTTGAATCATGTAGTGACTGTTAGTTCTAGTCCTTCAGTCATCACTTCCATTTCTCCCCCATTTGGTATGTCCTCCATTTCTTTTTTTCTTCCCTCTTCCCACTTACAGGTCAATACTTCTCCCTCTTATTTCCCATTTCTTTAGCCTCCTTTTCTTTTATTTTGTTTGTTTTAGGACCAAATCTATTTTTACATCCTTTCCATTTCATTACCACTTGTACTTATACCACAGTTGTAAGTACACAAGATCCTCCACTAGTGAATGCAACTGTGGCTGAACCTGGTTCTTCCATCCATTCTATCATTTAGGTCCCCCCTATCATAACTATTTCCTCTTATTTATTTGAGCCCGATCGTGCACTAATATTGGTTCCTTTCATATCATTTTTTGAGATGCAGGCATTTCCTAAGGTCAAAGAGATACCTAGGCAGCTAGATACAAAAAATATTAACCATGCCCACCTTATTTCATCACAATGGATGAAGAGCCAAAGGATAAAGGAGACACTTGCCTTAGCTAGGCCACTTAAGAAGGTCACCTTCGATCCAATTTCTATGGAGGCTCATACCACTAAGATGATCCCCTTGGTCCAAAAGCCACAAGGAGAAATGATGTCGAGTGATTAAGCTTATGAGACCCTAATAGAGGACCTGATGAAAATTAATCTAACCAAAAAATGGGGAATATGCAGGTCGATATGAGCTGAGTCTATTTGCATGGTGAGTACTATAAATAGAGATTTTATGATGCCAAAATAAAAGTCACTAAACTCAATGATGCTTTAGAATAAATTAGAGCACATAAGGAGAAGACAACCGTGGAGAACGAGTACTTGTGTCAACATTTTTTAGTGCATCAGAAGGAAAGGGATGTAGCGAGGTTGGATATGCAAGCACTTAGAGCACAACTAGAGGCCATACAAAATTAGTTGGTTGATAAGGCCACACATGTTGTAGTTTTTTCCTTAAAAATAATCAAAGAGACCCACCTTCACTCAATCCAAAACTATGATAAGTTTTCCAAAAAGTTAGTTCATCTATTGCATTACCTCTGGTGTCAAAATATAGATTTAGTTGAGTTAGCAGGTGATAGATGACACTGAGGAATTATCGAAGCCTTATATGGAGACGATTGTGAAAATCCAAGCTCTGGCTAACTCCAACATGTACATTTGTCCCTTGAGTGAAATGAAGTGTGCTTGGTCTACTACCAAGGTCACACTACAAAGTTATTTTTAGAGGATGGACCTGGTGAGAGAAGGAAAGAAAATTATTAACACCATAGAGTGGGAGCACACTGTTTCCATGACTCACTTTGATGTTCTTACTTATATGGGTTTTCCAAGATTTACTGATGAGTGAGGTGAACCTATACTAAAGGAAAAATTTAAAGTAGCTTGGAAAATTTTTGTCGAGGATACCTCAAAGATCAATGGTTGGGATAAGCCTATCATAGAGGAATAAGGGCTACCAGTTATGAAGAAGTTCACCCACATGGAGCTATAATTGTTTGAGTTAGCTCCACAAGATAAATGCCTTAGTTTGGAGGATGTTCAAAACCTATGGTATGTGTATGAGTCACTAAGAATCCTTTGTCTATTCACTAAACATTCTTGGGAGGAAGTGGTTGCAGTCTATGAGGTCACTTGCAAAATCTTGAAAGAGTAGGACGGGTGAGATGTAGCAAAAAGGAAGTAGTAAAGAAAGCATCAAATGAACAAGAATGAGCTAGGGTTTTATGAGTTTCTATAGAGGTAGAGGTAGCTAATAAGGTAGTAGAAGAGTAGGCACAAAAGAAGGCTTCCACATTAGGAGAACCAACCAAAGGATCCAGTAAAAATACCCCATGAGAAACCCAATGGATAAAGGCTTGGTATTGCTTGCATTCGTGTGACATGGATACCCTATGAGCCACCAGAAATGTTGGAAATTTTGACATATGCCACATTCGGATTTTTTTGATCAAGTTTTATCAAAGAATTTTTTATTGTAAAATTAGTGTATATATATTAATCTATGATGCAATATTTTTGGCCTATATTTACAAATTTTTTGAGATTAATATTCCTTCTCATTTTTCTTTGCTTGAAAAATAAAAAGTGCTTGAAAATTAAATGGATAAGGAAAACATAATGACCCTTTCACCCAAATGAAGTTCAAAAGTTTTTATTTCTAAGTACGTTCACCCCAAAAGTGAGGCAAAAGCCTCATTCACCTCACTTTGGGGAAAACGTAAACAAATAAGGACAATGTAAAAATGAATTTTTCTCAAAGAAATATTCAAAAATCTAAGTTTGGGGCAAGACCAAAGTTAAGACAATGGTACTATCAAGAAATGTTTTCACCCCAAAGTTGGGGTGAAACCATCATTCACCCCACTTTGGGGTGAACATCTTCAAATTTTTAGGCATTACACCCTGCCAATTTGTTGATCGGTCAAAGGTGCTTTTGCCTCAATATAGGGATAAAAGTCTCATTCGCCCCTCCTTGGGGTAAAATCTCATCAATAATATGGATTCAGATAGATTTTTAGAAGGATAGTAGGCATCGAAGCGACATTGAAAAGTCAACCATTATTTCACACCAGGTGAGGGGTAAAAGTCCTATGTGCTCCTCCTTGGGGTGAAGCTGCATGAAATAAACTCCACCAATGCATCAAGGTTTGTTTCGTGTTAAGTGCCAAGAAGAGGGCATTGAAAATTCCAAGATATGTTCACTCAAAGAAAATGGTGATAGTGCCTTTCGCCCATTTTTGGAAAAAACATATATTTCAAAAGGAAAAGTGTCTTGTGCGAAGTGCTTCCATCCTGGGAGGAATTCGAAGCTCTTTATCATATTTTTGGGGGGGCTAAATGAAATGCAATGGTTTGAAACATTGAATGTGAAATTGAGAGGGAATATGAACGTCAAGATAGGGGGATGTCCATGGAGTGCAATGATGTGTGCATTATAAAAAAAAGCATGGATAAAAAGAAAGCAATAAGAGTTAAAGGAAGTGCTTTCACTTATGGCTCTGTTTTGAGCGATCTCAATGTTTAAGCATCGATAGAGAATGGTCAAAGGCGCTTAGGTCGGGTGAGTACGAAAATTTAATAATTGTGACAAGGAGTAACCAAATTTTTAGTTTTCAAGCGAAAGACACCACAACATTAAATTTACAAAGAGATCTTCATGAGTTCCAAAACATTCTAGATGAAGGTGAATTCCCAAGGAACAATGAAGGTTTCAAGTCAATGACCAGGTCTGTAGTTTTTTGTGCACTAAAACCTAAATTTACTGATTTACTGGAGGTTTCTCCTTAAGAACTAGATCACTGTTTCAAAAGGATTAATTTTCAATATTTCTAAGAAGGATTTTTCTCACCATGGTCCCTGATCTGTAAATATTTTGTCTCCATGATAATTAAATGAAAGATGTGAAAACCTCTATAAATTCTAAGCATTTTCTATTTAAAAAGGAGGATAGACACTCTGTAGAAAAATTATTCAATTTTTTTGCATAAATATAAGAGATTTGGATTCTAATTTTATGAGCAATTTTGTGTGTGATTCCTTTCTATTTTACAGCATTTATATATATGTTAATGTCTATTATCTGCTTCTAAATTTATATTCTACATCTAGATTCAAATGCTACCTATAAAAGAGTGAGTACTAGAATGCGATTCTGGAACTTATTTCCGAAAAACTATAAGTAAATTCCCTATTTCCTCATTATTTTTATGTTGTTGCAACACTTTGTTGGGATTCATGTAGTTAATATATCCCCAGTCCTACATATTTGGCCTATGGCCACATTTCCCATCTATTTTCATTATTTCTAATTTCTTTCATGCAAATCTAGACTTAAATTGATGTAGGATTAGCAAGGGATCCAACCCTCTCTAAAGATTGTCCCGAAGAACATTTATTTGCTTTGGAATTTCAATGTTGGTCATTTCTAGGGCACAAAAACGCATGTTGTGTATGATTAGGCAAATATTTGACCAACAAGTCTACATCTATGATACTTGTTAAGAATAATTGATCAATCTTCTTATACTCCAGACCATACTCCATCATACCATAAATATAGCTAAGTACACACTTTACTACTTTCTAATAACACATTTTTTTGATGTCATATCTAGTGTATGTTTTATAAAAGAGATTCCTAATCAATTGGTGATAGAGATTTCCATTCACACACAAATATTGATCATAGTAGTATAGTTATAATCCTTCTTCCATTGTAGTGATCATGGGATTACAATTTGTTGTGTAAAACATCTTAAACAATGTTTTGACATACTTCATTTGTGACATGGACACATGATTCTAAGTTTACAACACCTATAATACAAGATAATAATGCATCAACATGCTATTAGTCATATCAAACAAATGCTTCAATGCTTTCATAGTATTTTCAATTAGTTTCATTGAAATCCCAATGATGACCATGTCATTGACATACACAATGATAAGCATGGCCTCTATTTCTTAACTTTTCAAGTATAGGTTCAAATTGTTTGGACTATTATGGAATCCATGTCATGGGATATGCCCATAGATCTTCACATACTAGGCTATGGTTCCTGCTTTTGTTCATAGAGGGACTTGATAAGCTTATGTACATTTTTATCTTGATCAAGTATGATGAATTTGTTTAACTATCATGTAGATTATTTAATTAAGGTCACCATTGAGAAATGTACTCTTCATTTTAACTTGATGCAATTTCCATCCAAACTACACAAGAATTGTGAAAACCATAAAAATAATCTTGATATTTGATATTGGTGCAAAAGTGTCATCATAGTGAATTCCTTTCTTCTATGCTTAGCCCTTTGTAACAAGACTTAATTTGTATTTTTTGATGTCCCTATTAGATTTATATTTGATATTGAA